>CM051493.1:27104685-27193560 GCA_028031935.1 Paedocypris micromegethes
ACACACACACACACACACACTAAAACAAGGCCACTGTATCGTGACGATGGTGGAACTGAAATGTTACTAATGATTCTTTGTCGCAATCAAAAAAGCATTTTCTTTCACAGAAGAATGTTTAAATTTGCTTCATGGCTTTTCTCTGTTTGGCATCATTTATCGTTATCTTTTACATTTCTCAGAGGAACAATTTGTGTGTCCTTCAATCAGGTAATTTCCAAAAGTCTATGACACTATCATGACACCTACATTACCTCAAATTAGCTTTGTATAATATATGATTCACTGGAAGAAAGCCACATTCACTTTTCTATCCTTAACCTCCTAGAGGTGTTTTTCAGTTTTAAGATCTCCAAGGTTCTGAGGGAAAGTCTAAACTCAAAAAATAATGTTCCAGCTTTGGGATCATTTCATTACTGCACCAAACTTTAATTTTTTGCCCACTTAAAATTGTGAATATACATTTAGAGCCGTTTGCCCAGTGTTCTGTTCTCTAAAGACAGTGATGTTCTTCCCACACCAGTCTACACTGAAATCCACCCATCCATTTTCTACCACCTAACACAGAAACGTGTTAATGGCAGTTAATCTGAACCGTATGTTTTTAGACTGTGAGAGGAGACTAGGAAGAAAACTATGCAAGCACCGGGGAAAGCACAATTTGAATATATGTTTTACGCCTTCACTTGGCAAGATGTTAAAACTTCTGAACATGGCATCTGAACCCCACCAATAGTTTATATTTATACGTCTGCTGTATTGTGATACTCATTCTGAACATACCGTTCACCTAACCCTAAGTTCCTCACGGTGAAAGATTTGACAAAGAATTGTAAAAGGTTAACCGGAGATAAAGGTCAAAATACCAATACACACAGTATTTGGATTTATAAAGCATAAGACAGTAAGGATTCATATTTCACACAGAGCTAAATAGCTCCAGAAACTTAGCATGGTTGGGTTACAAAGGATCATTCACATAGCTATTTCTATCCAAATCAATGAAATAAAATACAGAGATTAGACTTTTCCAGACTCTCTGACTGAGTTTTCAGAATGAAATATTAATATTCCATATAGGTCAACTAAACTCAGAGCCTGAGCCACATATGGACCGCGAGTTGTTGCTGATTTGTTAGCATGTTACTGGAGGACACAGTGTAATGATGATGCTCTTCTGCAAGCATTTTAAATACTTGGCCTTTGGGAATCAAACCGAATAGTGAAATCAGTCTTTGAAATTGTTTATAACTACTGGTGCTATTCACAAACTCCCACCTGTCCTGGAAATCAATACAGAAGGCAGACATGCAAACCTTATAAAGAGGAGGACGAAAATAGACGTAATAATTAGCATGCCACTTAGGCGTGTTTGTTAGTTTAGCATGTGTAATAAAAGATGGCTGTGTATAGGTAAACTATAAAACAAGAAAGCGATCCGAAAGCAACCGATTATTAGAAATGCAGTTTAATGAAAATAGTCTTTGCGGAGTGTTCATGGTGAATCAGATTGAAAAAGAACTGAATATTGGATGGGAGAAAAAAACTAAATGGAAAAAGCCATGAACTTCACTCTGGTAAAGAGTGACCTTAGGAGTCTGTCAGGATTTGACAGTGTTGCAAGCTGTCACATCAAAAGCCTACTGGACAGTATGGCCTGTCATGTCTAAACTCCACAATGAATATTTAAATACATCAGTGCAAGGTCTCCTACCATCCTTCCTGTATAGGGAGATCTCCACCTTTCTTTCTTCTGAACCCAGCAAGGCTTTGGCCATCTGGGCCACAGCAGGTCTTCCTGTGCGTGGTCCATAGAGAAAACTGCATGTGCATGGCTTCTGCATCACCTCTGCTCGTGTGTAGCCGCACATGCCACAAAAGCCATCATTGCAGAAAATGATGGCGCAGTTCTCCACACGAGCGTTGGCAATGACAAATTTGCGATCTGAAAATGCAGACAAGTAGAAGAGACTCATAAATCATTGTAAGGAGATAGAAGGAGCTGCCATTCTGGATAAAAATATGACGTTGAACTTCTGAATGATCAAATCTTTCAACTAAATGGGTTCTGTAAGTCACCATTAAAGGACGGAAAAAGATCAACTTAAATTGGAAATTTTAGAAAAGCAAGAACTTCAACATAAACTTCAACATAAGCAAGAACAACATAAAAGCTTATTTTTTTATGCACACATATTATGTTAAATAAGCAAAAATGTTTAAACGTAAATATTTCATATAAAAGTATTCAATATAAAACAAATGTTATAAAAATTGATATGAAATATAATATTATCATTTGCAAATCTACAGATATGTGTCTATTATATTACACAAACACAATTGTAATTGACATTTTTGGGCTTAATTGATCTTTGAATATTTAGTAAAATATTAGTTTAACCATGACATTAATGAAAAAGATAATAATAATTAATTCTACAATATCTTATAATGTAATTTTATTTATTGGATTACTAAAGGCTTGCCATGTAGAAAGTGTTCAGGAAGAGGAAAAAAAATCAGCTGTAATTACCATTTTCAGAAAAAAAAACTAACCCACACATCCACATGCAATGTACATTTTGTTTTACTCTTGTACCTTTTAGAAGAGTAAAAGAAAACGATTTTAAAAGAATAATTAAATGAATTCGAATTAAATGACGTAATTAATAAATCTCGACAAGTTGTAAGACGACAAACAACTCACTTTGACCCTCGAATTTGCGAATGATGGTGTCCAGAAAGGTATTCTGGGGAGCAACGTGTCCCCGCCGAACAGGCATTATGTCCAAGAGCAGCGGGGGGAAAAGTTCTGCAACACCTTTCCGAGTCCGGCTTATCCTTGGACCGCCAGCCTGCAAATGCTCTCCCGGTTAAACACAGCAGTGCAGGGTTCTAGAAGTGCTGTTATCACGAATTGAGAATTTCAAGACGCGCATCTCATGGTCAGTAAATCACGCTTGTCCATTACCTCGCGTCACGAGCTTTCGCCGCTTGCAAATAAATGCAAATCAACTTACTCCCGCGGTCCACCTGCCTTCGCAAGTGTGTTTAAGCGCTTAAGGTGAAATGTGTGGTGTATAGATTGATAGTGATGAGGAAAGTGAGACTGGGAGGGGGAGTGTACAGTAGTCAAGGGTGTGGAGGGTCGCACACTTCCTCATCCTAATGGGAATTATAGTAATTACCACTTAACGCGCTCATTTTTAATAAACGTTTTAACAAAGACATTTTGTTATGGCAAAATAGTAAAGCTGATGGCAGACATAGTGTCACTATTTTTATTACTGTGACTTTGACCTTGCTGATTGCAAAATAAATACCATTGTGAAATTATGTGAATATTCAAAAAACATTTGCGTGTGCAACTGATCTTAAGTACTACTTTTGCTACTACAACACATAATATAAAGGACGAAATATTAATAAACAACTGAGATTCAGAATGTTAGTCGTTTTTTTTGTTTGTGGGTCCCAAATGTTGGTACATATGCTTATTTTTACCATTTACTGATGTAAAACTTGTCTTATAAAAAAAGTCTAAACAAGCGAAAGTAAATTCAGTACATTCAGTACACTAACAAACTAGCACGTAACGTAAAAAAGTAACAATATGACCCGTTTTGTTCTTTACAGTATACTTCCGGTTCAAAATAGCAAACTCACCTGACGACATTCGTTATGTCAGCGGAGTAACGGGTTGTAAAAAGGCAAAAGAGCGGTGTAACGGTTAAAATCATCCGGCAAGTGCACCACATTGTAAGTAATCGGCGCTTAAATAACGAAAAATTTGAAGTGTTTTTTAGATGCAGCTTAAAATGTAAGTAATTCAAGTTGAAAAGTGGCGATAATAATGCAAGTGATTGTGTAAAGTAATGTGCATGTATCGATTGTTCTGAACGTAAATACTAATATTTAAATCAATTATCTTCTTACAGTTAAGAGCAAGTCAATCGACAAGCTAAATGTAAACGTGCGTCCTGCAAAGTGTTTCACTTTGTGTGAATGGAATATTTTGTCAAAGGTAACACGTTACTGATTGCTTTTATACGTTTTATTAAATATTTCAGTTTGCATGTGCAGCTGTTGTCAGTTTTGAAACTTTGCACTGCCACCTTCAGGATTTGGCGAGTAACTGTATGAAATAAAGCCAAGAGGACTAAAATAACAAAGAAAACAAACAATTAATAACAATTGTCAACACAGATGAGGCTGTAGTGCTGAGAGAGAGAATATTTTTTTTATAAAATGTATTTAAAATTATTGAAGTGTCTTTTCAAAGTCATGTTGCTAGATGTTAAAAAATACTAATTTGTTACTCATTTAAAATAGCGTATGTAAAGAACTGCCCATATATATTTGCTAATTATAATATACAGTATGGTCTTCAGAGTCTACTAAGTGTTCAACCAGACCCACATCAGAATTGCAGTTTTTCCTGCTGTTCTTGTGGTCTCAGCAAAGTGCCACCGTGCAGACTCTTATCAGAAACTCTCACATGACGGACGTGCTGTCAGTGCAGATTCATCAGGCATGCCAGGCTGTGATCATGCACACGCCTGTATAGATACAACCTTGAGAAGAAGGAGCCCTTGCTTCAGTAAACACGTTTACACTAACTTAGCCAATCAACAGCTAAAATCCAAAACCTTTGCAAACGGATGGACTCCACCTTGTTTTCAATGATAGGCTTTGCAGGAAAACAAGAGCATTTACGGCTTTAAATTGTCTCCAGCCCTGGTGTTCCTCATGGTTCCTGAATGGAGGGATTGTTGGGCATGTTTCCGCCAAGGCTGGGGAAGTCAGGGGGGGTGGGGCAGGGAATTGGGCTGGAGTTAAGGAATGCCACATTGTGCTCTGCCTTTTGTTCCCATCACTTTGTTCACTCTGAGATGGTTCTGACACTGCAAACAATCACCTCCCTCCTTGTTCTACCAGGTACAATGAGAAGGGCATTTAACAGAAAACAGGAAGCACCAGCTCGGAACTCTGTGGCAGGATAAAGCCGTGTCACCCAGAGGGAGGAGTTGTGTAATGTTCCTTATTTGGTGGTGAGCGAGATCACATGGGCTGCCTCGTCTGAACAACAGTTGTGAAGAAGTCAGAGAACTTCGAACTCTGGCTAGTCAAGGAGACTTCAGAGACTCGGCACACAGAGCACATGGTCTGAGGGGGGAAAATGCCCACCAGCTTCACAGTAGTGCCTGTGGAGGATAGCCCACTTTCAGAGCCAGACTGTGATGACCAGATCCTGAAAGAAGAAGACAAGGAGGAGCCAGACACAGTGTTGGGACCCTACTCAGGTAAGGGCTTTCTGAGGAAAACCTCTCACGCTGTCCCTAAGCCGAGGAGACATGCACAGGCATGCATGCAAACAAAGAAGCCAAAATTGAGCCTTAGCTTTTCAAAACTCAAGAGGAAACCAGCCTGTGTGTGGAGCAAGTGCATCCCTAAAGCTGTGTGCCTTGTTTGCAGCCATGTGTTTGTGAAATGCTCTCAAGGAGAGTAAACAAGTGGCAATTTCCTGATGGCTTTTTTTCCTTTTTCCTGTTTCTCTTGGTCTAAGTGACTCGCTTGTTTTCTGTTACTGGTTGTGTCTTGAAAATAGTTGCTTTGCTCATGTTGTTAAAATGTTGATAAAACATTTTCAAACGTGATATACTCTTCTAAACTTAAGACGTCAAGGTTTAGAAGTTTTAGATGCAACTATACCTTTGGAGAAACCAAATTACATTTAAATCACTGTATTTGAATCTATACATATTTTAGTTATTTTAGTTATCTTTACAACATTTAGTTATGTTTTTTTTCGAGTTTAATCGCACACACACAAATGTTTTTGGACTTTAATACAATTGCAAAAGACACAGTTATCTCACGATTTACAGTTCTAGCACCGTAAGACTGTGGAGCGTTGTAGAACATAGACTCATTTTTTTCCCAAAGCTGCACTCCTAAATTTAAGTATATAAGCAGACGGGATTTACCACTAGTTACAACCAAGACCAGTTCTCAGGAAAAGGATGATTCTGAGGGTTTGACACTGTTTTACGAGGCTCAACACTGTTTGTTTTGTTCTGTTTTTCCTGGAAATGGGTTTAGTTCAGTTTTGACTGTTTGTTCATAAACTTACGCATTTGCACAATAGTTTTGTTCTTAAAGGCTTTAAATTTTGTTTTTATCTTTAGGTTAAGCACATTGCTCTTGTTTGTGGAAACTATTCGATGTGAATACCGCTGAGCACGCAGACGTTAGTCATGGTTTAATGAAAACAGGTTTTGCTTTTCTTATTTATTGAATTTCACAGCACTTTATAGGTTTGTTCCATTTGCTTTGCCAATACAAAAGCTTACAGTTATTATAACAGAATCCAAAGTTTCTATTACTCAGAAACAGCAAAATGTTATCTATGGTAATGTTGCTGCTTGTTATTTAGTAATTTAAACATGATGTAATTAACTTTATGAATCATGAAGCAAAACACGTGCAACGAGGTCTTCTGAATTTAAGTGGAGAAACGGCTCGTGCCGTTCGATCGATACTAATCGATGTGAGTGTTCACTGGCGACTTCTGTCTTGAAACTGAAAGCTTTTGTATTTTACATGAGAAAGTATAAAAACATTTTTCATGTAACAAACAGAACCGAAAATGAATTTCTTTAGTGCTGCCATTGTTACGTTCATGTTTATTGACCCATACAGTGTTTATGGAGCAACATTGATCCTGATTGATTTCTACTGCTTGCTTCATTTCTGGGTCATTGGGAGCTGGCACCTATTCAGCTCCTATTCAACACTAGCAACAAATTCTATTGAAATCAGTTATTTCATGCTATGTTTCAGGTGATGAAACCCCTCGAGAAACCAGTTCTTTGATCAGTACTGATCACGATGGAAGCACTTATGGAAAAAACATGGCTCTTTATGAGGTGACAGGCTTGACCCAGGATCTTCCACGCTTTGCTCTATCATGTCTGATTTCTGTGGCTTACTGTCCATTTCAGGAGGAGATGGACAGCACTCCCATGGTGTCCTCTCTTCTCAACAAGTTGGCTAACTACACTAACCTAACCCAGGGCGTCATTGAGCATGAGGAGGCTGAGAGTGAAGATGGGATCCAGAGGGTCACTGTTAAAGTGAGTGTCCGGTCAAACAATGTTAAACTGAACTGTATTTGAATGCATTTTTTTACTGGCTTTGTTAAGCCACTGGGTTCAGCACAGTCAGCTTCACTCAGTCTTTTTTCACAGGAAGTTTCATTTTTTAGCAGCCAGCTTGCCTATGGCTTTTTATTCCAACCTTTGAGTTTTTGCATGTTCTGTGAGAGTCTAAAAGAATGGTTTGTGGCCTAAATTATTACAACGCAGTTTAAAATCACACTATTACTATAACGTTATATTTCCTTTATATGTTGTTCTGTTTGTGTTTATTTAATTATTTCACACCTTTTTGTTTTCTTGCATGTTTTCTCTCAATAAACAATTTTATATTTGACAGTGCAGTCATTCTGAGTGTGTGTGTGTGTGTGTGTGTGTGTGTGTGTATTACAAATAAAGTTTAAATGAAAATATTGCTGTAGACAATACAAATAGTGAATATTGCTGTGTAGAACAAATTCTAAAAATCTGGTACGTATTCTCTAAAAGCTAACATGTTTGTTTTGTTGAAATTTGAAGGGTCCTCAGATGGGCACATTCATTGGTGTGTATCTCCCCTGCATGCAAAACATCCTTGGGGTTATTTTATTCCTGCGCCTGGCATGGATAGTTGGCACAGCGGGAATCCTGGAGTCCCTCGCTGTGGTCTTCATGTGCTGTTCTTGTGTAAGTACATTCCATTTGAATAAAAAAAAACAGCATTCCATATAATTGAATAAAACCGGCTTGGAATGTAGACTCATACTCATAAAGAAATACTTGGAAACCTACCTTGTGTTACAGAGGTGTAGTTGAGTTTAATTCCAATGAGAACAGTTTGTGATTATAAATCTTCCGGCTTGTTGAGAATTGTGTCAGATCTTTGTGGGAATATTCTAGTAATGTACAATAAGCAAAAGGCAGATTGTAAGAGCACACTCTACGTATGTATCTAGAATACATGTGCATGGTTTTTAAAAGCTTTACTGGGTCTATTTTTTTCCATCCAGACGTTACTGACTGCAATTTCCATGAGTGCGATTGCAACTAATGGCATGGTGCCTGGTATGATCTTATTTGTAAATAATCCAAACAGTTTTCATGATTGTCGAGTATATCGTAGAAAAATTGACATGTTTGTCTCCTGACAGCCGGTGGTTCATACTACATGATCTCAAGGGCCTTAGGACCAGAGTTCGGTGGTGCAGTTGGTTTGTGTTTCTATCTGGGCACCACTTTTGCAGGCTCTATGTACATATTAGGAACCATGGAAATTTTTTTGGTGAGTCTGAGTGGATTAACACTGGAACATTATTATGTGTATGCATTATGGTTGCTTGATAACAAGATAAAATAATCACAAAGTTTTTGATCACGCATAACTGATTTCCAAATTTCATTTGATCATGTTCTAATTTGAGCACAATACTATTCCGTCTACATTGACACAAATTCAGGCTTCAAAGCTTAGATGCTGACACATCAGTTTGACACAGAACCTTCTGTTCTGTTCACTGATTTTGCCCAAAATCATGACAAACAGTTTTCAATGTTCCATCTTATTTGAGCTTTTCTTTTTATTAAACATTGATCTTATGATTATCTTTTTTTAATAATCGTCGACCTAAATATATTTAAATATATGTATCAATAAAATACATTAAAATGCACAAAAAACACAAGTGTATAACCCTACCCATGTCTTTATTATTTTCAAACTCATTGCTAATCAAATTTCAGATTTGACTTGATGTGATGTAAAACACTTCAGGTCATGAAAACCATATAACCCTGGTCTTTCTGTGCTTTCTGTTGCAGACATACATAATGCCTAATGCCTCCGTGTTTCAGCCAAACCAAAACAACATGCGTGTGTATGGCACGTGCTGTTTGGCCATCATGACTCTAGTGGTGTTTGTTGGAGTTAGATATGTCAACAAGCTGGCATTAGTCTTCCTGTCCTGCGTGGTGCTGTCAATAATGGCCCTGTACGCCGGGGTCATCCAAACCACTGTCAAACCTCCCAACTTCAAGTGAGTATGAACAGCAAAACGCAGTAATGCTGGGCTTGAGATTTTTAAGACCTATTCTCACCAGACCTAGTTAAACGCAAACACTATTCGCTAATTTCTCTTCTTTTCAACAGGATCTGCCTGTTAGGCAACCGCCTCTTGCAAAACTACAACTTTGACAAGTGTCTAAAAACCGAGGTCATCGACAATGTAACCTACACCACCAATTTATGGAAGCTTTTCTGCGAAGGCGACTTGGCGAACGCCACTTGTGACGAATACTTCAACAATAACAATGTGACTGAAATTGCAGCCATTCCTGGGTTGCTCAGCGGTGTAATATCAGGTGAATGCCTTTTTTTTACTAGTACAATAGCCTGCCATATTTCTAACAGCAAATTCAAATGTACGCACATTATTGATTTTCACAAAATATTACTCGCATTGCATCTAGATAACATGTGGAGACATTATGGCCCTGAAGAAATGATTGTTGAGAAGGAAGGACAAAGCTCAGAATCCACTTCGGAAAACGCCAAAGACAGGCCTTATGTTCTCAACGACATCACAACATTCTTTACCCTTTTAGTTGGAATCTACTTTCCATCTGTGACAGGTAACATTCATGTTCTTGATTGATGAAGTAAGAACAGTAGAGTCATAAAATTAGGTACATTTTTTTTCTGTGGCTGGTGTCAACTACAGTAAAGCTTGTGAGTACATATATTACAAGTTTAGTACAACAATACATAAAACAAAGTATGTAATTACATGGAGTTACTTAATTACATGTAATTACTGAATCATAAACGTGAATAAGGTACGTTGGCTATAGAACATTAAATATATTGCATTGTACTGTACTGTATGTACAGTAGACTCCAAAAATCTGAATTTGCTGTTTGTTTTTCATATATGTAATGTACAAACATGTGATAATTTTGAGGGTTTGAAACAACTACCACAAAAAGATGTTTTACTTTATTTGGATCTTTCTATTTAAAAAGACTTAAATTTCTCAATAATGAATCTACTTGAGGTCCAAGGTGTTTTTTCCTTTTACCTTAATTCATTTTTTTTTTCATAATAGGAATCATGGCTGGTTCAAACAGGTCTGGAGACCTCCGAGACCCTCAGAGATCTATTCCTACTGGGACTATTTTTGCTATCGTCACAACTTCATTCATCTGTATCTTTTTTTGCTCCTTTTCTGTATGAACCATGCCTTCAGGGTATGTGTTAAACCCCAATCAATTTTATGATTACCTTCCACTATTTAGGAATTCAAAGGAAACCCTTTAATGACTCCTAACAGACATTTCCTGTGTTGTGTTGTTTGGCGCGTGCATTGAAGGAGTGGTGCTGCGAGACAAGTAAGTGCTGTTTGGTAACTTTTTACAGTGAAGAACATTAATTTGCCTGTGTTTCGTAATAGGTATGGTGACTCTGTTAAGAGGAATCTGGTGGTTGGAGCGCTAGCGTGGCCGTCTCCGTGGGTAATAGTGATTGGCTCATTCTTCTCCTGTTGTGGGGCTGGTTTACAGAGCCTCACTGGCGCACCCAGAATCCTTCAGGCTATAGCGCGGGATGGCATCATGCCGTTCTTGCAGGTAATAACATGAGCAAAATCCACTGACCTTCCTTTATAATACTTTACTCTAACAAAAATGTGCTTTTATGCCTCGAAGGTTGTGCTAAAGTAAAATGAGAAAACTAACATCATCATGTGTTCTGGGACAATCTATGACAGGTATTTGGTCACAGTAAGCCAAACGGTGAGCCGACTTGGGCCTTGCTCCTTACAGCTGCCATCTGTGAGGTGGGAATCCTCATCGCTTCGTTGGATGCTGTTGCCCCTATACTTTCAATGTGAGTCTGTTAAAACTCACATATTTTGTTCCAATAATGCAACAAAAGTGTTTCACAACAGTGTATTCCTGGCAACAGTGAAGAGTAATTCCTGTAACTAACGCTGATGTGAGAAATATGAGCTTGCAAAACAATTTGCATGCTCTGTAATTCAAGACTTAGTGAAGATTATTACATGAGTAGAACCATCTCCATGTAGTCCCGCATAAACTCTTGCTTCCTGGTTCATAACACATCACACTCTTAGTAAATACAAAAGTGTGTCTTGTAAACCAACTCTTTTGTTTCAGTTCCTGTCTGGTACTGTTTCATTCTGCTGTGTTTCAGTGTCTTTTTTTTTAAACATTGTAGATGAATTTCAAAAGCATGTGACAATTGCGACTACTGTTTTAATAATTAATACCGTGGTTTCTTTTTTTTACTATAAGGCACAGTTAAAACCCTACAAAAAAAAGTTAAGTTTAAACCCTACGTTTAAAAAGTTTGACGGAATCTTGAGTGAATCTTTTTCCTGTAGACGTAGAAAAATACAGTAAATTGCTGAGTTTAAAAATTACTGATTGATGGAACGACCAGATGCCTCTTCTGAACTAAAAAATTATTATTTTTCTGGGGATCTGTTTTTCATAAAAATACTGTCAAGGAGATTTGTAAGTAGCCATTCAATTTAAAAACGTGAATTATTGGGCTTCTCTTTCTCTCCGCAGGTTTTTCTTGATGTGTTACCTCTTTGTGAACTTGGCCTGTGCTGTGCAGACACTTCTGCGCACCCCAAATTGGAGGCCGAGGTTCAAGTTCTACCACTGGTAAGTCATGAATCGAATACTTAAGGAGATATTCTTGAGCAGCAATGGGTCAGTTACCTCGAGGTGCCATAAAAAGTCCTTTCAAACATTCGTTTAGAATGTTATTAGTGTTGTGTAGTAACCAAGTGAGTGCGGTGTGGTAGTTCGCAGTCCATCAGGCAAGATTTTCTAGGTTTTACCGGCCGGTGTAAGTTAATGTTTTCTTTCCTCAACTGCTATTTCACACACCAGTGGTTTTGTTGATATGTCAACAGGTCCCTTTCCTTCATCGGGATGAGCTTGAGTCTCTCACTCATGTTTGTTTCATCCTGGTACTATGCATTAATTGTCATATTAATTGCTGGATGCGTCTACAAGTACATAGAATACAGGGGGTATGCAAATATTTTAATCTAACTTGCTCCTTATCTCGGTTTGATGGTGTTTCAAGCTTGTTCCACTCTCCTCAGTGCAGAGAAGGAATGGGGAGATGGGATTCGAGGCTTGTCTCTTAATGCAGCTCAGTATGCCCTGATTAAACTGGAGGAAGCACAACCTCACACCAAAAACTGGAGGTGAGCATTCAATACAGAAGCTACCTGAGATCTTCATCAGAGTTTAATTTCACAAACATTCTGCTCCTTCAGACCTCAGCTGCTTGTTCTGGCGAAGCTGGACTCCGACTTGGAGGTGAAACATCCACGCTTGCTTTCGTTCACCTCGCAGCTGAAGGCTGGAAAGGGCCTTACTATTGTTTGCTCCGTGCTGGAGGGGACCTTTATGGCTCGTGGAGGAGATGCCAAGCTGTCTGAACAGGTAAAGCTTTTGCATTTCAGAAGATGTTAAGATTCTGGTTGTTGGACAAGTGGAAATGTGTGTTTTAACCTTTCTTCTCAGCATCTCAAAGCTACTATGGCCAAAGAGAAAACCAAGGGATTCTGTCACGTGGTGGTGTCCTCTAATCAGCGAGATGGTTTCTCTCATCTGATCCAGTCTGCCGGCCTGGGTGGGATGAAGCACAATGCAGTGCTGCTAGCCTGGCCAACCAACTGGAAACAGTCGGAGAGCCCCCTCTCCTGGAAGAACTTTATTGGTGCACACATGATTTTCTTATACTAAGATGCTAAAAAATCTGATATTTAGCTTAAAGCAAGGTCAGGAAAAATAAATGTTATGCAGAGTCTTTTAATGAGGTGTAAAGTATTTACAGAGTATATTATTGGAATGAATTGTTGATTTTAGACCATATTACTGTATTTTTCAGACTATGAGGCACACAGGATTATAAGGCATGCCATTAATCTGTTTTTTATTCATATATTTTTATTCTGGAATATTTGATGCACAGACAATTGTTTGTTGCGCCTTATCGTCTGAAAGTACAATAAAAAGTTATGATGAATGTAATTGGTTTTTTTTTAAGGGATAAAAATAATTTTTTTTAAATGGATTTATTACAAAAATAATGATACTTTTTTCATTTTAAAGAAACAATAAGGGAGACTACATCGGCCCACCAGGCCCTTCTAGTGGCTAAAAACATTGACAATTTTCCCACCAACCTGGAGCGGTTAGCTGAGGGCACCATAGATGTTTGGTGGATCGTCCATGATGGCGGCCTCCTCATGCTGCTTCCTTTTCTTCTTCGTCAACACAAGGTATTCAAGCTAGAAACATCTAGAGATATTTACAGAAATTTGACCAGGCTTGAAAATCCGGTTCATGTAGGTTTGGAGAAAGTGCAAAATGAGGATCTTCACAGTGGCTCAGATGGACGATAACAGCATTCAAATGAAAAAAGACCTGCAGTTGTTTTTGTACCACTTGCGCCTTGAAGCTAAAGTGGAGGTGGTAGAAATGGTGAGTTCTTTGGTTCACTAGATAAATAATGACTAAAATATCAGGGCAGTGATGGAATCTTCCTGTAGCATGCGGGAGACATCTCTGCATTCACCTACGAGAAGACTCTAGTGATGGAGCAGCGCTCTCAGATGCTGAAGCAGATGCAGCTTTCCAAGACGGAACGAGAGAGAGAGGTGATACCTTCAACTTTTACTCTTTTTGGCATTGTTGGGATGTTTGGGCTTCATGTCTTCCTGTTTGCTATACGGTAACTACCAGATTCAAAGCATCACAGATGTATCCCGGAACTCCATTAAAAGGAAGCCAAATGTGGAGAAACCCAACAAGATTCATGTACCAACTATAATTCTGGATGAGGAGGTAGCAAAGGGGTTTAAAGATGTTACTTGCACCCTTCATCTCGATGTTTCCTTCAATTGTCATTAGTTCTTTTAGAGACCGTCCCGTCAGCAGTGTGCAGCCACATCTTTCCTTTTTTCACACTCAGCCATTTTTAGTGAATGCCTAAAAGCTAAGCATGTTATAACGCATGAGAATTCTTCTCAAACCTACGACACCTTCATTTCAACCATGAGTCTTCGTCTCAGTTTGCCTCGCTAACCCAAAAACTCAGTCCATAAGCCGGATTAGAAGCACATATATGTTTGTGTTTTGGTTCTGTAGGCTCAGCTCATTCATGACAAGAATACCAAATCACACGCTGTTCTTAGTGACAAAGCCACGCCCACCTCGGACAGGATCCACATGACCTGGACCAAAGAGAAGCTGATAGGTGAGAGAAACCGCCACCGGGAGGCCAACATGACTGTGCGGGACATCTTCAACATGAAGCCGTGAGTTCCTACTTCACAAATACTCCACTTATAGCAAGAACAAGACAAACACCACCAGGTTCTGAACTTTCGGATTCAAACACTGTTTATCATGTTTGTTTTCTTCCAATGCCTCTCTTGAATTTCTGCACTGGACAGAAACCTCTAGAAACCGCCAGGATAAATTGGCACGTGACCAAAATTGGTGTAATTTGCTAAGTTGAATAACTTTAATATTGGGTGATGAAATGAATCCACCAATCTTAATCTGTGGTGAAGCGGAATCTTCTGCAGCTATATACAGTGTAAATATTTACTGTGTATAGTCGACTTCACCGTCCCTACCGGCTTTTTATTGTGTAATATACAGTAACTGCATAATTTCAAAACTTTACTTTTACAGTCGTTTAGCAGACGCTTTTATCCAAAGCGACAAAGTCATAACAATTTTTACAGTTCAACAATTTCCTGCTTTTCCTGGTAATCAAACCCATGATCTGGTGATCCAAACACCAGTGCTGTACAGACTCTAACTTAGTACAAATTTGGAAAACGCACTAAAAAAAAATTTTGTATTGTGCGCACACACACAATATTTAAAATGTATATCAAAAACATGTATATTATTTCAGAAACAAATAAATAACATAATAATAATAAATTAAATTCATATTTGATTAGCTTACATTAGATTAGGTTCAACTTTATTGTCATTGGCAAGTATAAGTACAGTACAAGACAAGACAACAAAAGGCAGTTTGGTTTAATCAGAAGTGCAGATAGCAGCTGATGTATGAAAGGCAAAATTAATTATAATGTGCATAATGATGGTACAGAATATGGGAATATAATGTGGGTTTTATAATGGTGATATAATAGTGATTAATTTAATGGTCATATAAATTAAATAGTAAAATGTTTTGTCATTGTAACATTTTAAAAATGTACCAAATCAGAATAAGAAAAAACTTCAAATATTTTGACAAAGTATAATGATATAAAATAATATATTCAATATAATATAAAAGTTAGAAAAATTAACATGCAGCAAAAAGTCCATGAAAAATGTGCTTTCAAGAAAATGTTGAAAATGTACCTTTATTGTTAATGCGGTTCGAGACAAGGTAGCTAAAGCTGTTTGTGTGTGATCAGCGTTTCTGGTTCTGAGTCTTCAAAGTTCCACACATATGGTTTAAAACACTTCATTATTTAACACAAGTTTAAAATGTGTGAAATTATGATTTATGATGTTAACTTTTTGGAGTGGTTTTTCCGAAATTCGTTCTTTCAAAAGAGACTTTGGAACATTAACTACCATGATATACATGGTTCTATCATAAACACATATAATACATAAAAAATAAAATGTTTCAGTGTGTGCTGATCTAAAATGTTTCAGTGTGTGTTGATCCAAAACGTGTTGTTTTCTCCTTCTAGAGAGTGGGAGAATCTGTAAGTTACATTGAGTGTTGCCTGAGCAGTTGTGTGTGCTTGATAGTCATATTCTAGCAGACTTGGAAATAAAACTGCGCATGCTTGTCATAATTTACTGGATAGTCATAGTCCTGATGTGCACAAACCTGAGGCTTTCAACCGTTAACTGAATGTGATGGATTTGTTTTAATGCTTAACAACACTAACCCTGCTCGTCATAGTTACCGCTTCCACTTAACCAGCTAACTTAACCAAAGCATGCTTTTGTGTTCAGCTGCTGACTTGTTTTGTGAAGCGTCTGTTTTAAACTGTGTTCAAGCACTCACACAAAACATTTCCCTTTGCTTTCATTAAAATGGAGGTTAAACATCAATATCTAAGCATTTTGTATTGTTGATAAGATTATATTACCAACAGAAATGGCAACTTACAATTTGCAGCATTTTCCTGAGCACAAATTACTAATGTTTATACATAGTAAGTAAAACTCAATTATTGGAATTATTACGGAAAAATATTGACTCTAATAAAATACACATAACAATTTTTTTTTGTCCACATGCACAAAATTTTTAGTCAATTTTTCTAGTGCTGTCTGAAAATATTTATTGTACAGAAATATTTTAATCGTTTTGTATTAAATGCATTATTCGTAAGGTCATTCTGTCTTTTTATATGTAATACAATGGTTTTAACATTTTGTTGTGATACTAAATTTTGAAAAAAAAATTTGCCATTAATTCTATGTGCTCTTTAAGTAAATGTGTGTAGAATTTTTATTTATGTATAATGTATAATTATATATGTATAATGTTTTAAAATTGTATGTAAATTAGATGCTATTTTTAACCAATACCTCATATTAACTGAATAGTCATTTGAACACGTTTTCACATTGTCTTTGTTATAGCACAATTTTGCTTCAAAATTGCTGCAATACAAGTGCATTTTGACCTCCATAATATATGTTTGCATCGCTTCAAAACGAAAAGTTTTACCAATGGAAATGATCTTCCAGGAACCAGGCGAATGTCAGGCGAATGCACACCGCAGTAAAACTGAATGAGGTTGTAGTCAAGAAATCCCAGGGAGCTCATCTAGTGTTGCTGAACATGCCCGGACCACCCAAAAACAAGGGTGGGGATGAGAACTGTATCCTTTCATCAGCCGGAGAGCTGGTGGTTATGTTGCTGATGTGTATTGAAAAGCATCCTGAATGACAACCCAGCCTCTCAGCTTCCTTCAGAGAGAGTCTGGCTTCTGTTGAGCTAGTGTCTTAATCATGCTTTTATGTTTTAGTTTTGAAATGTGTGTGTGTGTGTGTGTGTGTGTGTGTGTGTGTGTGTGTGTGTGTGTGTGTGTTCATGTGTGTGTTTTATTACAATTTCAAAAGGTTTTCTTGAACATACACTTTGTTAGGACAAATCACAATAATGAAGTAGTTAGCTTTGTCACCTCACAGCAAGGAAATCCCATTTAAGACTAGTAAACATAAGTTTTGAGTCAATTTTATCCAAAACAATGTGCAATACAATTAAATCTGAGAGTCAAACCCATGATTTAAAGTTCCAAAAACCAGCGCTCTACTGGTTGTACCACAGTATTAGCAAAATGTTACTGTATGTTGGAATATTGTTTCATTATGTAACATACAGTAACATTCAAAATGTTACTGTATGTTTTATCATTTTTGCATTACAGTTATTATATTTTATTCTAATTGCATTTTTGGTTAAAATTACGGTACACTGTTTCAAAACGGATAAAAGTTTAAGAAAGAGCAGGAGTTTTGTAAAACGCAATTCAGGTGTTTGTTTGTTCATTTTTTTTTTTTAATTAATGGTAGCATTAATGTTTTTACTAAAATCAAACCAAATCATAGGTGTAATATTTCCTAGCATTTTGACAGCATTGTCCATGCGATGGTTTCAATGATTCTTTGTCGGCTCCTTGACTCTGACGTCAGACATGGAGTTCCTGGAGGTTCTCACCGAGGGACTGGAGCGTGTTCTGCTGGTTCGAGGTGGTGGCAGAGAGGTCATCACTATTTACTCCTAGAAGCAGGAAGTGTTCCTGTGAGGAAAGGCTGTATTTGGGTTACTGTGAGTTTACCCGGAAAGCTGCAAAGAGACTGTACAGATGGACTCCGAACAAGACGTTCCACCCCAGCTGCAGGTCAGCCAAACATTACGCAGGCGCAAGAAGCATGTTCATCTCTTGATGTGTCTGTGTGTGTATTTGATTAGTGTTAAGTGAGTGGCGGTCGGAACAGTGTTGGGATCTTTAAAGTGTTTGTAATTTATTTGTAATATGTCAGCCGGTTTCTTTCTAAGCTTTAACACATTGTCTTTAATTTACCTTGTCATTGTACATTTAATTACCTTGTCATTGTACATTTTATAAGAGCAAGGCACAAGTAAGCAATTTTTCAGTTTAGAAGTATTTTTTTTTTTGCAGTTTAATTACACTTTATACTGTTTGTGCACGTGCGTTTACACTAGAAAAAGCTTTTTTAGTAAATGCAAAGTGTTGTTTTTTCATGCAGTAATACTGATTTTTTGGAATTATGTCATTTTAATAAAATTTTTACAACTTGTGGATGTGTGTATATTCACATTTAAAACTGTCTGACTGACTGAAGAAATAGTGGCTGTATAGCAATGTCATCAATTTTACTGAAAAATAAAATAACTGAACATCAAATGCATCCTATGCTTCTTTCTAGCTCTTTTTTTTTTTTTACTTGGGCATTAATATGGAAAACGGACGGTGAACAGTTTTTGTTTATAGTATCTAAGTTATCCATATTTATGGCATCATAATGAAGTTTTTGTTTTATTTGTTTGGTGTTTCCTCCTGTCGCAGCAGAAATATCATCTAGACACGCTCTTGTTGCTTCACCTCAGAACTTTTAGCAGTTATTGGCTTGGCTAGTTTTCCTATCATGTGGTTTGGAAGAGTTAGTTTTGGCTGCTCATACTCTAGTTCCCCACTTGTCTCACCAGTACAAAAAGCCACTGTTTGTTGCCAGTGTAGCGATTCTCTGTCTTTTTTTAGTGACCACATTTATCCTTATCTTACCTGCCCTTGAGCAGATCTAAAACCTTTCATGAAATGAAATCAACTCTTCATGTTATTTGTTAATGACTAATGGTGTGAGCTTTTTTAAAAAAAAAGTCAAAAAGTTTTCATAATTCTTGATTTTAGTATTTATCAGTGCTATATTCAAATTAAATATATTTACTATGTTCACATAAATGTAATTATTAGATTTAAATTACGTAAGTCATCATTTTATGCTATCTTATCCAGGAAGATGTTTTTAACCCTGGATGCCCAGAATAATTTAATTTAAAAAATCGAATTAAACTTTTATTTGCCACAGAAGCCTGTACAGAAAATGCATGAAAATAGATGTATTTAGAAAAAATAACGTGGACATACAAAAGCATTAAAGATCCCAGAATCAGTGTTGACGGAAAAATAAAAATGGATGAAAGAAAGAAAGAATGAATGAAGGTGTGCAATATGGATGCAATATTTATGCCACAACGGTCATAGTCATTCTTATAATATACTTCTGTTGTATTTGTTTTGTCTATTTTCTACGGTCTGCAACAGTGAAAAGCACTTTATTCTGTAAATAATTTGAACTTTATTCAATTGTTAGTGAAGCATATGGCAGTTTTTGTAGAAATTACACAAATGCAGAATTTTTTTACGTTATTGTATCTATTTGCTTGTCTCTGGTGTCGCCCAAATAAGAGAAAACGTGTGTGTGTGTGTGTGTGTGTGTGTGTGTGTGTGTGTGTGTGAGAATGAATGAATGAATGAAACGGCCACATTCCCTCTGAATTCTTTGATGTTCATGAGAAGAAGCAATGTATTATGTAGCTGTCAACTAAATGTCACACTGGGAGATCCTATGGATTTACTAGGGTCAACACTGTAACTGGAATTAATGTGGAGCTTCACTCCACAAGCGTTTCTTATGAAAAACGTAGGTGGGACTTGGTTGTAAAACGAACGGATCTAAGAGAAGGACGACAGTAGCAGAGACCTTTTAATCATCAATTGTATGTAGAAAGGAAAATCCTAAAAACCAAATTCACCCAAATCATTCCTTGCCATTCAAAATGACTTATTCTATTTACTAATTACAATCCTATAAATATAGTTTTATTTACCTTAACGTTTATTGGTATGGTGGCACGGTGGAACAGTTGGTTATTCTGTCATGTCACAGCAGAAAGTGGCTGGTTGGTTCTTTGAGAAGTTCTTGGTTCTTTGATTCTTTCTTGGTTTTTTCTTCCTGCAACCCAGAAATGGAAAAGTGATTTAGAAAAATAATGTTTTGATGGGTTCTATATGAAGTATATTTGCTAGAGTTGTCTTGCTCCTGTTGGATTTGCAGATTTAGTTTTATTATTTTACAGCTGACCTCACAGAACACTAACTGAACATCACCGAATTATCCTATTGGATGCAATGTAAGATTTGATTGAATTATTGAGTAGTTCTTGGGTAATGTTGAATTTATTTTTTGAAAACCGTAAACCAGATTAGTCTGTCAGATTTATGACACACGATCTCCTGTGTCATTATAAGCCACATTCTGGGCCTGATTACTGTAATAGATTGTGCATGCAGAGTTTTGCGAGCTGAGGATTTAGTTTAAATGAGATCTCCAGCGTTGCTAGTGAGCAGCTACTAATACAGTCACTTCCCACTAAATTCCTCTCCAGTCACATTGTGTCAGTGCTTCCAGAGTTATGAATGTACTCCTTTCTTTCTCTTCTCACTATTTGTAATATTATTTTGGTTACTATAGTACTAAACAGAACGGATGTGAGTGGACCTTACACAATGAATTTACAGTTGAGTGGTTTGGTGCCCGTCTTTATCTGGAATTCAATGCCTGATCAAAAACAACTTGTGGATTTTAGACATGTTATCAAAGCTGCCGGGACGAGCTAGCCTCTTGTTTCTAGCCAATGTTATAGTACATGTGTTGTTATAAAGTCCAATTAAGGGGTTTTATTAAACGGTAGACCGTTTAATAAAAATGGTTTTTATGGTAATGGTTTTTACTATATCTTATTTCCAATTCACCTTCAGTTTCTTCTCTTATACTCAGCAGTTACCCTTTCTTCAACTTCATAGGCATGCTACTGTACGTGTTTAAAGACTGTAAGAGGATGGTTACTAACAAATTTTTTACGAGGCTTTCATATGTATCACATCATTTATTTTATTCTGGAGCATTTTTTTTTTTTTTATATTTATTGTCTAATGTTTTGTTATTTTGAAGTTCTGGCCAAAACACAGAAGGCCTTTTAACCGAGAGCCGTCTTCAGTTCAGCCCTTTTGTGAGAATAAAGAATACGACGGTTTCCCATGTTTAGATGAAGCACACTGACTTTAAAAGCCGAACAGAAAACAATTTCAACATCAAAAACCTTTTCATTCTAGTTTCATCAGAAAGACCCAGGAGACTCATGAGAACGGAGCCACGCTCATCATTGTTTGTGTCTGTTTTAATGAAGCCTTCTCTGGGCCAAATTTGAAACATTAGATGTAAACTTTGTCTTAATCTTATTAGGATTGCTGATAGAGATTAGCACAATCTTATTTACTTATATAACTACCAGATGTTTAAGCGTAGTTGCTTGCATTCAATTGAGTTACTCCTTCTGTATACTTAACCCCAGCACTGAGGTCAGCTGACCTCTGACCTTGTCAACAGCACATTAGGTTTGAGTCTTAGCAGTGCTTAACCTGGCTCTGATTCATTAAGAGGGTCTTCTTTTGAATGTCCTTACTCGGCTATAACCAGTGAGTCTCTGATAGAAATATTAAACTGCATTTTATTCTTTGAAAAGAAAGTGAGATGATTCAAGCATCATCTGTGAGGTCACTTTGACAAGTTGTCTGAATTCTGGTTACTTGTATCTCTTAATAATGAATTAATATCCTTTACATGTTTGCATTTACTTACAAGTCAGGTAGACATTTGTGTCCTGAACTTTGAGCATATATGAACTGCTAAACATGTTTTTTTTAGAGAAAAAAACCCTTCAAGCTGGCTCAGTTCGAGACGCGAACAGGACTCTTGATGAGGAGCATTGTTTCAAAGAGAGGTAAAAGTGCCTTGAGGCATTTCTTCGGGTTCCAGAAGGACAGTAGGGGTTTAAAAGCCCCCTGGTGAAAGTCAAACAAGGTTTTTGCCTCCCCGGTGGTCCTTCTTGAGTCTTATCTTTAGTCTTTTGACTTTAGGCTCCTTAGGGATTTGTCCAGTGTGGTACATTTTTACAGCCTTTTGTCCTGGCATGTACTATTTGTCTCAAAAGGAAAATAATGTTATATTTTTTGTGTTAAAGAAACACGTTTGTTGCATGTTAATGAAAGATTCATGAAAAAATATAATATATTTGCCTAAACACAAATACCAAAGGTAAAATCAGCAGGAAGTATTTGGAAACTGATACAATGCTAAATATGCTACAACAGAAATCTAGTTAATTTGTGTTACATTTATTGCCATTTGTTTTCCGCCTTTTAGTTTAGTTTACTTTTTTCTGTTACTCTTCACCAATACCTTGGTGTTGCAACAAATAGAACAAAAATGTAAGTTTTCTTTTTTTTTTTTTTTTTTTTTTTTTTTTTAATTAATACGTGACTATGATTGTGGATCGCAGTCTTTGACATAGAAAAAAATAAAGTGAAATAGGCTTTAATGTTATTCCTAATTTCACTGCAAACCAGAAATACAATGTCAATAAAGGTATTCTATTCTATTCTATTTTAACCTCACCTCACTATAAGAACTACATCTACCAAGAACTCACCTGTTCATCTGATGAACCAATACCATACCGAATCCTAGGAACTCGTTAGGTTTGCAAGTTAGTGTTTGAATTTTCGTCTTTTTTCATTTCATTTCACATTTCAGCTCTGTAAATGTTAGTTTTAAAATGCCTTAGATCCTGACATTCTAATAGTCATGTCTAATCGCCCTCGCGTGGTAGAAAATAAGAATCGATCTTTTTGCTTTTTTTATTTTTGCCGAATGCATCCAAAACATTTTTTATGAAGGTAAATGATTACTGATTGCTGTAACTTCAAACATATATTTGTCGAAGGGGTTGAGCTGTTTGTGGGGTCAATGGGCAATAACGGATTTGAAAGAGTGAAGAACGGCGCTTCTCGGAGATTTTTCGGGGTCGAATTTCAAGAGTCCGCCGCGCTGTGTAGTGCGGAGACTGAGGCAGTCTTTGTTCAACCAGTCTTGAGTGAGAGACGAGAGAGTCAGTCAGGAGGAGAGGAATCAGGGAGGAGAGAAGTAAAGTGGCTGACAGCACGCTGGAAGTGTTGATCCCCACGTTTCTGCGCGGCTCTCATTGGACACGTTTTGGAAGAAAATGACGTTTGGGTAAGCGAGTATGACCTGTTGAAAAACTAATTTCAACTCACATTTTAGTACAATTCCATGTCACAACTTTGTTTATTTCATTTAGAGTCTTATCGTGGCTCGTGCTCGCGCTTCCCGCCTTGTGTTATCTCTCATCTGGGCTTCAGGTGATGGAAGGTATGAAGAAGTGTTCCAACGCATGACTACTTCTAAGTTTTCTTGAGTGACTTCTTGGACCATAATTATAACATCAAATCTCCTGTTAGAGAATTTAGTCTGCCAATTGCATTTTGCAAGTCATTTCAGTTGGGAGTGGAAAGGGTTGATTAACTTTTGTGGGGCATCTTATGGGACATCCTATGGGGCTTAACAAATAAATAGTGAAGCAAAAATGTACTATCCAACATATTGGACCAAACATTTGCACGGCTGGCTTTATTAGCAAATTAGATGATGCATGAAATGGCTGAAAAATAATAAATGATGCTGTCAATATGGAATTGAAGTTATGTATGTTGCCATTATGAATGTTGTTTTATTAGGATATTTATTGAGCTTTGTATGCATGATTAAGGATAGACATCACTGAGACAAGTTAGAGAGTGATGGAGAATATGCAGCTTAACTTTTTCAGGTCATGATTGTTTGATCAAGTTCTGAAATTGAAACGTTTTATAGTGCAGTGATAAAATCTTCTGCTTCATGTACCATTTAGATTCTTATTTAGATTGAAAGAATTTGAGATTGATAACATTAGCAGATGAGATACTTCTGTTATGTTTCAGTTTTGGATTGTCTGTTTTTTCTTGGGATTGTAATATTGACAGTTTACAGGCTAAAAGCACTTTCATACTATATTTCATAATTTCAACCTTACAGTATTTCTTGTTTACATATTCATACAGTCATTCAATTATCTTAATTTTATTTTAAATTCATCACTTGGTTATTTTATTATTTTGTCTGGCTACTTTGAATTTTTTGACATCTGAGAAAAATTGGAACATGCAGAACAGTGATGGTTTGAAACAAAATGTTTTTACAATTACAATTTCAAACTGAATTGAAATAGAACAGGGGAAGCATTAGGAGCGATAGTGATAAATAAACTTGTATGCATCATTCAAAATGAAGCTTATTCAATTTTTATCAAGTCATCAAAGTCAAACATTATTTACTTTGCAACCACACGTATTTTACCTGTGCGACTTTGAGAAACGTAATCATCAGTGTGCAGAAAATTCAAAGCATCAAGAATGAAAATAACAGTACAAAACTGGATTGTAAAGCATTATGTATGGACAATAATCTGAGTGTTTTATTTCACATCTATTTTTGGCCTGACTTTTGAATAAATACGTTTTGAGGCATGTTACAATTGGTTAAAAATTGTGTACATCATTGTAGACAAGGTGTAATACAGGCTAATTGTATACAGTATAATATTGGCAGTTTACATGTATTTTTACTAATGGCTAGAAGAAGGGAAAACCACCCTGCATCTCTTATTTTATTGGTGCTGATTAGGACCCGTAAAACCTTAAACCTCGCTCCTGCTGTGAGAACACCTGCCTGGAAGCTCCTTTGTTTCGGTTTGGTCAGTCAGATACAGTAAAGCTCACAAAAAAGGCTTAATGTCCTCACATGTGACATCATCTATTCACGTCGAGTACTGTTCTACAGAACTTTGGACAATACATCCATTTAGCTCCAACTGTGACATATTACAGACTTTGGAAAATATAGTGCATGCGGATTCTTTGGTGAGCACTCTTTGCGCTTATGGTAGTGTGGATGAGGGTCAGAATGAGGTTGAAAATGACTTGAAAGGGCATTTGTTGTCCGCTATAATGTTTACTTCCTGTTTGGCTTAGCAGCCATGGCACATGTAGTGTTGTGATAACAAAAATAAATTCAGTAAAAATAAATCAGTTAATAAACCCAAATGAAAATATGAACTTCCGTCTCTGCTAGTCCTGGCAAAAAGAAAAAATAGAAATCCAGAATTCCAGAATTTATTTCCACAGGAAATATGACAACAAAGTGTTCTTTCAGGCAGAGGGATCTTCTCGGGCTAGAAAGGAAGAATAACATGTTCATGTACTGTGAAATCTTAGACGATTATGTAGTATTTGTTTTGAAAAGGCTTTAATCAAGCTATCAAGATGAGCGATGTTCTTTGTCCTCCTTACACTCTCTGCATGTAGTTTCCATCTAAGTTCTATAAGGAGCCTCCTTTTCTATTGTCAGTCAACTGTGACCTCCAGGTGGGTGATGGAGTGACCGTAGTTGCACAGAACAAGGGGCCTGGACATTCTTCTCATTCTCTGCCCAGGATTTGGGCCTATCAAAGAACCTCAGGGGCTCAATGACAATGAGCAGGTCGCCCTCCTTTAAGACACTACAACACACAGGTCTTTCATTACCTCAGCACTTTAGCCGTATTCCTAATAGTCTGCTGTTATAAAGGCCATGCCAATGGTTTGTACAACCAAAGCAAAGTACAAAAGGCAAATTAGTTATAATAAATATAGCACCCAAAAGTAATAATCAGCTTGTAAACACACAAATCCAACTATTTCCTGCTCTCAACATGCCTGAAAAAGCTGTTCGGACTTACTTTCCTATCGACAAGAAAAAGCACGAGGGGAGGCTTCTGTAAAGAAAACATGTCTGACACAGAGCAGCATTGAGTTTAGTTAACTCATGGCTCTTCTACGTGTAAGCTATAATAACCTGAGTCAGAGTCAAAAACACTAGGGCACTGTCTGCTAGTACACAGCTCCTCCCACTGCGTACATAGTGCAATTCCATTGGCTTAAAAAATAAACTATCCGTGACATCAGAGATTATGTCCCATGCTATCATGCCAAGGAGGCAAGTTTAGAATTATTTTATACATATTGCCATGTGTTATTGTTGTTATTTAAATACTAGCACTAACATTCTAGAAGTGTCATCTTGGGTTTAGATAGGATTAATTTATGAGCTATTAAAACAATTTTCGTTAAGAATTAAATAACAATAATGTTTTTTTTTTTTCATTTATATTGGATTTATAAACATTCCCAGGATCAAATTGCCCCATTCATTGTTGTATCCACTGTTTTGTACTGAGCCGTCAATATTATTAGTAAGTTATTGTCTATAATCTATCTTGCTTCTTGTTCAGTAAAAAGTATTTATAAATATATAAGATTTTAAATGAATCAATATTTTTTTCTTTTACATTTATTTCAAATCGCCAGCTTCATTCCAAATACAATTGGTTTTAATTGCAAAGTTACAATTGGTCAATACAAAGTTTTGAATCTCAAGAATAAACTTTTAAACATACCAACCACCAAGTAGAGACAGAACTATAACTGTGCTGCTTGCACATATATTGTTTTACTTGGGCAGTAAATTAAATTAATTATCTGGGTAAAATGTTACTGCTATCTTGTTTTTGTTTTTGTTGTTGTGGCTGTTGTTGTTGTCGTCTCAAATAATTTCTATTGTTTGTTTGTTTGTTTGTCTGTGTGTGTGTGTGTGTGTGTGTGTGTGTGTGTGTGTGTGTGTGTGTATGTGCGTGCTATTTAGCTGTATACAACTGCACCATTGTTGGTTATATTTTGCCTGTTTTTGTGCCTATAAAATATTTTTAGTAGAAAACTACATTCTGCATTCTGCACTTTTCTTGATTGTGTCCTTGAATGGTTCTCCAAGATATGAAGATCTAAACGACTAATTGCACAAAAGGCCAGAAAGAAATGTAAGAAGCCCACAGAGTCCAAAATAATAATAATAATAAAAAAAAAATACTAGTAATTGAAAAGCCTCAGGAGTTCGAAATGTTCCTGAAAAGCATTTGGAGTGTGATTTTGATTAAATGTGGCTAAGCACTGTTTTTGTTCACCCACTTTCTCCTTCATTTTGTTAATTGATTACTGAAGCCCTGCCACTGTCAGCTTCTGTTCTCTCACTCCCAGTGATGCTAATCCCTGAACACCAAGACTTCCACTCATCAATAGACCACCATACAGCTCCCCTGCAGAGATTAAATCGCTATAAATTCCGTACGATGTTTTGCGTTTCAGCAATGTGTTTTGTCACTCCTCACTGATTGTGATTTAGCATTACTGATGACTGCAGACGCTAAGCTGTGTTGTTAGTTCCCTGTTTAACCACTTGGGGGCGCTAGGATACCGCTGTTTCTCCTAATTTAACTGCCGGAGTTGCAATTTAATCTAAACCCATTTACAGGCCATCCAGGAACTGGTTGTTTATTGCATGCTGAAATTCTAAATCATTGCTAAAGTCAATAAATTGCATAGCACAAGTCACACCATAAGTGCTTTTTAGTGGTTGAATTAGAACTGTTAGAGCATAAAATATGTTGACCTTGTATATAGAACCGGCTTTCCACAAGCTAGAGAAATGTAATGCAAATAAGGTGTCTAGCACTTCATTATCTGTGTAGCTCTTCATTGAAGCTTAAGCATTGAGAGGACGGGACTGTCTAATTGCTCCATTAGGCATAATGCCCTTGTGCAAAGGCCACGTCTGCTAATTGAGACTTTTCTTTAGACAAAAATAAATCCTCAGTATTGCACAGCTGATGGCTTTTGACAATAAACCAATTACTGGATGTTATAGAGGGGTACAGGAAAGGGAAAGTGTGCATGGTTGGATGGGAACCTCTACTTTCCTGCTCAAACTTGGGGCTTGCTGCTCTACAAAAACAATAA
Source organism: Paedocypris micromegethes (assembly GCA_028031935.1). Lineage (NCBI taxonomy): Eukaryota > Metazoa > Chordata > Actinopteri > Cypriniformes > Paedocypris > Paedocypris micromegethes. The sequence continues at coordinate 27,132,741 of CM051493.1, forward strand.
TAGGTGAAAATGTGTTCAACTTCCATTGGTTTATCATTTTACTCTCACTTAATCTGTTTCTTCTGTACAAGCAGAGCAAACCGACACAGGATATTAAGGTCTTGCTGTGATGAACAGGATATGCATCACACTGGCAAACGAAGCATGATATAGAGGATTTAAGGACTAATGCAATCAAAGTTTCTTGGGTTTTAACTTGACAACGTATTTCCTGTCAGACTGGACAGTTAGTTAGAGGCCATAATTTCTGCAAAAATCTAGATTTAAAGTTATATATATATATATATATATATATATATATATATATATATATATATATATATATATATATACACGTATATATGTATTTACACGCACACACATATATATATATAATGAGTGGAGAGGTTTAATTACCATTACATTCCAATTACTCGCTATACAGTTAATCAACTTTGTGTCGTATCCTTTAAAATATTAATTTTATTCTCCAGTCTAATGTAAAGATGTTAACTTCTTGCATGAGTGGAATCTTTCAGAATCTCACGTACACCCAGAATAGAATCTGTGCTAAGTTAAACCCTATAAACAATGCAAACAATCAGACTCCAGCACAAACCTTCACTCTATGGATTAGAACAGAGTCTCTTTGTCACAGTATTGATGTGCTCAGATCACTGAGCTGTGGAGGTTTGGCGGATGGTTTGGGTTTGCCATCTCCATGCTCTGATTTTCCTCTATCAATCTTTATGTTTGCAAATGAGAATTCACAGAATTTTCTGGGCTGCTGGAACAGTAGGGTACAGTAAATTGCAAGTACAGGATAACAACCAATACTGTATATATTTTTTCTATTTGCTGTATATTTGCTACAGTTCCATATTTTTGTCTTGAAATAGGTTTGTCATTGTTTCTATCTACGTATGTGTTGGTTTTAATTTGGTTTTATGAAATGGTTTATTTTTATGAATTATTTTGTGATTAACATTTTTACAAGACCCTATGATGGGACCCTATTTGGTTTTTTCGGTAATTAGACTGGGGGAAACCAAATTTTGGTGTGTTTTGGTCCGAGTCTCTTCTAGAGGTGGTAGTAGGTGCGGGGGGCTGGAGAGAGGTGGAGGTCAGAGGCTGTGCTCTGTGTTCTCCTGCTCTGTGTGCTCAACAAATCCATTATAATGGGCTCTCTGGCATGGAGGATTGGACATTTGGCTGCCCTGTCGAATACCAAAGGCTGTGTGTTGCACCGAGGTACTGAGGGGGTCCTGGGGGTCCGATCTGGGGCCCCTTCAGAAGAGAAGAACGGTGCAGGAGGAGCATCATCAAGCATTTCTGCGACTGCAAGCGGCTCACACGTATCTACCTCCAGCAGCATGGCTGCCCCAGTGCTGCCGCTGACCTGCCTGGTGCTCTTGAGCCTGGTCTCCAACTCCTGCCAATTCCAGTGGTTCAGGTTTTCATGGATCTCAGAGATGACCACATCTGTTCCTGCTGTCACTGAGCCTTCTTCCAGCACATCAGCACCAGAGGAGACCACTGTTCCCATCTTTGCAACTACCCCTCCCCAGCCCTCAGGAAGCATCAGCAAACCTAGGGTTAAAAGACCTCTCAGGTTGTGGAAGAGCGGTGAGTGGATAAATAATGAAGGAGCATTTCAGGGCATCGTTTTTATTTGAATTAGTTCTGGATCTCGTGTTTGTAGATATCTGGATTTGTCGGGTTTGACTGAGATTTGATTGTGTTTTTTCTTTGGAGGCTTGGTAATTTGTCTGTGTTTTTTTGGAGTTCTGCCATCACGGTGGCAACGTGACCTTTTTTGTCTTTGTTCTGAATGGTTCTAGTTGTGCGAATAATCACCTTGAAGCCGTTCGTTGAATTTGATTTGCTAAAAAAATTTCCACAGTTGTCCATCACATTATATTACAGTAATGGGATTATGAGAGGGATGTTCTCAGAAGCTCAAGAAATCGGGGTCACTGGAGAAGCTTTGTAGTTACTGGACCACCTACTGTCCACACTGATACCTGCTTACAAGCCCCATTGACTTTGCTTTAAATTAATGAGTTTTTTTTTTTGGCTTTGTGTTGTCGTAATAACATATGAAGGGTTGCTTGTGAAGGGGAAGGGGAACCCATTGCTTGGGTTGCTTGTGAAGATGACATTTCTTTTTACAACAACTTTTTTATTGTTTACATTAATTATGAATAAAAATAGGTAAACAAAAAATCAAGATGTTGTCCTGGATTGTGAATTATTGTGAATTGTGACTATTTATACATCTATTTAACATGCCAAGAGCTAGAAGTTTTTTTTTGTTTTGTTTTTTTTAAACGCCATGGTTTTTTAATGATTCAAAAAAACATTTTTATCATAAAGCAAAAGTTTATGTTTTAAAGCCTGTATCCATTTAATAAAATGTACTATGGCTGTAACTTTTCTCAAAGTAAACTTTTGCTGGTGGATGTTTTCAGAGCGAAGATCCAAGGGTCACATTGTCCTCACGGAGCTGGTTGGTGTTCCTCTTCCTCCATCTGTGTCCTTCACCACTGGTTACGAGGGTTATCCTGCCTACAATTTTGGGCCAAATTCGAATGTAGGAAGACTCACTCAAACTTTCATACCTGATCCTTTCTTCCGGGACTTTGCCATTATTGTCACTGTCAAGCCTTCAACGTCCAGAGGAGGTGTTCTGTTCGCCATCACAGATTCTTTTCAGAAGATCGTCCTTCTTGGTTTGCGTCTGACGCCGGTGGAGGATAAAACACAAAGGATTGAACTGTACTACAGTACTTCAGAGTTTCCTCAGCTTACCGACATTGCTTCCTTTAAAGTTCCTGACATGACACAGCAATGGAGCCGCTTCACACTTACTGTGGAGAATGAAGAAGTCCGGCTCTACATGGACTGTGAGATGTACCATAGTGTTCCCCTGAAGAGAAGCCAGAACAATCTCCATTTCAGGCCAGGCTCGGGAATCTTTGTGGCTAATGCCGGCGGTACCGGCCTGGAGAGATTTGTGGTAGGTTAACTTATGATGCAATAATCAGTGACCTATAAAATAGTACCGTATTTATATTACTATAATATTGCATTACTATATAATAGAAATTTCATTGGCCTCCTTGGAGAAATTGGGTTATCTTTTCATTTCCACCAAAAACCCATGGAACATGGCATATCAGAGAAGTAAATAATCCTCATCATTCGCGAAGAAGCTCTAAATACAGTACTGTATTGAGAAATTCGAACTCTGAATTACTCTTACCTGAATTAGACTGTGACTAATACAGAAAGAAGCTCAGGTGTCAGGGACAGACATTGCACATTTATTTCATATTCCTTATAGAGTCCTAGTCTTCTTACTATGCAACTTTCATTTAAATAGCCATGTTTTGAAAGCAAGCTAGAGAGATCTCACACTTTAGTGTGAGAGTGAGTGTGAGTCAATGTGGTTGCCAAGTCACTCCAAGTCCATAAAATCGGCATTAAAGCCAAAGAAGTAAAGAATTGTGCATTTCCTTTTGCACACAGTGTTTTTGTGATATTTTCACAAATGTATTATTAAAAAATTTGAATATTATTATTTATTAAAAAATTAATTATTATATTTTATTGTATCCAATTAATTAACAAAATATTATTTAAGCATAATGTTTAACCATCAAAACATTTTTGGAATTAGGATGCCTAATGCTGAATTATTTCAGAATTGAATGTCTTTAGCTTAAGTTCATTTTAGTAAATGTTAGTGATTATGAGTTAATTATTCATTGAGTATATGGAGAACTTATACTCCACAAATGAAACCACAAAAACAACCCAAACTCTGATTACATCAGCATTTGAACTAAAACAAACAGCTTTTTGTGCAGAATGGTGTAGTATTTGCCTGTTTTGAAAAAATATACGGACATAACATTTATAAATGATTATTATAATGATATTATCTTGTCTGCTTCCAAGTCATCTTTATTTGTAAAGCACTTTAAAAGACAGAAGACAGAAAAAGTGCTTTACAAAAAAAAATAATGAAGAATAGACTTTCTCCTTTTTGTACGAGCTACTGCAACAGTGTTGCTTCATCCATGAGCTTGTGTTGTCATGGAAATGACTTTAGGAAGGCCAAATCTTTTGTGTTTTGTGGAATAATGTTGGATGGGCCTCAAAAAAAATTCTTGCACTAAGCTGAAGAGAAAAGCAGAAGTGGCTCATCTAGTCAACTTATATAACTCATCGTTCGAATTCCCTGTTCACCTCATTTATCCATCCTTTCACTTTATTAGACATGACAGCTTGTACAATTTATAGCGTTATCTGTAATTGTTTTAATTAAGTTTGAATTAAATTGGATCGCAGATGTTTGGTTTGGAACATTTTTTTTAATTGCTGTAATAATGAAATTAGCTGATGGCCATATTAAATTTGTGAAGCCACTTGAACGAAACGGAAAGAGCCCATTCAATTTTGATGAGGCGGTCTGGGTTTTGGGGTCCATCTGACAGTCTGCTGACAATTGTAGAAATGATATTAGTTTCCCTGAAGCACTGCTGGCCCATCACGCCGCTCCGGATGCATCCAAACGGCTGCTCCGGGAATTGCTTAAATTCAAAATTTCGAAGCTCTATCCACTAGGTACTGCAAAGTTTACCCGGTTTTGTACACAGACCACTGCATTAAGGTATATAAGTTTATAATAAAACCCACAGATCTTCCTCCTCATTCTCAGGGTTCAATCCAGCAGCTGGTAATAAAACCAGACCCAAGGGCTGCAGAAGAGCAGTGTGAGGACGACGACCCTGGAGTAAGTGCTTTTCTTCAGCTTGTGTGATGCGTTTTCTATCCAAACAGAATATAAGGAATGCTTCTTTACAGTTTTTCTTAACAAATATTTTATATCATAGCTTGTGAGTTGTTGTGCATTTTTTACTTTCCCCCTTTGGAATTGTATTATTAATCTGGAATTACTCACCTGGGGCATTTCGCTTTTATGCGTGAGCGCCCTCTAGTGACAGAGTCATTTTTCAATCTGTTTTCATTTTTCATGTATTTTTTAATGGTTGCAGGTCTCTGGGGAGAGAAGTGGTGATGGGGATTTCGATGACGAAGAAGACAAACGTGTGGCAATACTTGGTCGGAAAAACGTGAGAAAAGATAAAACAAAGGTTCAGCAAAGTAATTTTATTTTTACTTGTAACCAAAAGGGAAATCCAAGTATGTAAATAGATATATGTGCCACCTTATAATCGTTTTACGAATGGGTGACATGCATAACGTTTTGGTACATTTTATACATAATATTTTTATTTGCCTCAAGCAAGAGGCTGTTTTCAAAAAGCCTGAAATTCCACTTGTAAGTAGAAATGTGCAATTAATAAGAGCTCGGGGATATACAACTTTACTAAGTGCTCAAAAAAGGTGATTTCTGTAACACAGAAATAATTTACTTCACTCTTATTTTTACACTTCTTTTTAAAATTATTTTTATTTTCATTTTAGCGGACGTTTGAAACCATAGCTACTCACATTTTATTAACCCTTCCGTTAAATAAATGTCACGCAACGTCCCGGAGAATCAAGGAAAATTTGATTCTGAATTTCAGAAAATTCAGATTCTAAATCTGAAAATGTGGAAAAAAAATTTCTGATTTAGAATTCGTCATTCGTCTCATGGCTGGGAGGTCCAATAGTTTAGTTAGTTTCCAATCAAGACCTTTCTGCGTCATATATTATTTTTGTCGGTCTTAATCCCGCAGGTGCACAGACCCACATCTCCTGTGAGACCCCCACCCACAGTGTCTCCTGTTGTGGACGAGACCTTCTTCTCAGGTCATGTGACCCCTGTTGACGAAAGACGGTTTAGAGGTGACAGTTTTGTTAAAAAGTCCAAAATTAAAGATATTAATATATAAAATATAATGTTGATAACTTAAATTGATTATTGATTTATTATTCATAACAATTTTCACGGATTTAACTTTTTCACTGTGAATGATATTTTCACTCATATTTCACAGACATATTTTCACAGTACACTCATTTAAATGTACTTTTTTCGGGTGACATGTTTATGTAATGTTGTTTAAGTAGCAGAGGGTGTTAAGTACATTTTTTTGGGTTTGTGTCTTTCTTGTGTTGCTAAATACTAATTTTAGGAACATATAAAACTGATGAAACGGGGGAGAGGAGAGAAGATGTAAGTATACCTTAAATTTAAACATTCTGCATGTTCTTGAACGTCACAGTTTATTTAAATTTCCTAGGGTTTTAGTCGGGGACAAAAGGGGGAACGTGGAGAACCTGGACCTCGAGGACCCCCAGGACCTCCAGGACCATCTCTCCCACACAGACATTCTGGTCAGCCTGGACAGAGAGGACCACAAGGTCCAGTAGGTCCACCAGGAATTCCAGGCCGATCAGGAAAAGACGGTCAACCTGTATGAGTCTTTTCTTTTTTATGTTTGTGTATATTCTGCGCAAAAAATCAATAAACCTATAAAATGTGCATCTAGCATATACTTACAATACAAAAGATTTTGTTTCTATAAAAAATGTTTTGTCTGCTCTCTACAGGGAGGCAAAGGTGAAGAAGGGAAACTAGTATGTGATTTGCATTGATTGCATCTTATTTATTTTAAACCTGTAAAAACTTAAAACAATAAGTAAATATAACTAAAACCAAATGTGTCTATTATAATAGAAATTTAGTTCTATTCTAGCATAAAATGTCTCCAATGTATTAACACAGGGACCCAGAGGACCACCAGGATATCCAGGATTTTCTGGAGAACATGGACACAAAGGAGAGAAAGTAAGTGGGGAAAAACAAAGCAAAAAATAGTTGCAAGCATCAATTGCGAGAACATTTTACTATTAATGTTATTTTAGTGTGTGTGTGTGTGTGTGTGTGTGTGTGTGTGTGTGTGTGTGTGCGTGTGTGTGTGTGTTGCATTGAGTAATGATGACTTTACATGTACAAGTATAGATATACAAGTAATCGCTTCTCGTTATTCAAAGTGTTTATTTTCTTGACATTTTAGGGGGATCCAGGAGTAGGTCAGCCAGGACCACCAGGACCACCAGGCCCTCCTGGACCACAACGATCAATTAAACCAGTTAAAGTTCCTGTGAGTTAACTGGATGCATAAGTTACTTAACAATTGTTGCTATTTCGAAAAAAGAACAAATATTGTCTAAATCTATCACAATTTGTTTTTGGATTATGTTAATTTAGCTGTTCTATATCACATTTTGCCATTTTATATATGCAGTATGGATTTGATGCTTTTGGTTCTGGATTTGGCGACGAGATTGATCTAGAACTCAGTAGAGTGAGTAAAATTCCTATATTTTAGCCAATGCTTTTATTTACAGTGAATCGTGATGCAATAAAGTTTTTACTGTAAATCAATGTCATGCTTTCTTTGTAAATCAAACCCAGGGTCCACCAGGGCCACCAGGACCTCCGGGCAAACCAGGACCTCCGGGACCTACTGGCCCATTGCGGAATATGAAGCCTGGACCCCCTGGGTTGCCAGGTGTTCCGGGAAAAGATGGCAGAGATGGTCTTATGGGGAAATCTGGAAGCCCGGTATATGTGCTTTTCTTCTCAAGAAAATCTGTGTTAACATTTATATCTCAGCAACTCATGTTGCTCCTGTCATCTCAGATTGCCTAAAATATTTAACTCGGAAAATCCTTACTTATTAAATAATAAATTTAATTTAATAAATACATATTTTCACTTTTGTTCTGTTTCTGATGTTTCTGAACGAGTGCAATACAACAACTCTTCATTGATGTTTTCATTATTCTTTCTTCTTGAAAAGTCCAGGTCAGGGTCGGGCTCAGCGTTGGTAGTAAAGAGGCTTTTCTTGGTTTGATCAGGTCACTGAACCATTAGGTTGAAAAAGTTTTCTCAACAACTTCTGCTTCTCCTGACCTATTTGTTGAGGTTCTATTTTATAGACATGGTTTCTGTTTGTTTGCTTTTGTGCACAGAGCCTAAGAAGGCCAGCAGCATGGTCTTGATTCGTCTTTATTTTTGTTAGTTTGATGAAACGCTGTTTTTTCTGTTTCTTCAGCAACCTCAGACACGTGAACAAAAGTGTACCATTTGTCTAATTGTCTGGGTGAAGCGAAAAATATGGCGTTTTTATTGTGATTTGTGCTTCTGATGTTTTTTTTTTTTTTGAGGGAAGTATTCTGTGCAAAGTTTATCTTGTTTTTAAAAAGATTTTTTAAAGTACACAAGTGTATTCTCATAGATACAAGCAGTCATTTTTAATAGTTTTGTACAAATTATTCATATTTCTTACAAATTAGTATCAAAAATAACATCATAGGTGTTAGCCAGGTCTTAGCCAGGTCTTAGCAAGGTCTGTGACGATGATTGTTCACCTTTTTTGGTAATTTATTTTTTTCTACTATCCTAATTTTATTTTGTTGTCCCTTGCGGACATGTTTCAAAACGTTAATCACAACACTAAACTAAACATGTCATAAAATAGCTTTAGCTTGATTTTTTTCTTCCATTTTTTTAGGGTGTTCCTGGTCAGGGAGGCTTACAGGGACCAAAAGGAACTAAGGTTTAAAGCGTATCTCAATCCTACCTGTTTGATCAATGGAAAATAAAGTTAAACTTGTTATTTAATTCTTAGGGGGAAGAAGGGATGAGGGGACCCATTGGACCAAAGGTAATCTTTTGTAAATATTAATGTTAGATTTTGCGTAAATAATGAGAAAAATGTATATATATTCAAATGTATGGTTTTTCTCCTCAAGGGTGCAAAGGGGGATCCTGGTCTCAGAGGTTTGTCTGGCAGTATTGGGCCTATGGGACCCAGGGGGTCACCTGGACCCCCAGGACCACCTGGCCCGCCTGGCTCATCCTTTGTGATGGAAAATATGAAGGTCTGGAAAATCTGTAGAATGAAACTTATATTAGATGTTGCTGTTTTCTAGAACCTATTTATTTAATTAAAAAAATGCTGCATACATTTTCGGGGTCAATCCACTTAAATTGTTGTTTTTAAATTGGCGTCGGAGTCATAGTCTAAGATTAAAAGATTTTCTGTCTCATTAGGATGTTGAAGGCTCTGGTGAAAGTGGCTTATTTCTTGGAGCAGGATATTCAAAAGGCCACCAAGTGAGTGGTTAATAAGTACTGTACTAACATTGATATTTCAATTCCTACTGTATTTTAACATCAAATGCATAAGTGTTTGTCACATTAGTGGAGTCTTAAATTTTTGCATCTCAAAGCGTTTTTCCTCGTTTCCCCACTAAAGGGTCGCCCTGGACTTTCTGGTCTACCAGGACCTGAGGTCTGCACATCGTCTGAATCTGAAGAAACTTGTCTACACACTTATTCTGACATGTTTTTATACTCTTCCGCCAGGGACCTCGTGGTGCTGATGGAACTCCTGGCCTGTCTGTAAAGGTTTGCTCCACTCTAATTTTTTGTATTCTATGTACATATTCTATGTATTTTATGAACGCTTCTTCCTTTTTTCCTCTTAGGGAGATCCTGGAGCAGTAGGAGCGGATGGAAAGCCAGGATTAGCCGGGTTACCAGGAGCAAGGGTGCGTTTTTTTGTGGCCTGTTAATTTTCCTTTTTTTATTGTACTCACTTAAAACGTTAATTAACAATAGTATATACATATACAATAATAAAAGACACTTATTTTATATATGCATGCATTCTTGTCTACTTATTCATTCTGCTGTTGTGACACGCAATTTCCCCCCTGTGGGACAATTAAAGGCTTTTGTTGTAAAAAATGTTGTATATAATATAAAAAAAAAACAGTTTTATCTAATTTATCTAACAATTTTAGCTAAAATTAACTGATAATCATAGTTAACTAAAAATAATTATTAAACAGTTAAATTATCCATATTTATAAATAATGAACTGAATTAATAATAATAAAAAAATATTAATAAAGCCTTTTTAATCATTACAATTCATCATATTCCAGGGCCTAAAGGGAGAGAAGGGCAGTCCAGGGGAAAAGGTATTGTACAAATTAATCCAGAGACTTCTCTGTAAAGTCTTGGTCTATTAAAATTAAAACATCATGATAAAAATAATTAATGGTGTGATTTTTTTCCAGTCCACACTTTTCTGGACTTTTTTGATGCTCATGACTGTTTGATTCATTTTTAATGAATCTGTGTTTCAGGGTGAGCGTGGTCGTGATGGACTGAATATTCCAGGACCTCCTGGCCCACCAGGACCAATGGCCAACCTTCAAGATGTAAGTGCTTATCTTCTTAAGATTGTGTCTTGAGATACATCTTTTTGAAATTAATCAGAGATTACGTTTGAAATCCTTGTTAACTGCAGTTTTTTCTTCCTTTCAGCTGCTTCTGAACGAAACTGCTTTTATGTTCAACCTCACCAAGATCCAAGGTCCTCCAGGCCCTATGGTATCTGAAGAAGTTCCTTACTGTTCTTTTATCAAAAGCTAGATGGAGTAATTTTATAGCCCAAGTATTTAGCTTACAGCTAAACTTGCCGCTTTGGGTATTGCAGCTTATTTGTCTTCTTTTTGACAGTTTTATTGACAAATTGGACAGTTCACTGACTTCGACATTGATTCTAACTTGCATTTCACAGGGTCCAGAAGGTTTGCCTGGCAGAGCAGGGTTTCCTGTAAGAATAACCTGCATCTCTCTTTTAAAACACTTTATGCAATGTCAAGATTCATTATCATCTTCTGTTGCCTTTCAGTCCATTTTTACAAATGGGCTTCTACCAGCTTTACAGTTCAAATTCACATTTTAATTTCAGAACGTGTTTGCTCAAAGCCACCACATTAAGAAATAAAATATCAACACAATGACATGCACACGTAATAGATAGATGAATGGATGGATGGGCGATGCTAATGTGTTTTAATCACCAGGGCCCAAGAGGACCAAAGGGTGAAATCGGTTTGGCTGGTATTCAAGGACCACCAGGGTCAAAGGTTTGTGGCATTACCTAAAAATTGCTTTTGCTTGAAAAATACATTCTTGAATTATCTTGAGAATACAATTTAATTGAATGTCCTCACTGTAGGATAAATAAAGGGCAATCATTACTTCATTCTAATATAATATATATATTTTTATATTGCTAGGGTGATAAGGGAGAGCCAGGAGTTTCTATAGCTGCTGATGGCTCTGTAATATCAGGCCTGAGAGGACCGAGAGGATTCAAAGGAATCAAGGTTGTTTTGTGCTTTTCAACATTATGTTCTGTTCAGTTTTCTGTCATTGATACTCACATTTGTACAGGGAGACAATGGCATCCCTGGTCACCCTGGAATAATGGTGAGATGGTTTCATAGCACGTATATAGTTTTGTGCATGTGTAATAATTGTGTATGTATATACTATATATAAATCTATATTATATAGATATGTATATACTGTTTATATTATAATACTTTTATATTTATATGCATTTTTCTTTTGTTTTTTAAGGGGCCAATTGGACCACCAGGACAAAAAGGAGAATATGGAATTCCAGGCCGCCCAGTCAGTTTAATTTTATTAAGACAGTATTTTCATCTAGTAAATTATTATTATTTTTTTTTTATTAAATTAAAACTATTTGAATTATGATTTAGGGTCGAACCGGAACTACTGGGAGAAAAGGAGACAAAGGCGATGCTAGTAATCTCCCGGTACGTTTGCCCCACAAAACTTCTAAAATTCTTTCACAAAAATGGCACATTTCCTTTTCGCATTACAAGGCGCACAATAAATTTTTAAACATTTTTTTTAATTATTTTAAGTGCGCCTTATAGGGTACTTGCGTAATAAATTATCTTAATAATCTTAATAATAATTATCTTTATCTTAATAATCATTATCTACTTGCTTTTAAGGGTCCACCCGGTGCGCCCGGACCTCCAGGACCACCAGGTCGTGTGATTGGCCTTAATGGAGTAAGTGTCATTTTTTAAGCAATATTTTTTATCTCACGCACACACAAGAAATTCATGATTATCTACAAACAAAATGAAATTATTTTGCTTTGAATCTTGAAGACGGTTTTCCCAGTTCCACCTAGACCACACTGCAAAAAACCTGTAAGTCTTCTGGTTTTGCGGTTTGGCTTGGTGTCCTTGACGTTTTCTTCTCTTCTTTCATTAATCTGTGTCTTGATCTGGTCTGGGGTCTTTCTGATTTATGGCTGGTTTTGTGGAATATAAATGGCTAATAACAGGCTTACTAAAATGATTTAATTGTTGGACTGCAATGCTCTTAAGGCAAAGTGAGAAAGAATTTTTCTCTGCATAATTGTCCTTTTTTTCCTCATTTGAGATGTTCGGCTGTGCTCACCAAAGCATGTTGCACGAGCTCTTACATCTGTTGGGCCCAGGGGTCTGTCGTGGTTTTGTGGTGGGATTTGGTGCATTGGTTATTTCTCGTACTAATCCAAAAGCCAATTCCTAAATGCTGACACCTACCAGCATGATGCAATCCTTTCTTTTGAAATCACATTTTGTTATCTTCATTCACTAGATCTAAAATTGTTTTGTTTGGGTTTGTTTGCAGGTGAACCTCAACATCTCACAACAAGGTGAGATATTATGTATACATATTGATTCAATATTAAGTATTAATTATTCAGTACTTTATTAAATAATAACATAAACATTTGAAATGAACGATTTATCAATGATTCATGAATATAAAAGAAAAATCTATCCACACAGGAAATGAATCGGAAATATCAGAAGGAAATAAAGGTATATTAATAATGAGTTTCAACATTATTAACATGTTATATTTATTTGCAATATTTTATAGCAATACGTTTTTAATTTAAGGATATTTTACATTTTTGTCACAAGTTTGGTATTGATTTATACAACACATTTTTCCACAGTGTTTCCCGCGCTTTCTAATGGTTATGTGGTCAGTGTACTTTTCTAATTGTGGTATTTAGAATATATATAAATATATATATATATATATATATATATATATATATATATATATATATATATATATATATATATAGTGTAAACACACATACAGACACAGCTTCACACAAATTATGAGTCTTTCGCGTTTCAAAGGTTTTTAAAGGGGACAATGGCGAGCAAGGCAATAAAGGAGAAAAGGGGGAACCAGGTATTCCCGGCCCTCCAGGTCTCCCAGGACGATCCGGTCCAGTGGTAGGTCTGCAGGAACTAAAAACTCAATTCTCAAACATTCTCCTGTAAACATTAAAAAATAAGTAGATGACTTTTCTCCCTCATCCTAACAGTTATTCTATATTTGTCCATTTCCCCTTTAGGGACCAAAGGGGGACTCAGTTGTTGGTCCTCGGGGTCAGCCTGGACCCCCAGGCCTGCCAGGAGAGTCAGGAATTGGAAACCCTGGACCACAGGGGCCAGCAGGACCTCCGGGGACACCAGGTAGCTCATCAGTTATTGGTGACATTGAACATTAAAAAAAACACATCATTTAACAGCGCACCAGTTGATTATTGGTGTCATTTTTCAATAAGCTGAGGCTGTCCCTGGACCTCCTGGACCACCTGGTGCTCCTGGACATGGATATTCTGTAAGTCTAATGTTGACACAATGTTAAAAAAAAAATTGGCAATAATACCATTTGCTTGACCTTTCTTTGGCCAGGTCAGCACATATAAAAACAGCCAAACTCTGATAGGTGAAACGTACCAGTCAGTAGAAGGGATGCTGGGATATGTCATGGACAAGAGTGAACTGTATATTAGGGTACGAGGGGGCTGGAAAAAAGTTGAGGTATTTCTGTTTCACTCCTCTTGTCTTTCATTGTAAATTAAATAAAGAGAGCTAGTTTTTTGAATCGTCACGTTGTAATCTGTGTGCCTTTCAGTTGGGAGAGTTCATATCTGTTCCAGACGACAATTCTTCATCTGCTCTATCACATGGTCTGAGCAGACCCATTGACCGCAGTATACCTAAAGTACACAGCCAGGTAGTAACTATTAGAGAACTCCATCTTGATTTTATCATTCATCAATTGTTCTGAAAACAAGAGCACGATCAGAATAATCTTTGTTTTCACACTGTTCACATAAAAAATCAATTCTGAAATATTTCAAAATAAAGATGTGAATTTTGACAGGAAGCCGTGTCAAACACAGACCATCAGACCACAAACACAGAATTTCTAAAACCTAAACTGTAAACGTTTTTAAACGTTTAAAAAGACAATGACAGGGCACTGTGTGTAATACAATATGTTTAAATATAGCACCAATTGTTACATTTTTGCTATATTTTCAAAAATTATGTAAATATTTATATACTGTAAGATGTGATCTGGATTTCCACAAAATCTTGAATGTTTGGGTCCAAACATTGGTCTGGTCTGAGTGATAAGAATATCTGAAATGTGTTGAGCCAGGGAAGAATGGTTTTTCGGAACCACCTGAACATCTAATTTCAGTTCCAAACTAGTTTTGTGCGTCAGTGAATTCACAATTACAGAAAGCTTCACTGTAAAAACTATTCTTCCATACTTATCTTCATGTCTAAAACAGTAAAAAATATGATCCTAGGAGTTAAAGACCTTCCAAGATCTTCCAAGCCCCAATGTTCTTCCTCACCCTGCGAACACAATACCTGGAGTAAGGAATGCCTAATACTATTGTATTTTTAATAGTTGATGTGAAAGGGTGCGCCCTTTGACCTAACCTTTGAACTTCTCAGTTGCACCTTGTGGCACTCAATGCCCCGCTCTCAGGGGACATGCGTGGAATCCGAGGGGCAGATTATCAGTGTTACCAGCAAGCACGTGCCAGGGGTTTGACGTCCACGTATAGAGCTTTCCTTTCCTCTCACCTACAAGACCTCTCCAGCATTGTCAAGAAAGGAGATCGCTTCAACTTGCCTGTGCTGAACCTGGAGGTAAGTTAAAAATTTAGTTTGTGTTAAGTAACAGCTCAGTGCACTTGCGTGGCAAATTACAGTCAAAATGTATTGAATATTGTAGCCACATTATACAGTACAACAATAAATGTAACTACATTTATATATAGATTCATAAAAAGAGACACAATTCAAATGTAAATACAATTACATTTGGATTCCTGATTCTGTTAGTTGACATCATAGGCAAGAATCATGTCATGTCATCATGTCATGTGTCATGGAAACACAAATGTTACAATAACACGGCACACCCTTTAGCAGATTAGAAATGAAGTAGAAAATCTAACTCATAAAATCTTAAAAAATACTTGCTTTTATTTTCTACACTCAAATCAATTCTATGCTCCAATCAACGCTGCTTGATTTTTTTTTACCGCTTGCAAGTTGATCACCTTCTCGGTTGCACTGCGCAACTTAATCTTAACACCTAAAATTTCAATCTTTAATTTTTGGGAGAGACATTCATTCATGTCACTTTTGAAACACTGTTCCTCAATTAACAACTACGATCATTTGATATTTAAATCAGATTTTGTGGACGTTGTGGTCCTGTGGTGAGAACTCGAACCTGTCACACAAGTATTGCATATTCGATTCCCGTTACGGTGGGTTGCATAACTGAGTGTCCTTGAGTATGATATTGACCACCACAGGCCCCCAGTGGCACGCCAGCTTAAGGCTGCCCACTGCTCCGGGTTTGTGTGTGTTCACTTCACTGTGGGTGTGGCCATAATGACAGACTGACCACTCACTTACTGGACGACTTCTGTGCAGGGTGACGTGCTGTTTGGGAGCTGGATGGCTATGTTTTCAGGCGACGGGGCCGTTTTTGATCCACTCACTCCGATTTACTCCTTCGATGGACGGAACGTCATAACAGATCCTGCTTGGTAACCAGCTATATCCAGCTTTTACCAGCATCTTTATTCACATGAACGCGTACAATCACTAAGATATTTATTTATGTTTATGTCCATTTAGGCCTCAGAAAGCGGTGTGGCATGGCTCAAGCTCCGCTGGCACACGACTGACAACAAATTACTGCGAGGCATGGCGAACGAGTGACATGGCGGTGACCGGGCAGGTGTCTCTTCTGCTGACCGGCAGACTTCTGGGACAGCACACGCGTAGCTGTTCTAACCAGTTTGTTGTTCTCTGCATTGAGAACAGCTACATACAGCCACCTGGGACGAACTAGGAAGTTGGGAAACACCAGCGACAGTTTCCAATCTTTCCACTTAGTTACTGCAGATATAGGAAGCAGCAGGTTTGCTGGAAGAAATATCTAGTCTTTCCTTCTAGCATCATGCAAGAGAACATGGTTCAACATGGTGGATTTACTGTCTGAGCAGATGTAAATATGTATAAATACCCACGGAGATCATTCAGGCTTTGACTCACTGGCTTTCATTTAACTATTAGAGAACCAAAGAATACCTCAGTCGGACAACAAACAAGTGTAGATCCTTTACTATTTGCCTTCTTGTAAGGGCCTTCCCTCCATACAATGACTAACATAGATTTTGTTTGTGTGATAAAGTATTAACACACATTTTGAAAATTTAGTTGTTGTTTTTTTAGTAATAAAACACGTTCCATCAATTGAAACACAAATATTTAGATAATAGTTTTTGGATATTTGAACAAGATCATATTTTCTCATGATAGTTTGTTAATGTCACTGTATTAATCATTTCTTCCGTTTACTTTATCTAGAGCTCGAGTATTTAGAGTATTTGAAACTGTAATTTTGTCTGTTTTGTTTTAAACACATGAACATTCAGAAAAGCATTGATTCTGTTCTTGACTCTCTGAAGCTAATGCTTAATTGGAATTAAGTTTGTGAGATTTAGACACAAACTAGAACATTGTAGTGATTTCTGTCTTTTTGACACGTGGGTTGACGTTAAAGCGTATTTTCTTTTCATTTTCAAATGGTGCTCAGTAAATAAATTTTTGTTTTATAGAATTGAATGCTTTCTGTGTGTGTATTAGCATCCAATACAATGCCTCCAAAACCCAAGTTGTGTCGTTTGAGTATATCTGCCTTGCTAAATTGACAATATATTAAGTCGCAAGGGGGCAGAATTGAGCCTACACAAAGCAAGTGCAGTTAAATGTAAAGAAAATGTAACAAAAATTATAACAAATCAAAAAATTATAGAGCAGTCTTTGTGCTTTTTCTGTCCTTCCATGCAATTGGAGGTATGCTGTGACTAAATGTCAAATCAAGGACAGTGCAAAACATGTTTAACACGTTTTTTTTTTTTAAAGCCTAATATTTTTTCATTATTTCTTTCTGAATAGCACAAATCCATAAAACCGCATGAACTTGGTTTTTGAGACATAAATGGTATGTTTTTGTTGGAGTTTATCCATCCTGGACTTAATACATGTGTCTGCAGCAAACACAAACAGAATGTCCACATCCAAAAGGTTAACCAGACTGACCGAAAGAGGAGTGTGCAGCAGAACATTAACTGCAGATAATAACTGCTCATCAGTCTCTGCCTTCAGGCCGCATATCTGCTCTGCTCATTACTTTCAGAGGACATGACGTTCTTGTGTGTGCGTGTGTGTGTGTGTGTAGGTGCGTGTGTGTGTGTGTCCTCCATTCATAACAATTCACAACTTTTAATTGTTTAATGGCTTGAAATTGCAAAGGCTGAAGCTGCATCTGAGGCTTTGTGTTTTTTTTTTTTTTTTTTTTTGCAAAAGCTTAATGTGATTTTGGATTATTTATATTTATGGATATATTGTATGTTCATATATTGATACAGCGTGTATAAACGTGTGTATCCATTGATATAGCACACACAAAAAGCAAATCTTGCGCGTTAGTAAAAATACATTTGAAACTTTTCGAATCGATAATTTGAGGAATACCTGCTTTTGGGTCGGTGAGTTCTGCTGCCTGAGAAACGACAATTACCAGGCAGAACTGCAGTAGTTTTCGAAAGACCCTGTTGAACTCCGCGTAAGAGAAGGTAGTGGGCGGGGCTTATTCATCGCCGTTGGCCAATCACAACTCCCCCCATTCTCAAAGCGCAGACCAGACCCCACAACTTCAATGTGAGCGAAAAACAGACCGCTGGTCCTAAAGAAACATCTCTGCCACGATGGACGTGGGAACATTTCTTAGGCGCTTTATACTGTCGGCTTTTCTCGTGCTCAACGCAACACAGGAAGCGCGAGGTGAGTGAAGGCGGCTCGGTTTCCGTTTGTCCGTGTTTTCAAGTTTTATCCGCGCTTGTTTCCTCTTTTTACTTCTACTTTGCGGTGTTCAAACATGGCGCAGGTCATAGGAAGCCTTTAATTGAGCGCGCCGTGATTTACTTACGGTGGGACCGATCACATCCCTAAAAGTTTGTCCGGTTTTGACCAACAGATTGCTCGGGGACGAGATTTGGTTATCGCCCCTGTTTTTCATTGCTTTGAAGCGCCATTAGTTTAAAAAGTGGTCTGGGTTTAAGTCACTTTCAGTCATGCCGAACCACCGACGGGTTTGTTTTTCCGTACAAGCTTCAAAAGTTGCATTAAGTTCAGCTGATGCATTTTTTAAGTGTTTGGCGTGTAAAACTCAACTACGTGTACATCGGTTTATGTCCGGATTTCTTGGTTTTTAATGTCATTCTTGGTGAATTCGTCTGAAATCAAAAGCTTCTTTCATTCACATCGAATGTCTTTATCATCGTTTATGCGGACCAACCTAAGCCAGTCAGACTAAATCAGACTTTGTCCTTGTCTACTTGTATGTTAAAACAAGCGGATCGGCAAAATCTTTAATTACTCAGTTTAATCCGAATAGATTGAATGTGCCTGAATCTCTAAAGATGAGTTCGTTTGACATCACGGTGCATTATCCTAAAAACCATCTAACAGACATTAAAATCCAGTGATTGACATCAAGGCTTAAACAAGTGGTTTTACTTTCATAATTTTGGTTGCTAATAGGATTGTGAACAGTGATGTCCTCGAAAACAGAAAGACTTCATCATACAACAGGTTTTTCCAACCTTCCTCTTATTCAGATAGTTTTCTTCTGTTTTTTGTGAATTCATAAAAAGCCCTCTACACCCTCAAAGCGATGCTTTGTAGAATATTCTACTGAGAACCTAAATCAGAATTAAAACCACAGGGAACCTCAAGGATGGATCAGCACATCCGTTTAGGACACAAGTTAGTTTGAGAAAATAAACTTGGACTCCTAGTAAATAAGATATTTTCCTCTCATGGCTTGTTTTTACAGTTCTCTGTTTGGACATTTTTTGTTGGAGAAGTAAAGATTGAGTAACCTCTGTGGATTGTCACTGATGAGCAGATAACAGCCACAGCCCAGCGAAACCCGCAGAGACCATGAGATTGTTGAAGTTAAGAGTCAGGTTTATTGACTTTATTTTGAAGGAATTTTCCTTTCAGGTTGTCAATGAATTCAACCATGTATATTGTTTTTCCCGCCTTCTCAGATTGAGGGATTGAAAACGCATCGTGCCTGATTTGCCTGAAACAAATATGGGATTTTTCCAGGTTGCTTTTATTCAAGTTGCGTCTTATTAAATTGTGGTTCATCTGTCACAGCCTTATTTATTCTGATTTAATCATTTGGATTCGGAGGATTGTGTTTTCTTGAGTGTGTCTTACTACAAACAGTGTGTGGGTGTGTGTGTGTGTGTGTGTGTAGCCTTGAATGTGTGATATTCCCAATCAGTGTGAATATACTCAATCAGTTGAAGAAAAAAATTATATTTATTCATCAGGATGTCTTCAGATTTGCAAACTCTTCAGCTGGTAGTGTAAATCTATGCTTTCACCTCTTGCCTGTGGAAAGCACGACGGCAATGGCAGCTCAGGCAGTTAATACTCATTACACCGGCTTGTCGACGGGCCATTCCACACTGTCTGGTTACACCCACTTCCTTTTTTCCTTGTCTGATTTTCAATCCAGTGAGTTTTCAATTCGAGAGACGCAATCATAACGCGAGATCTTCTTCTAGTGCAGCTTTCCTTAAAGCATAGCATATATGAAGAAATTGTTCATTAGTATTTAATGAAAATTCCAATTTTGTTTTTAAAAGCGCATTGCGCAGCACAGGCCGTTTAAGTGTACGCACGTAAATTAAATATGTGGATTGATACACTCACCGTACGTGGTTCTGTAGG
Organism: Paedocypris micromegethes; assembly: GCA_028031935.1. Taxonomy (NCBI): domain Eukaryota; kingdom Metazoa; phylum Chordata; class Actinopteri; order Cypriniformes; genus Paedocypris; species Paedocypris micromegethes. The sequence goes on from CM051493.1 coordinate 27,152,808, forward strand.
CACAGCTGGAGCGGGCTGAGGTGAGGGGATGGCAGTGGTGGGGGTTGCGAGTGATTAATGTCATTTTTAAAAAGAAATGAAAGATAAGGGTTAGCAATGTTCCCAAAATATGTTTGCTAAGCAACGGATATAATTGTTTATTTTTATTTTTATTTTTATTTTTTTCATTTTTAAATTTGGATTTCCCAGAAAAACATAATGACAAGGTAAACCCAAGTCTTTTGTTGACTCCTTTCTCTCATCTGATGTGATTGATGTTGGAAATTATTTGTAACTACTTGAAACAAGATTACTATTAATTTGCATTTAATTTACTTAATTTGCAATTAAGCATTTTTGGACATCACAGTCCGATCTGCTTTGTGTGGAAATGCTGATGCCAGGTTTGATTGAACCCTCCGAAATCGGCTTGGCAGAAACTCTCACTCACTCACCACTTTATTCCAAGGATTGACAGTGACAGGCCGAGGCTTATCTGGAATTCATAATGACCTCGGTGGATCAAGAATACTCTGCGTCGTGTGCTTGGAGATAGTAATTTATGACGACACTTGCTTGATGTCAGTTCTCTCACTTGTATATGATGATAGTTGAAGTTGACAGTGTGATCACGTCTCGCTCCACTTAGATCAAAACTGAATTTTGTCACAATTCTGTTCGACATCTTTTTTTTCCAGAATTGGAATGCAAACTAATTTTTGAATCTATAAATAATGAATTAAAGCAGAAAATCCATATAGTTACGTTGCAATTTTTTCAAGCGTGTGTGTGTGGTTATTATGGTGCTTATACCACATAATTAATATTTTCCTACTTCTAGCGACTCTACATATTTAGAATACTCTGCTTTTATCAAAAGAAACGTCTGCTTGGTAACAACAAAAGATTTCCTTTGACTATTACAAGGACTAATCCCATTCAATCGCGCTTTAAGTTCAGTAAACAGGATTTATTGCCTGTGCAGATGGTGAGCTGATCAGAAAGCACAGACACCAACAAACGTTTCTGTTCGTTTCATCTCCAACTTCAAGCAGCCGTCAAAGATCACAACAAATATTTTCAGAATTTGCTGGAACGTAAGATTTTGTGTAATTGTGTGCAGCTCTGGATTGGTCCTCAACGTGTCCTGAGGGATGTTGTTATTGTAAACCGTTACGTTAGTTTCTTTTGTAGGGGTTTCTTTTTCTTCCTCAACAGCTTTATTATTTTACATTTAAGAACTTGTCAGTCACTTCTTCTACTGGGTGTTATTGAAGATGTGTGTGTGTGTGTGTGTGTGTGTGTGTGTGTGTGTGTGTGTGTGTGTGTGTTTGTGTGTGCGCGCGCACAATAAAAATATATTTATTGTATAATAATTTGTATTTCTGCAGTTTTCATAAATTGAGTATTTTAGAAATCCACAAGGAGTGCAGAACTAAGTGCTTTGTTTTTATTTTTGTTTTTCAGATTAGTCATTTTGTGATTTCTTTCTTTCTATTTGAATTTGTATTGATTGATTGTACATTGTTGTGAGCACTAGAATTATAAATAATGATTACAGAAACAAATATAATAAATAAAATCAGAGCTTTCTTTACCTATAGGAGCCATGCTTTTTCTTTCTTATTTGTTCAATACAAATATTACTCATCCAGAATAAGCATATGTCCACAAGTACACAAGGATGCAAAATAATAAAAATGAAAAATCAATCAATAACTAATTTTCAGTTTAAGTTTTTCTAAAGGTTTTGTGTGTTGGTTTTTATGAGCACTGTTCATTTATGTTTAACAATGTGGTGGGTGAAATGCTCAATTGATCGGTAACACGTGTTCTGTCATGCTATAGCCAATTTAACACAATCCTTAAACACATAAGCATCCTAAAAACTCACTAACAAACGCCATGTTGTACATGCACCTAATTAATATGACTGATAAATATGACGCTGCGTTATTGAGACGTCTCGACTCAACTGTTGGTTTCCAAAACCTACTGACTTTATTCTGACTCAAACTCTGTGTGTTTTGATACAGGACTGCTGTGTTATTGCGAGCGATGCGTGAATCAGACGTGCAATACAACCGGCCTGTGTTTCGCTTCCATCACAAAGTCTGCTGGACTGATTGTGACGCACGATCGTCGCTGCATTGAGGCGGACGTGCTTTTTCCCCCGGACCGGCCTTTCCAGTGCGCCCCGTCAAACATCGGCAAGCATCCGCACTGCTGCAATAGCCATATGTGCAACAAGAGCCCAAACGTCACGCTCGGTAAGAGAAGAGTTTGATCTTTGTTCTCATCTGTTGCATTCGAGTGGTGATTCCATCCTCAAAGTGTAGTTCTTTGACTTTGGAGCACGTATCATTTTATTAAAATGTGTTGTGTGTCCCTTCATTGTGTTTAAAATGTGTTTTGAAAATGCTCCATTACAGAAGAGCAGGAATTCTTACCTTAGATTCATGTCGCTTTGATGTTTATGTGACCTTGAGCAAACTGACGCAAGATCCACTGTGTCAATACTATCCTGGGTTTTATATATGTGAAGGCAGCGTTGTGCCCTCCAGTTCAATGAAACCTTGGCCTGGACACTTTTATAAGTCAGAAATAGAAGTTGTCAAATGATTCTAGTGTTCTTGTGCTTTGCGTTCAGCACTGAGAAGAGTACATAATTCAGTGGCTCGATTAAGCCAGTTGCACATTCTTTTTCCTGAATGCTGGCTCGAAAATGTGTGTGGCAGAGCATTTAGTCTTTAAGAGATTAAGTTTAGAAAATCTTTCCAAAGTCGGTTTTACAACAAAATTTTACAATTAATATTTTGAATATGATTTTTTTGAATGAATATTTAGGTTACGGTACTGTACTAATAGTGAATAACCTATTTAACAATAATAAAATAAGAGCCACGAAAAGCACATCAGTGTTTTGCAGATACATAAATGAATATATATTAGAAATTAATATATATATATATATATATATATATATATATATATATATATATATATTGTGTATATAGGTTAAATATAAAATCTTTTGTTTTTAAAATATTACTTTTTGTTTAATCTGTTGTAAATTTTAAATGAATTAAAATGTGATAAAAATTAAAAAAATTATTTATTTAAAAAGTTATTTGAAAAATGACTGACTGTTGTTTGTTTTAGGTTTGTGTTTAAAATGAAGTCTCTCTAACCCTGTGAAGAGCCTCAAAAGCAATTTGAAAATGTGAATGGAATTGTGGAATGCAAATAACAGGCTTTAAACTCCAAAAGAATGCTTTGTGTTTGCCTAAAAGCTACAAAGAGGCGGCTAACATGCCACTGACATTGTTTGGTCTGAAGATTTGTGTCTTTTGTTGTTACATTCGAAAAAAAAATCTGAAATGCGTTTATTACAAAGGTAGATTGGTGAAATATAATTGGAAAAATTGATCGTTTTAAATAGGATGGGGAACACTGGAAAGAAAATCTGGCTTCTCTCAGTGCTGTAGGCTTTTAAATGTCGAACAGTTTGATTTTAGTTTTAATGATCATTGCTTGTGGCAATGTCTTGTCATTTAATTCTCAGCTTTGTGGCTTTTGTTCGATGCCACGGCTATTAAAAATGAGCACAGTGATGTATGTGCTTTATATGTGCTTTTATTTATTTATTTATTTATAGTGATGCAGCACAATTAAATGTATGGCTTCGGATTAATGCATCATTTGTTTTACATACATTTTAAGATATATTCAGCCATTAATTAGCCTCTGCATTCATGATTATGCATAATGGATATGATGTTGTAAAGCACATTATTTTGTTTCAGATATGCCGGACACTGAACCCCAGTCTCTCAATCCTCTGACCCTGGCTGCCATGATAGCGGTGCCTATCTGCGCTCTGAGCTTTGTGCTGATTCTGCTCTTATACTTATTTCATGCTCGCTCTATCATGCACCATCGTGTGCCTAGTGAAGACGACCCCACCATGGAGCACCCGTTCCTGGCTGACGGCACCACGTTGAAAGACCTCATTTATGACATGACCACTTCAGGGTCCGGCTCAGGTAAAGCTGCAGGAAAACATTCTAAGTGCATCTGTGTTTTTCAGGAAACACTGAACTTGAACTCTGAATGAACCCCCATATTACTTAAATAAAATCAAATGTCCAACGCATCTGCTCGGTTTTCTGTTAGAATGGACTAAACTGTCAGCCAGAATGAAAGTAAAACTTTTTATTATGGTAATTATTGCGGTTTTCTTATGGGTGTTTTATTTTTGGCTTAACTTTTGGTAAATGTTGTAGACAACTGGAGATTGCGCAAATCCCCCGTGTTTGGCACCGTTCCCCATCATCTACCATTTAGAAAATTGAATTAAATTTCAACATTTTTCCTACATATTTATTTATTTATTTATTTTAGGTTTACCACTTCTGGTGCAACGGACCATAGCTAGGACCATCATCCTCCAGGAGAGCATAGGAAAGGGCCGATTTGGAGAGGTGTGGAGGGGTCGCTGGCGAGGGGAGGAGGTGGCAGTGAAGATTTTCTCCTCCAGGGAAGAGCGTTCTTGGTTCCGTGAGGCGGAGATCTATCAGACTGTCATGCTCCGTCACGAGAACATCCTGGGCTTCATTGCAGCAGACAACAAAGGTCAGACAGGGAACTCCTTGATGAATCATTGGACCACAATTAAGCCATGGTGTATTCCTTCTTTATTAAATGAGAGAACAGTCAGACCCCAGGAAAATCAGGAGTGGTGTGACATTTGGTGAAATTTTGCGTTTTAATACATATCATAGATAGCTGAGGACATTTTAAAATACATCCAAAAGTACAATTTGTTGAACTGCAACACACATCACGTGCCCTTACAGTACATCGCTTGAACAGTAGAGCAAAACAGTCTAAATTCAAATGAAACCGACTGGCAGCCTTTAAACAGTTGTGACTCACTTGAATCGGTTGAATGAGAATACTAAAAAGTTGTTTCCTGCCGACACGTAAAAAAGGAGAAGTTTAAAGTTTAAAAACAAGGACTGGAAGAAAAATGGACTGAAAGAAGGAAAAAAAGATAGAATAAAGGGGAATTTAAGAAGGAAAGAAAAATTAAGGTAGGAAAGCAAGAAAGAAAATAAAGAAAAGTAAAAAATAAAGAAATTTGATTTATTTCTAAAGAAAATAAATATATAATCAACTCGATATATCCAGCAAGTTAAGACTTTTCAAACGGCCTGTTAATAATATTGAAAATAAATGTTGTTTGATTTTATTTTTTTCATACAATATTGGAATGGATAGTATGTTGTATTTATAGTGTATATGTGTATAGTGTATGTGGAGAAATGTGTGCTCTTGACCCTTCCTGTGAAGTCGCCAATCCATATTAACGTCTTATCACTTGACTGACAAGCATGAACTTGATATCAGATGCTCAGTTGTGGATGATTCTTAATGTTTAAAACATGGAATCCCGTGGTTTGTCTCTATGCCTCTCAGATAACGGCACGTGGACTCAGCTGTGGCTGGTGTCTGATTACCATGAGCATGGCTCGCTCTTCGACTACCTGAACAGGTACACGGTCACTGTGGAGGGAATGATCAAGCTCTCCTTTTCCACTGCCAGCGGTTTGGCTCATCTGCATATGGAGATTGTGGGCACCCAGGGTCAGTGGCTCTTCTTATTTACAGTCTTACTCTGGAAATATCACACGGAGATTTAAAAATAAGGTCTATCGTAGTTACATACTGTAAAACATGGCGTAAAGTACTTGAGTAAATTAACTTTGTTAGTTAATTTACTTAAGTATGTTTTGGCTGCTTTGTACAGAGTATCAAAAATATAAGCAAAATTTAAATAAAAAAAAATAACTTGTTGAGAAAAAAAAACAGTAAATGTTTTGATTGGGTATCTGTACTCTTTACTCTAGTACATTTGAATGGACACTTGCGCTTACTTGTTACATTGTTACAAGTCTGTATCTTTTGTCTACCGCTATTAATTTCTTGGGCGGACGAGGAGATATCGCATTCTGCAGTGTGTTGAAGCTACAGGATGCAAAATCTAAATCTTGTGAACGTTGATTAGCGGATGCAGTTTTTTGCGCTATTAAGGTTTTCTTGTTATTTCTTGTTTTTCACATTTTTTGAGCCTAAATTCAGTATGATTCAAATACTTAGGCTGTTTTCAAATTGGACACGACTTCTTGAATTTTGTGAACTGGCAGTATTTGATTGTGTTTTCTGTGTAATCCTCAGGAAAGCCAGCCATTTCCCACCGTGACCTGAAATCCAAAAACATCTTGGTGAAGAAGAACGGCACCTGCTGCATTGCTGACCTTGGTCTGGCCGTGCGTCATGACTCGGCCACAGACATCATTGATATTGCTCCTAACCACAGAGTGGGCACCAAAAGGTTAGCAATCTTTAGCATAAAAATACTCATGCAATATTACATTATGAATTGCCAGAAATATTAAACTGGTCACGTGACTCAACAGTTGTTTGGCATTTCTTGACCCACTAATTGTGCTTTAATAAATAATATATTTGGTTCCTAAAAGTGTTTCTCATGAGTCCTGTGACTTCCTCTGTGACGCTTGTATCAAGCATAAAGTTATCCAGCGCCACCTTGTGTCTTAAGATGTCACTCTGCTTTTAGCCAGCGAAAATTATTAAGCCTTTATTAAATTCTTATATTGATAATAAAGACGAGATAAGCGTTTGGGGTCAGTGCAGTATTTGAGTGGTTGTCATGATTTCTGGTGGTGTGATACTCTTGGCCAGAGTGAGATGAAGAACTTTAATAAGTCACCGAACACTTATTTTTCTAGTATCTCATTCCAATAGATACTAAAAATATATTAAAAATAGAGACCACCACTAAATTATTCTCAGTCAATTTGCAGTCCTGCAGAAACGGTTGTTGTTCTTCAAGAGAAACTTAATTTGTAGGAATAGAAAGTCCATCAAGGGATGCTCTCTAACGGGTCTGCGGTTTCTGTTCGCGTCCAAAACATGTTCTCCTTGAGCTAGAAGTGTTGATGGTGATTCGAAGCAGCATGTGTTGTGAAGGGCAGTACTGCAGGGACGCCATTTCCAGCGTTGTCACCACAGGATGGTGTCACATTTAATCTACAGTAAGACGTGTCTGTGGTGTGCTCATTTGCCTCTTTTTTTTTTTTTTTTTTCCTCTGGGATTCCACACAGCCGCATAACACTCACACTTTTCCAGATTTATCCCGGTACTGTCACAGGCTGTGAGACCCTCGTGAGACACACACATTCCAGAATACAACACCCGCCACCTTGCCCTGAAGTGATGAACATCGACTGTGACATCTGAATGTCAAAGTGCTCTCTCCAATCCTTCTGTGCCACAATAGAGCACTGAACTAAGAAAAAATTTGATTTTGAAGAATAAAAACATCCCAGACACACTCTTAAATTGATCGTCTAGACCGTGAACTTGGAATAAATTGACTGCGAAGTAAAAATATGTGATGATTTAAACCTGTTTACATGTTGTGATACACTTTTCAAACACTGGGGGCGTTAAAGCATAACGTCAGACCGGACAGAGTTGCACACAGATCACTGTATCATTTAGTTTTTTTTGTCATACCTAATAATACATTATGCCTGTCTAAATTATTTCACAGGTTCTTTGTTTTTAATCTGTTATAATTAATTTAATAATGTTATTTTTTAAATATTTGTAATACTGTATTTGTTACATCCATACAAGCGTATAAATGTAAAGGCAAGATTAAATTAATCTGCTAAAAGTTAGTTTTTGGTAATAACTGTAATCTTCAGTACAGTAGAACTGTGTTTATTGCGTTATTACTGTTCCAACGATATAATAAAACTCTTCAAAGTTTCGTCAATTAAAGAAACTGTACTTTTGTACAATATAATATTCTAAAAATGTTTTTCAACTATGAATTTCAAAATGAAAATCTAAAAGTGAATTTCAACTATAAATGTATACTCCAGCACTCTTTTTAGGCTGAAAGTATGGGGAAGTCAAAACTCTCTTCAAGGTTGATTTTAAAAGAATTTTAAAACGTCTGCGAGAGAAGATGGAGTGAGGCTGAAGAATCCTTGAGAAAAGAATTACCATTGCATGTTTTCATTTTATTTATTTGACAGAAACTTTGAGCCACAGCAACTTACAGAATAGGGAGAATTTTGCGATACGCCTGACACATTTGCAAAACATAGCATTTGAAAATCTGTGGTAAAGCAGGCGTCTGCTGTTTTAATGTTTCTATTGTTTCTAGTAGACAGTAATGTTTTGATGTCAATGTAATATCAATGTCTTGATATTACAGGTATATGGCCCCTGAGGTTCTGGACGACTCCATCAACATGAAGCATTTTGAGTCTTTTAAACGGGCAGACATCTATGCTCTGGGTTTGGTGTTTTGGGAAATTGCACGGAGATGTTCAATTGGAGGTAGGAACAATTTTTGTTTTTCTTAGGTTTGGATAATAGCTTGTAGTGTGCCGGAAGATTTGAAATTGACTGTTGCTTTGCTATATTTAATCAATGATATGTAATAAAATGAATCAAAGATAAGCTAAAGTTAAAGTTTGTTGATTATAATTTTTGCACATGATAATACATTGAAATAATGCTACTTTTTACAGATAATGTCTAGTCCTGGCTAATATGTAAATTACATATAATATTATTTACATGTATGAATGCGTGGACTGTTAATTAAATTATAGAAAATGGGATATAGTTACGAAACAGCAACTTAATATACCATAAACCTCTGTCCAGGCATCCATGAGGACTACCAACTCCCATACTATGACCTTGTTCCGTCTGACCCATCAGTAGAAGATATGAAGCGAGTCGTTTGTGACCAAAAGCTTCGAGCCAACATCCCCAACAGATGGCAGAGCTGTGAGGTGCGCCCCCTGTTGTCTTTGTTTGGTGATGATGATTTTTTGTCTGGTTTCTTGATGGCTTCATGATTAAGTTTTATTTTGCTCTTGAATATAGTGAATGTGGCCACTTTATTTATAAACAAAAAAACTGAAATAGAGAGTACAGTATACTGTAATTACAAATTACCAGTATTTTGTAATTACAAAATCTCCAGTATTTGTTTACCACGTGGGCTTAAATGTTCCTTTGTTTTAGAAATTAACATAAAATCTATATAGGTTTGTGTATCTAGTTCTTCATTTTAAAATGTCAAGTGTAGTAATGGACCTAATTTAGTAATTCTTTTCCATACTTTTGTCAAGAGTAAAACCTATATTGATATACTGCCCCCAGCCCAGTGATGCTGAGATCCTGTAAAAGACTAAGCGGCAGAAGATGAAGGACTTAATGAAAACACATATTGCTGTTTACTAGTTTCACTAGAGTGGACCAGTGTTACATGTGTAAATAAACACTAGTGTTTCAGTGCAAGAACAGCTACGACTTCATCGACACTTAATCGATGAATTGAAGAGTAAAACGCAATTTCCCACGAAAAGCCGTTCTCGATGAGGGCAGAGAATGCTAAATGCTAGTTGTAAATGCTAGTATGCTGTTCTCTTTACACTTTATCAAATGTGAGTGCAAATAAAGAGCAAGCCATGTTTTGATCTAACTCTGGGACATGAGTGACTTACTGCAAATGACAACATACAAAATAAATCAAATGTGATTGCGGAAAATCAACTCATTAACAAATCTTAATTAGCCAGAAGTGTAATATTGAATGGTATATTTACTGGAATATACCAAGTAAGAACACTTGCAACAACTGCTTTCTGCCGGAAGTTTGGGAACAGGTTCTTTCCATGTGAACACTTTTTTTTTACTTTGCAATGCCTTCTGGGTAGTGAATCGAATTGAAATAAATCCATGTGGCACTGCTGAAGAAAAGCCTTTGTAAATATGTTGTAGAAGTCAGGAATATTTTGTGCCTTGATTAAAAATCCAGATTAGAAAATTATTTATGTTTAGACATGTAACTGTACTGAATTGAATTGAAAGTTTTTTCTTTCTTCGTCCCCACAAGGGGGGATTTTCACCGTTGCAGCTGCAGTACAATTTTAAAGTGGAATTTTACAGTAGAAAATGGAAGATTTAAATACAGTTTAAAGAAATATAAAAGAAAGAAATGTAACAAATATATACACACATTCATACTGGAATTGCCCTGCACACAGATATTACACATGCACTGGATACTGATATTGCACAGAAGAATATTTACACAACCAGAGAGTTATTGCAAAATGACACACAAGATGTTGGTTGGTTAACTGGATAAAAAAATAACTGTTGCTGAACAGAGTGCTGTTACATTTCAGAATTCAGAACAATTTCAGAACAGTTCATAATTATTCGGAATATTTAGCAATTCTATTTTTCAGCATGCAGCGTATCGTTTGAAGGCAGTCTAGGATCAGCAGCGCCCTCTGGAGTGAGGCAAGATAACCTTATGCCTCGTGCCTAATATTGACATTTTTTTTTGTCAAAATGACAATGCACGTCACTGTTTTTTTAACTCAATTTTATTTTTAAAAATGTAATTGTAAAATAAATGGCCATTTTTGCAAATCGTGACTAGCTTCATTTCACAAGCATGGAGATTATCAGGCAAAACTACCTGAACGTCTGAGCTTTTCATGCCACAGGAGAATTGCTTATAGGTTTGAAAGGAATAACGCTGAATTGCTCAGCTAAAAATTTCTCTCTTCCGAATTTGCCCTTTCCACCTGAAGTCACTGTAAGGTAAGTGAGCTAGATGAGTTCACCCGAGCCTTTGAAAAACTTATCCGTCCCCAATGCGTTTAAAAGAATGCTGTCTAGACAGCGATGCTGAATGAACACACGAGAGAAGGCCAGAGCGTCTGCCACAGTTTAAAGCATCAATTTATGAAAAAAAAAATTTCTATACATTAACAGCTTTACATTTCAGAAGCCGCATAATACGAGTTCTTTCGCTTCTTTCCTCTGACCTTAGAGCCTGAGAAAGCAAAATGCTCGTTTTGACATCTTATACACAGCTAATGCTTAAACTGTGTTTAACTGTGATTGCTTGTCCACAGACTCTGCGTGTGATGGCTAAAGTCATGAGGGAATGCTGGTACGCCAACGGAGCGGCTCGCCTCACCGCGCTACGGATCAAAAAGTCACTGTCCCAGCTCATCCAACAAGAGGGCATCAAGATATAACGGCTCGGGTCATCTTAGCACAGCCTCTTCCGAGACTGGGAGAGGTCAGTCCGGTCCGGAATGAATTGGAATGTCATGGGGCCGAGAATGTTTTTCCGATTCACTGTCCTGCTCCAGTAAATACGGTTCATTTCCACAGCCACTACAACATTTCTCCATCTCACAAACGTCTATCACCAGGATGTTCGGTTGTCTTGCGCTTCGCCGGCCACATCAGGATACTTTACACATACACATAAATGTCAGTGCAGGGATGTGCCAAAGCTGACACCAGTTATTCTGTCACTTTTAAAAAATCAATGCTGTGTGAAGCAACAGTCCGGCTTGAAAAAGCAGAAGAAAATGCCTTTTTTTTTTCTTGTCCTGTTGACTCGAATTGTCACAACTAACGCTCGCTGTGTCTAAAGCGTGGTGTGGATGTGCCGTCATGTCTGTTGAGATTGTCGTTTATTTATGGTGCTTCAACATAAACCTGGAAATTCAAGTCTCATGATTCTGCAAATGTGGAGATGGATAGCCAATAATAATCCCTCAGTCGTTCCAGAACGTTCTGCGCTCTTTAGTTCCACGCCGCCTGAATAGATCATTCAGTTGGGGCAGCTTTTTTTTTGTTTCATGACTTAAACATTTAATCAGACAACCCTGAATGTCTGCAGCAGATTCATTTAACCTGAATCCTTGCGGGATGATTCGTGAGAACTGAGCAGTTTTTAAACTTGGCGGATTGTGGCGTGGACTTCCTCAGACTCGGAGGATTTCTGCAGGTTCGTTTCCTTCACATGGATCATCACCAGCAGCCTTCGGAACATTCCACACGGAGGACGAAGCAGACGTGTTGATACTTTTACAGATAGATCGAGGCACAAGATCTTGCGAGAGCGTCGCTTGTTGTGTGCGTCAATGTACATATGAAATGTAATTATGTAACGGACGTTCGAAATGTGTAGAGGCGCGTACACAGTACAAGTGGCCGCGTCGAGCAGACTTTGGCTTTTTTTTTTTTTCTTTGGAAAAATAGAAGTTGTAGGAAACTGTTCGTTTTTCTTCAAACTTGGAACTTTGTCCGTTCCGATTCCATTTAGACGCCTTATTTGTTGTTCCGGTGTCTTTACTAGTCGTTCTGGATTCTGTACACCAAACCAAAAGCCTTTTTTTCATGTCCAGTGCCTATTCATAAGGTTCTCTCGATTAGAGAGTTAAAGTAAAGGTGGGCTGCGTGAACAAGTCGTTGTGGAAAACACTTCATCGCTTTTGACCGATGTTAATTTACCTCAGTGTAAATAGTTTTGCTTTGTTTTATGAAGGTTGTCATGATTTGCACACGCTGATGTAAAAGATAAAACGCTTGCATTTATTTTAGCTCAGAGTTGTTGTGCGGATCTCCGTTAAGTTTCGGCCAGGATCTAATGTCTCTTTTAATTGGTGGTGGTGGCAATTCAGGGGTGGAGCCTGGAAGCTTCTGAATTCACTGTCGCTGGAAGTCACACGTGCTCACACGCAAACTGTAAATGCTGTTCATTCTAATAAAACCTTGTTTTACTTTAACAAATTGGCAGCTTTCTTAAGAGTATAGAATCTCCACTGCTTTAAATCAGTCTAGTGTCTTGGTTTTATTGTTTAACTTTCCCCTTTATTTAAATTCAGAAGAATTTAAAATGTTCAAAATTACAAAATGTTGTGGATTTTTCTTGTCCTTACAATTTCCTTACAACTTCCTTTACATTTTTAGAGTAGCTTTATATTTAAACAACTCTTGAGGGAATTGTCTGAACAAGAAGAAAACCTTTATTTGTCTCAACAAAGAGAAATGTACATGTGTTTATTTATTATGTTTATTTACTAATGGTTATATTATTTATTTTATTAAATCAGATGTTCTATAATTATTGATAGATATATATCATTAAAAGATAGACCCAGGACATTTAATTTAAATGTTTTTTTTTTAAATAAATGCCTGGACTACTTTTAACAGATATACGGTATTAAAAATGACAGCTGCTTCTCCAGGTTTCCCCTTGCGTTTTAATTTCGTACTTTATATAAAATAATACCCCCCCACACACACAATATCGTGATATAATACCGATACCGTCTGTACACTAGAAAATACCGTGATATGAATTTTAACCCATATCGCCCACCCCTAATATATATATATATTTTGTTGTTCTCCATTTTAAACATACTTAAAACCTTTATTACATTACACTTAATGAATAAAAAGTATTGATCGAGTTTAAACTAGTTTTATCACAAACATCAAAATGACCGATTAACACTGATCTGTAATTGTGTTTGAATATGTTCTTGATATGTATTTAAAGATCCAGCGTCCAAGAAACACATCAGCTATCTAAAACCAGACCTCTAGAAAATATGGAGTGGATTTTACAGGAGCCCTTTCTACAGATATACGCCCTTTTAAACTTGACGAAGACGTCTAGATGAATGTGTGAAGAGAGTGAACCTCTTGTAGAGGTGCTGCTTCAAAATGATTCCACGCTGCAAACTTCTAGTGGAGTCTATTTAATCCCAGAGGCCACTGAATATTTAACTGTGTTATATGATGCTGCCTCATGCCTCTTCAATCCCAGCCGTCAGAAGACTGTCTGCTTTGTCTTATCCCACCAATCAATTGCTGCATTTTTCGCACAAAGCAATACAAGCGAATGTGTGCTTTCATTATTCTTGAAGTTTTACTTCACAAAAAAACACTTTTTGTTAACAGTGATTGAAAAAAGCAATGCGATAAAAAGGTAAATGTAACGTGTATAGATTTTTGTCTCCTCAGACTGAGATTAAATAATAGATTTCTTACTGTTCATGTTCTCAGTGTTCTCGTATAGCTGTATGTGTTTTGAAAGTTTCAAATTCCCGACTAGAGACGATTCTGTGCTCAAACTTTTATAAAGATACATTATAAATAAGTCAGAGGAGCAGGAGGTCAAATAAGTTTGGCCTTTCTTGATTCAATGGACACATGAAGTGTGTGTGTGTTGGTCACCGATTAAGCATGTGTATCCCACCTTCGGGTCCAGCGACGCTGAGATTGTCTCCAGCTCTCCATGAGAAAAAGAGAAAGTGCTTAAGGATATCGGTGTGTGGAAGGATGACTGACACTCGAGCTTGTTGCGAGGTTTTAAACAACACCAGTCACTTGACAATAATTACTGTACAGAGTAAATATATGTAACCGTTTTTAAAAAACACTTTTTATAATGTTGATTCCATAAGATACAACATATTTTCGCTGACAATTTCACATTTACGTCTTCATCGCGCAAACACGCGCGTGTGAAACATTTTAAATTTACGACGTGACGCTACATAAATTGGTCTAATAGCGCCACCATGTGGACTTTTACGTTATTTGAAGATTTTACTACTTGTCAATGGGCATAAAGAAACTGTTTTATGTGTACATCTTAAGGTTTACGGAAAATGTCAATAAAAACATCCATTAAACGTCAAATGTATAGTAATGTTTAAATGAGATTCTTGAAAATAAATAAATACATCATACACGGCCACAGTTTGGTATTTATGCAGGAATGGCCAATGGGTCATAACAAGCCTTGTTTGAGCATCTCGGCCTTGATATTAAAAGATATTTATGATACTAAAAATGTTTGTAACAATTTAATTCATTGTCCATTAGTGGCTAATAAAACAGGTTTACAATATACTAACTAAAACCTATATAATTAATAACTTGCATATATAATACCTACTGATCTATGTTTTTAAATAGAGATAAAGCAACAGCTATGATATGTATTTTTAACTCATTATCATGCATGTAAAATCATTGCACAAAATAAATTATTTTTGTTACGAAATCTGTGTTTGTGTAAACTGCACGTCTGCTACACTATTGGTACTAGTATTGCTATTTATTACAATTGCCTTATTTTCTAATCTTAGCAAATAACTTGGAAAGAAATAATATTGTAAAATAATGTAGAAAAAACAATTGTACTCTATTTTTTTACTCGGGTTAAATTAACCAATATTAAATGTGAAACATTGTCTTGTGATGATTTAGAATGAAATTCAGTATATATATCACAAGTCAAATTTACTTGGCAAATTAAATTACTAGAAAAGACTAAAGACTAAATTAGTTACCATAAGAACTCCAATGCCTTCCCAGTACAGGCTAGAGACGGATTCTCCAGCATATCCTGGGCCCGTTCTTCTAGGAACATGTCCAAAAGTGCTGAGCTACTTCATGACTCCTGAGGTTCCCATACCAGACCCTCCATCCATAGGCTTAGAAATAATGAACAGGCCAAAGAAACACAAGTTTCACAGACAACACTCAAACCGAGCACAGATATCTATTTTCGATGGGTGAGATGAGTTTTTCATAATCGCCACTGAAGATGCACACACATATTGAAGCGAACACACAAACCAGGAGCAGTAGGCAGCCTTAAATCTTTAAAATGCAGTGAGCATGTAAGGGTCAGTATCTTGCTCAAGGACATTCGAACCAGCAACACCAGACCTCGTCTACAACACCCTGGTATAGACTACTGGGAAAGTTGTGGTTGTGATCCCTACATGGTTGGAAAACACCCTGCCAACTCTTTTTGGAATTGGGACCACCACTACCTTTTGCCATGAGAATATTGACCCCGGGCCCCGGCCAAGTTACTTTCAGGACACACAACACATTAACGTACTTACGAAAGGCTATGTTAAAAACAGTTGAGAAGCTGCAGCTTAAAAACCAGGCTTTATTTCTTCTGTGAGTCCTGAATGACCTGCTCATAAGGTGGCGGAGGGTGAGAATAGTAAACTGCGGTCACGTGACCTCTCGTCTGAGCTGGGTAGGAAGTGGAAATGCCCGCAGGATCCAAGTCTCCATAACTGGGAAATCCAGCCTGTCGAACCCCTGTCAGAACAGCACAGTCAATGGAGCGACACACACACACACACACACACACACACACACACACACTCTGTACCTGGTGAGATGATGGGGTGTCTGGTGAACAGAACGCTCAGGTCGGACACCTCAGGCGAACGGTACGTGTGGATGCGACGACGAATGAAGTATCCGGTACTGCAGCAGAACAGAATCCCGATTAACAGCAGAAACCTGAGGTAAAAACGTTTTATTATGTTTTACGAGATTCCGCCTCACACACAAACTGTTTATGCCATTACCAGCTCACCAGAAATACCATATTCTCTGAATGGCGAGGGCTGAGATACAGCACTGTGTACCACAGCAGTCATCGTGCGCACCACATCTGTAAACAAACAAACAAACATAAATAGCCATAAATAACGCAATTGCATTACCTGTGCACGTGATCATGATGACGTTAAAGCAAACCTTGTGAGTTGGGGATGCTTGTTAAAGGAACCGTGAACGGATCTGTCAGCTTTGGACAGGATTCAATGAATGGTGAAGTTAGAAACCTTCAGAATTGTTTACTTTTCATTTTCCAAAATTTAAAAGTCTTACACATACGTGAAATACACAGGGTAATCGTCTTCTAAATACCAACAGTTCTTTTCAGCAAATGTCTGAAAAGGAAATAGAAGCTTCAGTATCACGTGTTATTTGACAAACAAGAATGACAGACATGACGCACAAACAGAATTTCCAACTTTTCCACAAGTTAATCTTGTAACTTATAGTCCTTATTTTGTGCTTCTTTGATCATCAGTAAATAATAATGACAAAAAAGTTGAGAAACTATTTTTTACTGTAAAGCATGAATTTCATTTCCTTCAATTCATCATTGTCCAAATGCACAAAAATGTACATTTTTAAGAAACTTGAGTGTTTACACACATGACACAATAAGTTGATTGATAACAAATATTCTTTTTTGACATTTATTGTGTCCAGGAATGTGCCAGAAATAACAAAAATACCATAACATTTAAAATATAGTAAATACATTTGTAGAGGAGAGGTCATGAGATCAAAATCAGATCAATGGTCATAGCAAAACAAAGAGTAATCAATTGTGTTTATGAAATCGAAAATGAAATTAACACATACTTGTCAAACAAATGACAATAAACTGTTGTTTTTGCTAAAGACATATCTGGAGCTCCGGGCAATGAATTACAGAGAGTCTTTTGTCTGCAAAAGAACAATCAACAGTGTGGCGATGGACAGTCTGTAGATACAAACGTCTGTGATGTTGCGGTCGTCACAGTACACTTTTATTTGGAATAAGTGAAAAGGATGATAAAGTAAAACTTAAAGAGACAGAGCGAGAGAAGAGGTAGACAAAGAGAGATATAGTTTTACTTAATAATTATAACTAACAATAACTTCAAAACAATTATAATAATACTTGAAAATGTAAGCAAAGCCATTGACTGCTATTGCGAGAGAGATGTGATATTATACTGTGCCTTTATTTAAATATGAACAATCTCAAGTAAAAGAATTCAAATCGAAAGACCATCATTTTTGGTCCATATAGAAATTAAAGTTCAAGCTTTTAGGCATCAATTTAAAGTTTTCATAAGACTAAAAGAGAAGGTACACTTACCTCACAAAGAAAGCAACCAGCTATGATTAATCCACATAAGTGATGCATATTGGAGTTTGCCCCTTGTTTAAAGGACCAGTAAACACACAAGACGTGTGAATCTCATGACTGAAGTCCCTGTTTGAACTGTTCTGAAAGCTGCTCTTTAACTCAAATTTATAAGGAGGAGATTGATGACATCACTCCACTGTCACCGTCATACAAAGGCAGCATTTAAGATTCTGTTCCGTAGATTTTCTGACATGCTAAAAACACAAATATGTTATGTTGATACTGCAGGTTGATCAACATTTACTTGAGATATTAACAAATAACATTATTTAGTACATTGTTATATATAAAATTGATTGTGTATGTTGGAGCTTGAATAAACCTTTTAAAACTACACACATTGAAAAAAAATAAAAAGACAAAAAGCTTTCTCAACTTCAATGCTTCCGTGATGGAAGGTGTGTTGGTTCAAAATCTCAAGATACATGGCTAGATTATTCTTCCCTCAACATGGATTAGTCAATGTTTGCAGAAAAACAGCCCCACAGCATGCTTGGTATGCAATGCAGCATTTTTCCTCCTAAGCAAACTTCTGCCCATGTATCTGCCAATCCTCTTCTGGATCATCCACGTGGTTACAGGCAAATTTTAAACGTGGTTGGACATGTTTTGGCTGAGGTGGAAAGACATTTTAAGATTTGATTCACATTTAGAATGCATTTTTAAACGCTCACAATCAGGAAGAGATCTTTCATGGAGCCCAGGATTGAGGGAGACTATCAATGATCTTCCTTTCTCTAATACTGTACTGTACAAGCCGTTGCCATTGTCTAAAACTGTACAAAAACGTCTTACCGTTGTTTAGTCACACCAAGATGCCTATTGTGATCGTGGTCATGGCAGAGAAGCAGCTTGGTGTCTGTTTGAGGCTATATGTGTAATATATATATATATATATATATATATATATATATATATATATATATATATGTATATGTGTGGTATATATGAAAATAAAAACGTATAAAGAAATGACGCTACCAAGTTATTATACTGTATTTTATTTTTTTTCCTCTTTCAAAAATCCCATTTCCCAAAAGTATTTTGACATTGACCAATTATTGCTTTCCTAGCCTGAGCTTCAGCTTCATTGCTACAAAAATATACATATGTTTACACTAAGAAATGTTATTTAACACATTTTTTGCTTAGACAAATTTAAAGCATTTTTCTTCCCTCCAACAAAATTCTGTGAAAGTGCATTTACAGACTGATCTTCTGTACTTCCCTGCGCTGCTTTCACTTTTATACACAAATGTATAACAATGTAATTACTGCAACTAAGAAATCAAAGCTCTGCATATGACACTAGTTATATCATACCCATCAGGCATGATTACAATATTTGCATAGATCAATATTTGACCAACTGTAGTCCATTCAAAGGCAAAAGCAGCTGTTATTGCTGTAACATCCCTGTAGTGTTTTGGTAAAGTGATCCTAACATTTCTTCATGCTAACTTTACATCTAGGCATATGTTATTTTTCAACAAAAAAACACCCAAATTTTTTTTATAACCAAGGACAAAGCAATCCATTTTCCAATATTTCTGAACAAATAAAAAAATGACAAGAGACACTAATTAAACCATAGAGAGAAAATCTGACAAACTAGAACAGTCCATCTAAATGATAAACCAGAAGCAAAAATAAAAGCATGCTTTGTCCAGACAAAACAAGTATATTTGCATATACGTATATATTAAATCACGGTGTTCTAAATATAATTTATATTAGCTAAAAAATAGTCATCTAAAATGTGCTTGTCTACACTGTGGATGTACCTAGAGTAACAACAATCCATGATTATCTACTACTGAAATAAAATCCAAAGTTCTAAACAATTTGAACAACAATTTGAAACTGTCAGCTACCACTATAATGTTTGGGCTGGTTTTTTTCGTTATCTGTGAGACATAAAATAACAGTAAACAACAAAAGGAGTGGAACATTCAACAGGAAAGATTAGTAATCAGCTACACTATTTTTTTTTTTTTTTTTACAAAAAACCAGATTAAAACGATCTAACGATTAAAACCAAAAGTTGTTTGCAAAAGCACTCAATGTCACACTCACGACCAGGACTCGAGACCCAAAACCGATGAAAACTTGCAACTAATTGCTGAGCATTTACGTAAACCAGGATGCAACAAGCACTTGCTACTGAACTGCATCTTCATCTCTGACTTCCTCGCTCGTGGAATCTAAAGACACAATATCAGGAGACGTGGCCTCCATCAAGCCCTCGACTAAATTGCTCTGGAGAGGCTGAGGATCAGAATACTCTTGAATGACCTCGTCGCTCTCAGAAGGAACGAAGAGGAACTCGTTGGGTTGTTCTGGATTGTCTGCTAGGGGAGAAGATGCACCAAGATGTAGCCCAACAGGGTCAATGAGCAGAGAAGAGATGTCTACGGGGGGTATGGAGGACTCGAGGGATGTGATGGAAGAATTAAAAGCCGGTTCTAATGGAAAACTGTGCAGGGTCTCAGAAGGGGGGATTGTGGCAGAAGAGGATGGGAAAATATCAGAAGATGCTGATGAAACCAAATCCACAGAGTCTTGTATAGTTTGCTCCGCTGGGCCAAGACAAGCACTATCACAGCCTTGTAGCTCTTCTAGAACAAAAAAAAACTCATGTAAATCATTTCCATTTTTGTTCTTTTGAAATTGATCAACAAAAACAACAACTTGGTCGTACCGACACCTGACATATCAATGTCCTCCTGAACAGCCAGGGATGTGTTGAAATCCACAGATGAAGTGGACAAGTCCAACCGGTCAACCGTGTCCGATACCTCTGAATTCATTACTGCCGCTTCTGGCAGGTCATTAAACCCTGGACACAGAATTGCTTTTAGATGTAACATGATTCTCATACAGTGGAACCTCCAGTTTACCAACTTAGATTCTCACATAAAAAATCCTAAAAAACAGAAAACATGCTCTGTTCTGGTTGGCTTACCCTAGTCTTAGAGGAAAGAAAAGTGGCAATGTACGAAACAAAACATACTCTGAGCTCTCTTGTGCTCTACATCTAACGCATCCAAGTAAAACATTTTCATTCGTTTTTTAATGCATTTAGGTTTAATTTAACACTAATGTCATTCCATACGGCTTAAGAGCGACTGCGGGCTAAAAATCAACCTAAATCAATCTGAACCGATCACAGTCGCTGCTGTTCAGTTTCAAAGATTTGACCTTGAATCCTAATAAAGCTTTAAATATGAATGTATAAGCACATAACTGAAGAGAACACTACTAAACCCTATAAAAGCAATTAAAAATGGTGATTAAACATTAGACGGACTATTTTCCTAAATCGCTTTTTTTAAAACACTACTTGGATTGGGAACCCCCCAAAAAAGTGACTGGGACATTCCTACATAAAGGGATTAGCCTAATTTACATTGATATAAAATTTGCCATTAGAAATTTAGCTGTACCACGGGAGAGAATTTGGATCAGCCAGGATGTTCCATATTGTACTTACCAGGATCCATGACTCTCTGAATAGGTGGTGGAAGTGGAGCGTCAAACTCCGAGCCACTTGTTGACAGAGCAGACGCTGCCATCAGAGAAACCTGTGAACAAAAGGGATAAACAGTGTAAAAGCCAAACTAAAGCACTATGTCATCAAATCACAATGTGAGCATGACACCTCTGTGAACCCATTGGTTGGAAGCTCAGGCTCTGGTGTCTCTCCTGGCACAGGAGACGTCTGTGAACTGATTTTTTCTGAATTTGGACTGTCGGCTCTGGCTGGAATCCGGTGCAGATATCCATATCCAATGCCACAACCCAGACTACAAAAATAAAGAAATTAAGTTACCAAACAAAGAAGCATATTGTGGGGAGTGATTGTAATTACCTGCCTTCTCCTCCCCAAGCACCATTAGGTGTAACAACCACTTCCCTGCATTTATCAGTCTCTGTGTTGTACACTAACAGCTTCAGTGGCTTCCCTTCATGAGACTCGATCAGCGAGAAGAAGTCTTCAGACTGTAGGTTTGAAAAGAATTTACAGTGAAGTTTTGAAATCAATGAATCATTAACTTCAATTTTCCATTTCTGAGATGCAAAGCAAGTACATTCCAATATTAAAAAATGTGAAAATCGCTGATCAAAACATTAGTACGTTGTTTAAAATAGCAATATCAAGTGGGACAGAGGCAATGTTGTATTTTTTAATATCACAAGGTTCCAAGCTGTAAATTACTAGTTAATTTATGCAGATGGTTAAAACGACTGATGATGAATGAACCCTCTGACTTTCAAACAATACAAAGCTTTAAATGGCAGAAAAACAAAGAGCTGCAAATAGGATTACAGAAGACTGAAAGTAATACTGTAATGATTTACCGAATGTTTTAAGTGACATGAACAAATTTACTGTTTTGTTCTTTATTATCATCGTGTTTTCACAGTAAAGACTCGAGAACAGATTCTTCATGTCAATCTGTCGATAATTTTGCCTGCAGATAAAATCAGAGCTCTACAACAGAGCACAAAGGACGTATACAAAGTCATGTTTGTTAATCAAGTTGTTTGTGAACATTTCTATGTACATTTCTAAGACTATCGCAATAATTAGAGAAGTTTAGAATTCTACTGACGTCCTGCAGAACTTGATCAGCTCCAACAATGAAGTCAGAATGTTCCTGAAGTCCAGCCAGTGACGCTGGTGAATCTGGTTCCACATCCTAAAATCCAGAAGAATGACCCATCAATTACTGTGACTGTTTATAACAGTAACAAACCATTCAAAAACCAGAAAATAAATCAGGATTCACTCACAAGAACATGCCAGACATTTTCACTGGCTCCCTGAAAGCTACAAAACCGCACACTCGCACCCAAAAGCCCCTGTCCGCCCCACATGTTGCTGGGAACCACTTCTAGCTCTCGAATCTTCATGGTCTTAGTGCTATACACCTCCATCTTCACTGGTTTCTCCACATTAGCTTTGAGAAGGTCCTTCAGCAGCTCGTTCTCCTGGTTCTAAATAAAAAGCACACAATTTGTTAAATTGAAAGTCATTCACTAGACTTACAGCGGCAAATTGTATTCAGAAAGTTTCTAAATGCCCAAAAATTATTTTTTTAACAACACCTAGACAAAAGACTTCAAAACAAGAAGAAATGGTTACATGATAAACAATTGTGGGATATTTTGTGAAAAGATCTGCAATTTAATCAAATTAACATAAAATCGATATTATGAAGTGGGTAAGCACAATGTTAATTCACATGCAGCTTCCCAGTGACTCAGTGACCCAGTAAGAGCGATTTATTTTCACCACTCCAATCTTTATGGGTTCCATTAAAGAGAAAAGCAAAACGTTAATCAATGTAGAACTGTTAAGCAAAGCAAGTAGCTTCGGATAAAGATGTCTGATTATGTAAATAAATAGTAAGTCTGTAAGTACTGTATATAATACTTTACTACTTGCTCGGCTTTGTTGGAAAACCTTTTAAAGTATATTATAACAGTACGTATTTCTACACTTACAAAACGGTTGTTTCCAATAGATAAAATAAAATCAAAAAATGGCTCCAAACCAGCTTTCTCTGCAGGCGAGTCTTCTTGAATCTGCAAAGGAAAAATGACAAAAATGACTTCAGAAACAAAGCCTTTATAAAAGCTTCTCGGTAAAAATCCATGCTGAGTGTGGATCAATCAAAAGTTATTGGGAATACATTGGGATTTACTAAAAACCTTTACATTTTATAAAGTATTTGGTTCCTTAAGCCATAACAGCTTTTTCATGCACTATTTACGTAGATTAAATCAGTGCTGTGGTTTGATTTTAGATTAATCTCCATTCTGGCTTGTACTTCCAGCATTGTGACGTTCCACTTCCGTCATTCCTAACGCAAACCAAAGTTGTGTCATTATGCAATCATTTTCAGTGAGTGCGAATTCAGCCATTTTTAACTCTACAACGTCTTATTGTTGTACTTAAAGAGTTGTTATTAAACAATAATACATAAAACAACAATAATATTAGTCGATCTTTACTACGGTTAGTTTATTCTCTGACGTGGCGACAGTGCTCGTGCACGCGCATATAAGCGCCTAAAGGCCATATAAGTATTTACCACTTTAATTTTCGCTTTTAAAATACCACGACTGTTTGTACATCAGTAGTAAAATGTTTGATGTATAGACAGAGTTTTTGAATAGCAAAACGAATTGATCTTTGCTAAATTCTTTAGGCTGCTGTCTTGTAAAACACCGCGGTGACGAATGTAAAATCACTAGGTGTTTTAATCAAAATCACAACGTCTGAATATTCACAAAAACAGTTCCCAATGTTTAACTGTCGCAATCTGGCCGTCGTGTCACTCTCCTGACATGAGTTTACTTCTGCAGACACAGCACGGCACGAAAAGCTCCACGAGGTCAAAACAAACATATTTACCCCATGGACGTGGTATCCTTCTGTGCCCCCTTCGGGGACGCCACTGCTTTGCGTCAAACCCATTGCTCCTGTGCGCTTCGATGTTTTGCACCACTTTTCTCGAAACTAACGACCCAGTGTGAGATTAGTCATCGCATCGTCGCCATCTTGTCCGTCTAGTCAGGCGAGAGTAATCGATCATTAAACCAACGAGCCAGCATTACTCTGTTAGCTTAAGTACTGTATCTGTTCAGTTTTTTTGTAACGATTTTATATTTAAAATATATTCGTGCTTATACTCACTTATAATGTTAAACCAGTGGTGCCCGAGTTTTTGGGCTAAACGTGTCTTTGCAGAGATTTTCACGTCACAACTTTTAAGAAAATTTAAAAATGTCTAAATATTAAATAAATGCAATGTTTATTTTTTATTTTTATTGAGTTGTCTGCAGTTGTTTTTCTAGTTTGGGGTCGTGATTTGTCACATTCATTCTCAGCTCAAGACTGATGATGATGGTCTGTAATGTGAGAACTTGACTAAGCTCTTCTTCACGTTTGTTCACTAAAGTATTTCATTACACCACCAGAGGAGCAGTGTTAAATGTAAATTTTAAAGCAATAATACTATGAACTAACCGAAAACCTGGACCAGATTTCACTAAAAACTAGAATGGAGTGGCTAAATACACCTCTACCGAATTTCTCAAAAACTTGGAAAGGATTGGCTAAAAGAAACCTGGATCGGATTACTCAAAAGATGGATTGGATTGGCTAATAAACCCGGGACAATAGCTCTAGTGCTGGCTCATTGTAACACCTGTAATATGTAATAATTGGCTGGAAATGGTACTCGGGCATCACTGTACATAACCTCAACTTTATCGTGTGAGACATTCTTGGTTATGAACTTTAACAAGAACTCTGTGAGAAATAAGTGATGCACAACTTGTCAGTCAACTTGAAGTGTCAACTTGGTTCTCAAAATCATTGGCCCTCGACCTTAGGTCATTGGCTGGAACTTTGGGAGATCTCAGTAGTGATGAGTTGAGGTTTCAGTACGTCTCATTAGTGATAACAATTGAGGTTTCTATGAATCTTGTGTTTCAATAATATATTAAAAGCAAATGTTAAGCAATGCAATTTAATAAAACACATTGCGTTCGGCAACAGTAAACTTAAAAAAAAAAAAAAACTGATTACATTTGGCACCAACAGAATTATTCCAAAAGCAAGACTGGATTTATATTAAAACTCTTTAATTAAATAAAAATAAAACACAGATAGGTTTTACACGAGGTAAAATGTAGAATGAACCGATAAATAAACTCAATGTTCTGACCTTATAAAAGCTTGTTTGAAATATTGTTCCAAATGCATTTACAGCACCCCACAAAGGCAATATTTTGAGTTGCTTGCATTATCATTTTGCAACTATTCACGTACATTAAATAAATTTTTACCATGTACGCTTTATAACTTTTTTTTTTTAAACAAGAACATTTGCTTTTCCAGGTGATGAACAGGAAACACTGGAATCTTAAGAACTTTTTCTGGTTAAAAGAACCAACAAAAAACAACCTAAATTCTTAAAAAAAGTTTTGGCATGGAATTATGTTCCGAATATAAACATTTATTTAACTGTACTGTCTGTTGTACCTTCAGACTACATAACATAAAATCCGAATTTACATTTCCAAGGAATATCCTTAAAGCATTTCTCATAATAAATGAGATCATTACACAAATTCATGAAATTTCCACAAGCGATTCCAAAAGACTGACACCGGAGTCTTCCGCTAAAGCAGGGCTGGGGCAGCGAGGAAAAGAGAGATGTGAGACGTGTTCCAGGTGATCACAGACTTTAAAATGACTTTGACTTAAGCTAGGACCAAACTCGAAAAACGAGTCAAAAAAGATGAGGTCAGAATCCGAAGACAAACTGAGGTCCATGTAACAGTTCATGGAACATTCGGGAGACAGGGAAGGTGTGTTGGGAATGTCAAAGATTTCATTAGCAAAATCAAGTGTGGCTTGATTAGCATTTTCATCCAGATACTCCAGCTGAGATTTAAGGGGGCTGCATTCGGACTGTGTGCTGGTCTTTGTGCTCTTTCTGCACAGATCCTGGTTAACGGACTGTTGCATGCTGATGTGATCCCGGATGAAAGGACACTCGTCCCGGTCAGAGTCAGAGAAACTGAGAATTTGAGCCAGACCCGAGTTGTTCACATCACACGTGGCTTGCCGTGAGGAGTTTTCTTCAGCCTCAGAGCCCAAACTCTGAGGAGAAGAGCAACACGTGTCAGTCATGTCACTGCCCCAGCAGCTATCCTCCATTCTGCAGAGATCTGGACTGGGTGACAAAGGAAATAAAGTGACAATATTTCGATTCGTCTTTGGTAAATTCTGCTCGGACACAGCTGGACGCTTGTGACTGGTCTTCTGCAGCCTACTTTCCAGCACTAGCTTCATGTGTGTGTGAATATAGTGGCTCCGAACATGGCTGGAATTGAATTCAATTCGGCCTGAGGTGTTCCCACAGCCCTCTTTGGAACATCCACAGGGAAAGTTGGATCGATCCATCTGATGGAAATAGAGAAAAATGGCAATCACAATTAAAGAAGTAAATAATAGCAAAGCATGTTTAGTGCAATTCGTAAAGCACAAATTGAATGGTCATAATTGATGTGCTTACTTGGCACTTGATGCCTGCCAGGCTGCAGGCGCAGGTCTCTGGTTCACAAAAGCCTCGGCAATGGCATCCACAATCCTCTCGCCATTGCCTGAGCTCCTGCAGCTGCTTCTTTTCCTCCCGGTCGATTCGCAAAACTCCAGCCGCTCTGAGTAAGAGACGTCTCCGTTTAGAGGAGTAAGGCCGGAGAGATCCGTCCACCAGCTTCGGGTTGCTCTCTTCAACATCATCATCTGACACGTCATTGGCTGTCAAGCTGGCAGCTTCTTCTAAAGTAAGCGTCCCGCTGATGATCAGCTATTAAAAGACACCATTACTTTTTTTTGCTGTCTTTAGAAATGCAAATTGGAAAATTATTTTGCAACACAAAACCTACCCTTTGCCGCAAGGCTTCCAGTTTCTCCTCTCGTTGTCTCTCACGGAGTCTCTCCATTCGCAAGCGCCTCTGTTCCACCGCATGCTCCGTCAGAGTGAACTTCTGGCAGACAGAATGACGACTAGCCATTCCCAAGGTGCAGCCGCCATGGCTGGGGACACTGCTGAACCCTTGACAGCGCTGGAAGAGGAAAACTGTAACTATGCCAAATCGAACTCTGCCTTTAGATTGGCTTTCATTTTTCCTCTTCAGGATAGATGAATCTGAAAGTTCAAAAGACAAAATAGTTTTTCAATCACAACATTTGCTTTCTGCTACTTATATCACTATACTGTATTTGTACAGCCATTACAGTGACAGCAATTACAAGTTTGTGACAGCTGTGGTCCAGTGAAAGGGAGAATTTTGATATTGTCCCTGGAGACAATAATGAAATTCACACACATCACTTAGTGTAATGTTAGAGAAGAAGCTGCCACTACATGAACTGAGCACTAGAGGGCAGATGAGGCAGATCTACAATATGTGAATCTTTAAAAAATATATTTGATTCAAACTTCCTCCATTTAACTTTATTTCTAATTGACGTTAGCATTATCTTCACAGTACTTCTTATCATCTGAGTTTTACATCTATCATACAAAGTTTTACAACTTTAATCTACAAGACAAATCCAAAAATAAACGTATTTTAAAATAAACAATAAAGAAATAAAATATCAAAAACAACACCACATCAGGAAGATTTCTACAAAATCAACATTGTGTTAGTGTTGCGCTAAATATTTAAGTTTAGAGTTGTAAAATGACTAAGGATGAGTTTGCTTCAAGTCCAGTGATAAGCAAATGGTTCAACCGTCTTGTTTCGTCTTATCAACTATGCGAAGTACCACCCTGATAAAAAGCCTTAAACACTGGAGATGAACACCATAGGATCACAAGATTTGAAAAATGCACAAAATGCATGGCTTACTTGATATGGGGGAGCTCGGTGGGACAAAGTCTGAAACAAAGGTCATGGTGTAATTTCTGGCAATGTCTTCATCAGAGTCCCACTCAGAGTGTGATGAGGGCGATGAGGAAGAATAAGTGGCATCCTCTTCTGAGAATCTATATTTTCTCTTCAAACCCACATTCTGCGATGTAGCCATGGTGACCTATTGAAAACATGGGAAAAAAGCTTGGATAAGACTTACTTAATTATTTGAACACTTGACAGTAATTGTAGAGGAACCGTGTACTTTTAATTCACTTTTGTATGTGACGTTTAAGTGCAAGTACTTGAAATACATAGTCTGTAAATTAAAGTTCTGAAGATTAAGTAAAAAAAAAAAACTTCACTCAGGACAAAAGCCAGTTTAGCAGGTTTTGAGCAAATGCAAAAGTTTGAATTTTTCCTGATTTCATCCACTAAAAGATTCTCATGTAAATAATAGTTCCTGTAATCATATGAGTCAAATAGGCATAAATAAATGTGCATTATGCAAGCAATTCTACAGCAGAACTGAATCAATGGTTCCTTCTATCTCCCTCTTGAGCCATTTAAATTCCTGAGATGTTTGCGTTCGTCAAGAACAAAATGTTAAGACATTCGGCTTTGCTTAACATCCCACATGAGCCGAACAGCCAAATTTGGAACCTGACACTTGTTTACACTACAGAAACATTTAAGCTAAGCTTATACATGCAAGTACATGCTTTGTGTGGACAAACAGAAGACTGTATTGTAAGTTTTACTGAATCTCTCAATAGACCAGAATAAAATATGCACAAAGAAAACGTAAAGAATCTCACTGCACAATACTGACAGGAAAATCACATCGCAATCTTTCAAAGAATACTGCAATTGGGATCTAATTGGCCTTTGCAAAAATAGAACTATATTATAAACTAGAAAATAGAATATTTCCTGTTTGGTTTTCTCGCTCAGGTTGGCTAACGTCTTTTATGCACACTTGGTGTTCTGAATATTCTGGTATGAAATATTCAGTTAAACTGCAGCCTTGGGCGATTTATAAATTATGGTTCAATTTTTCACACTGAAAACAATAGAACAGGGCTACCTCACCCCACTGGAGAAGCATCACAGGTCACCGGGCTCTTGTTACAGAACTATCCGTCATAAATGGCCTGTGTGCTGGGAACACGACGTGCCGCTGTGCATGTGCCTGTCTCCGGGACAGCCTTAACTCTGTTTCACCTCCTTTCACACTGATTGGAGTGAGTGTGCCTTTGGACAGTGTTATGTAAACACCAGCACTGTAATCCCAGATGCCACAAACACAGTGCGAGTCAACTACGGTTTAAGGAATCACACCATGTCGCGTGTTTGGACCGCCAAACGTGTCATGAGACGGGTATCGTTTGCTCATAGTTACCATTGCAAAGGAAACCATTTAGCGACAATCTAAAAGCCATGAACTAAATGTGAAATCCACTCATGTGCAGCCATGTGATTTACTGCTTCCTCTTTCTCAATTACTGATCGTCTTACTGTAAAGAGAGTAGACGTTTATTTCCAAGGGTGTTACAGTGTCAGACACTTTATAAACAAAAGACAAGAACTGGAAGTTCATCAAACAGACAATCAATGGCTCACTCAGTGTGACAGCATTCAGGCTATTGAAATATTTAACAAATAGCATTGTGAAAATGATTTATCTTACCTGTAAACGAAAAGAAAATGTGGAATTTATGGGTTGTAAGGATAGGACAGATCTTGTCCGGTGAGAAAATATTACTCTCTCTCTCTAAATATAAAGTATAAATAAGTATATACAAGACACCTTTGAATGATCTAAACAGCCTTCGATGTTACTTCAAAACATATTTAGAGAAATAAAACGTCTTCAAATAATACTGGTTTTAAACTCTCATTCAATTAAACCAACAGGTTTGTAACTTTTCTGACCGGTACCTTGCAGCTGATAAAGAAAGGCAGACTTCACGAAGAAGCAGTATGGCGTGGTGAGTGCTGTTTACAGTGGTGTAAAATTCAGTGTGGATGTAGCATTTAGCGGTCAAGAAAATTACAGCTATGCAACTCTCCACTTCCTTCTTAACACCTGTGGGTGACTAAGTAGCACCAACGTAAAGCCAGGTAATGCCACGTGACCCGTAACCTGGACAACAAAAAAACCCAAAACAAACATACAATCGTTAACTACGTAGCAGCATGCACTATCTCAATACAACTTTTTTACGCGCACGCGATTCTGCCGATTCTTTCGGAGTTTCTTGTAAACGTTTAAAAACGACAAATAAGAACTAACTTGCTCAGCCTATTGTAAACAGCAAGTTTGCCTCGGGTCGCTGATCAGTGCACGCGCCGCGACAGATCTACAACAAAAGACTCTTTAAAGACACAAACACTCACCCAGCAACGTGTCCGTCTATCATGAGTGGACGAAACGACCACACGACGATTGAAAAGATTCGCGCAATCACTATGAAGTCGCTGCGCTCGATGCGCGTACAGCAAGATCAGCTGTTGTTGAGTTGTGCGTGTTCGTCAGTGGAAAACTCCCCCCACTCCGCCTGACGTCATCAAAAACGAGGACAAAAACAGCACTCATGACGCTCAGCGCGTGCACACTACACACGTTCAGATGAGCATTTAGGTGGATGGAGGGAGGGGGACAAACAGTTGTTCTTATCGGGCATGTCTTTTTTTTATGAGAGCGACATTAACGTAATACGAGTAAAAAAAAAAAAACGTTTTCAGCCAAATGGTGCTCACACGTTTGGTCCATGTGATCAAGCCAACTTATTAAACCAGAACAAGTTGTATCCCATTATCCTGACGTGTCTTGTTCATGTCTGTTTCATTTCTTCCAATTGCTGAAGAAGAACAAAAGAGGCAGTGATGGGGTCAGACAAAAGGCAGTGGGGAGAAAAGCATCATCTCCTGCCCCAGCCACTCAGCATGCAGTCACCAGAGAAACACTCCCTAGATACCAAAGAGCCTCTCCATGGCAATGACACTGTGAAACATCCATCACCGACCGACCACTACTCAGCCATCATGATTTCACAAGCAGATGGTAACACTATTGCGGCTCTGCTGACTATCATCTCAAAGACTCCCCATCTGTTTGGTATAATGCAAGCATCACCCTTCACCCTCCCTCTTTTCTGCTGCACAGTTAAACCACAGAAGCCTACCAAACAGGTTAAAACATGCCAACTGTGCACCTGGGATTTGCCTTTTACACAATGCATCTCTGCAGAAAGGTTATGACGCAGATAAGACATCGGCCTCTGCGTTTAAAGCAGAACGTATCAGTGAAAAGGCACAGTTTGAAATTGCTAACTAAAACCATTCTGTATTCAGCTGTTTGAATATGTCTGTCAGTATGTGTATGTGTGTGTGTGTGTGTGTGTGTGTGGTGTGTTGTGTGTGTGTGTGTGTGTGGTGGTGTGTGTGGTGTGTGTGTGTGTGTGTGTGTGTGTGTGTGTGTGTGTGTGTGTGGAGAGTGTGTGAAAGCAATACTTGCAAGCAAAGGAACACTTTGTGCAGTATATATGCAGAACTTATTGTTGTATTTTCCACAATATGTTTATTGTTGTTTCTTTCTTTATTCATTTTTGCACAATTTTTCACTGTCACATCCATCCATCCCATCCATCCATCCATCCATCCCATCGCATCCATCCATCCATCCATCCATCCATCCATCCATCCATCCATCCATCCATCCATCATCCTATCTATCATCTATCTATCTATCTATCTATCTATCTATCTATATCTATCATCTATCTACATTATCTATTATGACCTGTCTCAGCATCAGCACCCGTCTGTCTGTCTATCTTCCTGTCGGTTAGCTTGTATATTTTGTACACACACACACACACACCCACACACACACACCCACACACACACACACACCACACCCACACCACACCCCACCACACACACCCACACACACACACACACACACACACACACACACACATATATATGTCTATCTCAGAATCAGAAAAGTCATATGCAAATAAACACATACAAACATGACATGAGGGATCAATTAAAGTTAGATATAGATATATACAGAGAGACATAAGCAGACATGTGGTCTGAGATGGTGTGACCTACACTAGTTACCTGTCCATTTTAGAATACATTTTAAATGTATTTTATTTGTTTTTAAGTCTTTAATTTGTCTTGCCACTTTCTTAGCTGCTGTGTGTTCACTCCCCCTCTCGGTCGCTTAGGTCAGCAGACCAGCTGCTTCTATCTGTGCCAAAGAAAGTAAGCTCAGGGGAGACCGTTGCGGGTCCGAGGCTGTGGAGCGCTTTACCTTTCAAATTGCTGCTAAAATCCATCTCTTTACCTTGGCCTATGACCCAGCATAAAAATTTGTTTTTTTTAATCATTTTTTAATCATTCGTTTTAGTTCTTGTTTTTTTTTTTTGTGTGCGTTTTAGTAATGTATATATTTTATATATGGGGAGATGTTATATGTGATGACGAAGTGTCCTTGGGCAAGAAACTGAACACCACTTGCCCCCCGGGCGCCACAACTTAGGCTGCCCACTGCTCCGGGTTTGTGTGTGTTCACTTCACTGTGTGTATGTGCACTTTCACGGATGGGTTAAATGCAGAGCACCAATTCAGTATGGTCATATTGCCGTCACCTCACTTTCCTTTCCTTCCTTCCTCCTTCCATATATAATACTTTTTGATTTGTTCATTTTATTGTGACTGTATTTTTCAATATGTGACAATGTTATTTTAATGTTAATCCCTTTGGTCAGTCTGCTGTTTTTAAAAAGTGCTTTTACAAAATGAATTAAAAGAACAAAATAGAGTTGACTTGACTTGACCTGTAAAGTGGCAAAGACTTTCTCGCATTTTGGGGGGCGGAGGTCTTATCTATTGTCATTATCTGCCATATCTTCTTCACTGAGGCAGTGTCTCTATTGTGTAATATGTAGTTTAACCCACATTTCCCTCTCACTCTCAGGTTGCTGTCTCTCGCTCGTGTGGCCCAATTTCAGCCAAGATGTGGCCTACATACAAAAAGATTCTCACAAACTTTGCTAAGCTGTCACTGTAAAATCACCGACCTCATTTCACCCATCCAGTAAAGTCATGGCGTGTTTTGTCCACGCTGGGACTTTTCAACTTGGAACGACGTATCTGATCCAAATCTCTTCAGCTCTCTCGCTCATAAAGGTCATATTGAAGCAGAGTATGAAAATAAATGTAAAAACTCAGGATCAACCCATACATATTATTTGTTTATGACTTGAGGCAAAGAGGAAGAAAGACCTTTAACAAATGACTGATAAATAAAGGTGGGATATGGATACAGGTTGAAATGTAAAATGCAAAGCTGTTATGCAAATGTACAGCACCTTTGATGTATTAATAGCAACACCAATTGCTGTAGATCTAATCCATCAATGTAAACTATTTTTGTTTTAACAGTTATCATTTTGTAACATGTGCAGTTATCTGTAGTTTATTTAATTGATATTATATCTTCACAGAGAGAAAGAAAAACTGACCAAACTGATTTATGCTCGACATTGGTGCCAACCAGAGTGACATACTTGAATTCATAAATGGAAATAGTATATCGTAAAAACAGATTGTGCCAAAGTAAATACGAATTTACGTCAAAGCAATGCTGGTATATTAGGTTTGAATGTTAAGAGTGAGTCATAGAAGCACGGCAAACAATCTGAGCATCATTATCACGCGGATTCCTCCCGTGATTCACTGTAATTTTCAATGAATGATGGACGAATACGCTCGTCTTGGACGTAAACTATGACGTCACCGCGCGACGGCAGCTCAGGGCACGAATCATCAGAGGACAAATAGAATTAACCTTCACAATTAAAACCAGATTTATTTAACGCAGTTCGAGAAACTCAAGTTTACCTACATACATTTACAACATACAAATACGTAGATTAAAGAATTTTTCTTTGCAAACGTGTGCGTTTAAGAGCCTCGACTTTTTTAATAAACGGTATACGTTTGTATACATTCACCTTATATAAATAATTTGCACCATTATTTGTGAGTTAAGGTTAGCGTTTATGTCTACATAAAAAATACTCAACGTGTCCATTGACTTGAAATGTGAACTCACGTACTCGTACACGTCAGAAGTAGTAGCATTGGCGCCATCTAGCGTCTAGCATCTAGTAGTAGTAAGCGGTTTGCCTGAATTCCATAAGACGATGAAACGTCTTATATGTTAAAAATATGTTATGCATATATTACACCTTTATATGAAGAAAGAAACATTCAATAACAAAACAATAAAACAAACAAAATGTATAATACATTTTATAATTATAATTCATAATAAGATACTGCATAAATGGAATTTTCATTTCATTAGCTTTATGCTCTTTGACTTGTGCATACAATATTTTTAATAACTCCTGGACATCCCCGTGTACATTCCCCGATTCAAGGAACTGTTTATTAAAGTTTATTATAGTGTTTTTTATTTTCCTTTCGTTTTTCCTTTTTTTTTTTTTTTCTTTCTTTATTCACAGTTCATCAGAAAGCAGACTTGTATTTTTCATCAAATTGGCAAAATGTAAAATTAAACGAAGGATAAAATATCACACACTCTTGACGCTGTAAATGAAAGGACTTTGGCCTGTGTGAACATCAGTCTTGAGACTTGAGAACGAAGAGTCGGTTTACACTTCAGCAGAAGGAAATGAAGAGCGAGACTGTTGTCTTAAGGTAATTCTATTTCTAAAGGTCTGTTTATATTCAGTAACTGTTGTATATTCATTTGTTATTAATATATTAATCAAACCTCTATATTATTTATTATCAAATAAATGTTAAATTGTTTTCAACTACCTATTATAACAAAAACAAATCTGCGTTGATTAACTTCAATATTTTAAAACTTGCTTGCCTTTTTGACAAACTTTAATCCAAAGCGACTTGCACAAAATTGCAGGTACAAAACAACTTTCTGCTCTCCCTGGGATTCAAACCTACAACCTTTGGTGTTGGAAACAATCTTGCGACTGAGCTACAGGAAAGATGTAATTACTCTTGATTATAATTTGTGTAGCATAAAAGATGTGCAGTATTTTAAAACAATGAAAAAAAAAGACTTGAGCAAATTCTTCAATGTGTAATAAATGAAGGGACGTGGAGGATAAACATTAACTGAGTCAGATGAGAGAAGATCAGCAGGTTGATCATGTGCTCGGTCATTTTCACACGTTTACAAGATCTCTTCAAGTGTAACTGGTTTTGTTATGGACCAAATGAATCGAATTTCCTGTAAATGTAACAAAATATTAAATTATTGTATATTTAGACTTACATTGTATCATGTAATTGTCCGGTTTAGTTTACATTGTTGCCAGAGTTCATAAATATCACTTTTTCTCATATTTCTCTGTTTTTAAAATGCAGTAGTTTTTTAAAACCAGAACTGTAATATTAATGGTAGATGTGCTGTGCTGCAGTCAAGATGAGCTTTTCCTTGAGAAGAAGTCAATCTCTGAAAAGCCTCGCTGGAGTTCACAGCTCGTGGTCCACACCAGAAGCCTCGCAGTGGGAGCGCTGGACATCAGTGTCTCGGCTGGTTCAGAAGTACACACACATTAAAATGAACACTGTATTAGCACATGTGACCTTAACGCTTTTCACATTAGGTATGAAAGCTGTGCAGAGCTCACAGATGTTGGCAGCGAGGATGCTTGGTCTAAGGTACAAAGAACATCACGTAAATTATTTAAACGAGTGAATAAATGCTGTGATCTATTTCTGTATCTTGAAGTCATTTGAGAATAGAAGTTCAACACACGAGGAGAGAAACTTTGAAAGGATTTGGAGGAAATATGAGTCCCTCAGCGGAGGGAAACCTACTTTATCCAGAAGTATTTCAATGGACATGCTTCCTCGGGCCAACTCGCTGGTCTCTCAGCCCCTTAGGACACTGGTGGTTTCAAAGACCACTATGCGACAAAACTATGCCAGCAATCCACAGCTAAACATCCCACCACACGCCAAAAGCAGCCCAGTGAGTAACATTACCTCACCACGACCAGACTTACAGACCGGAAGAGAGAAGGTCTATTCTAGTACTACTACTGTCACCCGTACCAAAAAAGACCAGACTCATCAGGTGTGTTCCACCGCGTTATTTCAACTCGGGATTGGTCACTTGAGGTTCAGACTTCTTTAAAATTAAAGGCCAAAAATAGGGGGATGGGGTTATAAATTAATGCGAATTAATTATGAATTAAATTGCAATTTAAATTTGTCTGATTTTAATGTTTAATGTCTGTTGTAGTATATGTACAATGTATGTATATATTACAATACACCAGTTTAGGCCCTAAAACCATACCGTAAACGAACAACGGTAATGACGTTAGACGATATTCAAGCATTGGTCAGCACTTGATTTGATTAATTATTATTTGTATACAAAAGACTCTTTTTACAACGTATTACTACACATATTATTTCTGTATAATGACTTTCAGTTTGATATTTAATTAATTAATTTTATGTATTCTTTTAATTTATTTCTGTCTGGTCAGGCCTTCGAATTTGACTAACTCAAAAAAAAAAAATACTGTCTATATTTGCAAGTAAAACAAGTAAAATGTATACAGCAATGTTATTTTTATTATACATAATTTCTAACATGCTTATTTTTTTATTTATTACATGCTTCTTGTGATTTCTTGTAGAAAGATAAGAGCTTTGAGATGATGAGGAGTAAAATCTTTACTGAAACTTCCGGATCATCCAGTGGCCTGAATCGTGAGTTAAAAATAACTAAAAACAAAACTTTCTTCATTTATTGGCTTTTTGTTTGTCTGGACTCGGCTGTGTGTGTGTGTTTCTTAGTTGGTAACTTTAGAGGTCATAGGTCATGTGTTCTTTAAGCCCATTGTGAGACAAATCCATCTATAGTGTTCCTGAAGCTCCAGCAGTGTCTGTGCTAAAAATATGCCTCTCGTAATCCTCCACAGAATAGTTTCAATTCTTTTAACACATAAAGGAAAAAAAAAAGCATTGCAGGAAAGATCAGAGCAGAGTTGAGCTGAGTGTGCAGACAGGTAAATATATCTTCTGGTGTCACTACATAGTATAGTCATGTAGTAAGAGCCTGACTGTAAATACAGTCACAGTCATGACACTATCATCAGGTCGTGTCTTAAAAACCACATGTTGTCCAAATTTACAGTTTAAAATGCATATCATTGCATGACAATGTTTTAAAAGGAAACTTTCATATACTTCAAAAAATATCAAACAAAAATGTAAAAAATCAATAAAAAAGAAAAAATATATATGCATAGGCACACACACACACACACACACACACACACACACACAATGGAGTGTCCTTGGACAAGACACTGACCCCCACATGCCCTCTGGGCGCCACGGCTTAGTCTGCCCACTGCTCCGGGTTTGTGTGTATGTGCACTTCACTGCATGGGTTAATTGCAGAGCATAATTGTCATATTGACAATCTCTCTCACTTTACTTTACATATATATTGATATTTAGTATGTATATTTATTTGTTTTATTGAAATGCAGTGAACAATTGAACTACAATTTCATTTATTTAATATTTTAGACTATTAGAAATATAAACCACCAACTATTTAGCTACATTTTCATTACTGTAAATAAATAAATACCATTAAATCATTAGGGACCATCTGAATCTCTTATAATTACAATTCATCCAACTCTGTATCGTCTAATGTATTTCACCACGTGTGGCTAAATGGGAAGTGTGGGAATGATCATCATGAGGGTTCCCCGTACCCCAATCACTTCCAGAACCCAAGAATGACTCATATTTGTGGAATACCTCCCATGCCGGGTCCAAAATAGCAGGGTGGTCTCATCACTGCCTCAGCGAGAGGTGATAAAAATCAGCTGTCCTCCATAAGAGAGGGTCAGAGAAAAGCAGAGTGACACAGCGAGACAGGATTACCACCGCAGACAGCAGCAGAGAAACACCCGGAATATATACAGCACAGACGCTCTGAACCCGGCACATTCTGTGAGTACAAAACAGGTAGAAATAGAAATTAAATGAAGATGGAGGTCAAAATAATAATGGATTTAATAAAAAAAGTAGGACATAGTGAAAAGGTTTATGGTGCTAGTCTAAAAGACTGAAGTACTGTACTTATACAACGCGTAAACAAAATATTCAAAACGTTATATGGAAGATAAAGTGTTCAATTGAATAATGTGTTTAGTTAAACATATTGTCAATCTATAAAAAAGGCATTGTAACTAAATGAATGAAAAAGGGGTTTGCGTGATATACAAACCATTTTAAAAGGTGGTTTTAACAAAGACAGGCAGGTATACTGTACAGTGAAAGATGCCTCTGAGCCTATTTAACATCAAAGTTAAGTTGTCCTACTTCATTCAAGAAAACTAAGGTGTTTAGTTAAGAGGTATAAATATCTTCTGCATATCACAATAATTTGAACAGCTGTCAGCAGCACAAAAGCTCCGGCATTCCAGACACAAATAGCTGTGTCCTCCATTCCTGAGCTGCTGAATGGAAAGAACCTTCATTCAGCAATAGAGACCACTCTGGCGTTAGCAATGCAAAGGTTATGTGTTCAAATCCCAAGGAAAGTGTAATGTCACTCACACTGTACTGGTACTAGTACAGATTTGATTAAAAAAAAAATAAATTCTAGCTATAAGACACGTTATAAATCTGAACAATATATCAGCCTTTGTAGTCAGACACTGTTGTTATTCTGTGTGCCCAACCAGCTTTACTAACACGTTAAGCCTAGACTCGTGAGTGGCGCCAGTGATGGGCTCTGTCCCATTGTCTCACTAGAGCTTACAGTGTGAAAACCAGCGGCATGGACAGATCTGGTCATTAGTTTCGGCTGAAAGACCTGCGCTGCAGACAGGGCCTCTGTTGTGATCTTCACTACATCCATTTGCTTTTTAGCACGGATGTTATAAACACTAATTACGTCAGGTCATATCAGGAGCTTTTGATGGGTCAAAGCAAGCTTTACTTTATCCAAACCCCTGTAAACACACTAGTAATGGTTGTTTTATTAAAACTTGAAAGGCAAGCACTCTTTAGTCCTTGCTAAAAAGCTAAATGGAGTAAAATATTAGACAAAAATAAGTCAAGTGGAAAAATCGTGTTTTTGATCGATTCCCAAATGGGGCAAGGAATTTGTTATGTATTGAATGAAATTGTTGCATGATTACTGGAGCTCTAAAAATACAACAGATTAAAGCATGCTAGAGCAAGAATGTCTCTATTAATACACACACACACACACACACACACACACACACACACACACACACACACACACATGCTGCTATCATGGACACACATACCTAAGAACGGGATGAGATGAATCCTCTCTTATTTACACACACAGTTTCCTCTCAGTTGTTTTACTTACTATTTATAAGTTCAAGAACAATATGTGGAACCTGCTTTTTTGTGTGATTTAGATGAGAAGAAAGACCTAAAACCGTCTCCATCCTCTCAAGAGCAGAAACAGAGGTTTACTTTGTCTCCTATCCCAAGCGTGAAGGACAGATCTGCACTTTATCTCTCAAAGGTCGAAGCTGTAGATAACCTCCAGCCACAAGTGAGTGCAGACAGGAGTGAATTGTCTAATAATAATGAAGTGAATGTGCTGTGGAAATGTCAGTTAAAAATCTTGAAATGTGATTAACAAAAGAAATTATGAATCTTAAGGGCAGTGTGATTCAACGTCAATCCACCCTTGGACAGAAGAAAGAAAGCAAGGTATGAATAACAAATCGGATTTACATTCAGTGTTTAAGAGTTGTGTGGAACTGTGATGTTAATAACTTGTAAAAACTGTGAAGCACATGTGTGTGTGTGTGTGTGTGTGTGTGTGTGTGTGTGTGTGTGTGTGTGTGTGTGTGTGTGTGTGTGTGCGTGTGTGTTTGTGTGTATTAGCATCTATATATATAGATGGTAATACACACACACACACACACGTACGCACACACACATATATATAAAGACTTTGGAGTGGCCTAGTCAAAGTCCTGACCTGAATCCCATTGAGATGTTGTGGCATGACCTTAAGAAGGTGGTTCATGCTAGAAAACCCTCAAATAAAGCTGGATTACAACAATTCTGCAAAGATGAGTGGGTCAAAATTCCTCCAGAGCGCTGTAAAAGACTTGTTGCAAGTTATCGCAAACGTTTGATTGCAGTTATTGCTGCTAAGGGTGGCCCAACCTGTTATTAGGTGCAGTTTTTATTAGCAATTACTTTTTCACACAGGGCTATGTGGGTTTGGATTTTTTTCTCACTAAATAATAGAACCATTCATTTAAAAACTGCATTTTGTGTTCTAATATTACTGCATATTTTTGACTAATATTAAAATGTGTTCGATGATCAGTAACATTTTGTGTGACGAGCATGCAAAAGAATAAAAAGTCAGGAAGGGGGCAAATAGTTTTTCACACCACTGTATATATGCTAATACACACACACACACACACACACACACACACACACAC
>CM051493.1:27193570-27246285 GCA_028031935.1 Paedocypris micromegethes
TGTGTGTGGAAGGTGCAATGTATGGATAACGAAGGATATCCCGGCTTGAGCACACGAACGCGTGTGTCGTTTATTGCACGCTTCCAACAGAGAGTATCAACTTCCGGCACCCGCAATATACGTCACCGTCACGTCATAACCTAACTCCCAATCCTTGATGGGAGAACAAACAGAAATGCCTTTGGCAAAGGAACACAGAGAACACACAGATCAAAAGGTGAATTATGTACATTACAGTCACTACATATATATATACAGTGAAGTCAATAAGTATTTGATAACCCTGTGATTTTGCATGTTCTCCTACAGTACTTAAAAATCATGGAGGAGCACATTCAGCTGCACATTCTCAATATTGCTGTTCCAATACGTTTGCGAGTTACTTGCAAAAATTTTTTATAACTTGTGCGCTGTGTACTAACAGAAGAGAAACTGTCATATATTGAGCATCAGACTTCATATGTGTGCTGACTAAAACAATGATGTGAAAAAAGTAATTTTACGATTATTAATACACTAACATTGAAAATTGGGATGTTCCGATCTGACAAAAATCTCTGTTTTGTACTATAGAGATGGGCTGGTCGACCATAAGCAATAGCCACAGACACCGTGCCACCGTGTTGCATTAATTGTTTTTTTTATACGCCAAATCTTTAAAATATTACATGCCCTATCAATATTATAAAATTAAACCCAGCTTTTTCACCACTGTTTAGTAAGGTTTGCCAGGATTGAGCATATATTTTCTAATATAGTGCACACTTTAGTCACACAAGATGTAATCTTCATGATTGAGTTCAGGATTTGGACGTCTAAATATTAATCTTCTCAAAAAGATGCTTGGTTATGCTTAAGACTCTTATAAAAATCTGATCGGGATATCCCTAATTTAAACATATGCTAGAATGTTACATAGTTTTCTTCTGTACTGGGGAGAATAATGACAGCCTTCATATTTCTTCGCATCTAAGATGGCAGAAGTTGCCAAACAGATAAAAGAGAAGGATTCAGCAAGTGGAGATGAAGACTTTCCTCCTCCTCCTCCCCTGCCAAGATCTCAAGTTTTCGAATCCATTCAGGCAAATCAACACTTTCTCCCAGTACCACCTCCGAAAGAGACATTCTCAGAGATCTACCAGCAGCGTCAAAAAAATGAACTGAAACGTCTGTTTAAGCACATTCACCCGGATCTGAGAAAAAACCTTGATCATGTTGTTGACGGTGAACTGATTGAAACAATAAACCCTCAAGCCAGCGACACGTCAAGCCAAGGAGAAGTGCAATCCATGCGATGGATATTTGAGAACTGGACTCTCGACAATATCGGAGACCCACATGAAACTAAAAAACTTCTGGATGAGGAAAACCTAGGTGGTGGAAATGTCAGAGGCAAGTCTTCTTTATTCGAGCAGTCAGTGTTTGACTCTTCTTGCACAACCTCTACAGAGAAACCAGGTCTCACAAAAGGAGAAGTTCGCATAGCCACCTGCTTATTTGAGACGCAGCCCTTGGATTCAATAAGCAGGTTGCAAAGGTACGACGAGGCCATTGTAGAGGTTGTTTTGAAAGAACCCGTTCAGAAAGGAGACGTAAAAGGCGCTCGTCTTCTGTTTGAATCCAAGCCAATCAATGGTCTAGGCCACTGCTGCTCGGTTGAAGATAAGCATTTTTTAAATCTACAGTCAGAAATCCAGGAGAGCAAAGGTGACGTGAAGAAAACAATTAAACTATTTCAAGCAGATCCGTTGTGTGCACTAAGAGACAGCAACGGTCACATACACAAGATCAAGTCCATTTGTAGGGAAGAAATACAGACCGGAAGCTTTGAATCCGCTCGTTGGTTATTTGAAACTCAGCCGTTGGACTTTATTAACAAAGAAACCAATAGTATGCAAATCATACAGGGCATTTCACTTGAGGAAGATCACAAAGGCAGCTTTGCACAAAAGAAATGGATGTTTGAGACACTCCCACTTGATGCAATTTATGACAATGCTTTGGAAGAACAACAATTCCAAGGAGTTGAGCACCAAACCCTCAGAACAGAGGTTAAGCGTGAGCTAAAGAAAGAAGCTGTAGTCGGAGGAAATGTGGAGTCAACTCTGTGGCTGTTTGAAACGCAGGCTATTGACACACTTAAAGATGGCTGTGATGTCGGACAGCTTCAAAAAGTGACTCGATTAAAAGAAGACAGTGTTCAGGACAACCAACATCTTGGCAAGACCACAAGTGAAAGTGGAAGAAAAGTTCAAGATGATGAGAGAGGAAATGTCAAGACGTTCAAAAGCATTTTTGAAGCATTACCTCTTGGTAAATTTTCACAGCTCCACAATGCAGACATGGAAATTTGTGAAATCTCAGCAGGCAACAATTCCGCGCTTGAAACCAAACCACTGTATGCACTGAAGGACTGTGCAGGAAACCTGCATGGCATAACAACGGTCAGCAGAGAAGAAAACATAAAGGGCAATGTACAAAAATACAAATGGATGTTTGAGACCAAGCCATTAGACCAATTTGAAGACACCAGTGAAAAGGTGGAAGTCATCCGAGGTATCACAAGGCAGGAAGATACAGCGAGTGACGAGAGAACAGCTAAATGGATGTTTGAAACACAACCTCTGGATGAGACAGAAGATGCAAGTGTAAAACCGGGAGAACGTCAAGCGGGTAATGTGAAACAATTTAAATGGCGTTTTGAAACACAACCTCTGCAAATTAATTTTGAAAAATCAGAGAAGATTGAAGAGTCAGTTCCCAGAAATTCAGTGAAGTCACAAACTTGGCTTTTTGAAACGCAGACTTTGTATAAAGTTAATGAAGAGGAGTTCCAATTGAAACTGTGCAAAGCGGAAAATCTGAAAAGTGACCTGAATGTGAAGACAGTCAAGCATCTTTTTGAGACAGAGCCCTTGGACCAAATAACAAAGCAAACCGACACAGTCCAAACTGTACGATGTGTCAGTCAAGTGGACGTAAAGTCCGGAGACGTGTCTCGTGTCAAAGATATTTTTGAATCCAAGTCATTTCAGAAAACAGAAAGTGACTTATCAACAACTGAAGATCGGAAAGACCAAATCCAGCCAGGATCAGTCAACAAATGTACTTGGTTATTTGAGAACCAGCCAATCGGTGAGATCAATGAGAAGGATGAGAAAATGACTCACAGCATACGTGATGTTCAGGGTGGAGATGTTGGAAGTATGAAGTTTATTTTTGAAACCTCCTCAATGGACAAAATGCAAGACAAAGAGCAACTAGACGAAGAGATGCTGGCGATTACCAGCGGTAAAGTGAAAGCCAGC
Source organism: Paedocypris micromegethes (assembly GCA_028031935.1). Taxonomy (NCBI): domain Eukaryota; kingdom Metazoa; phylum Chordata; class Actinopteri; order Cypriniformes; genus Paedocypris; species Paedocypris micromegethes. The sequence goes on from CM051493.1 coordinate 27,196,879, forward strand.
ACAATGCGTTTTGAATCTCAGCCTTTATATGCTATAAAAGACAAGGAAGGACAGTTTCATGTCGTTAACACAGTACAGAAGGAAGAAGTGAGGAGAGGAGACGTAAAAGGAGCAAGATGGATGTTTGAAACCAATCCCATTGACACGATTCATGCAGACAATGAAATCTATGTAATTCGCGCCGTCACACAGGAAGATGTGCTCAAGGGAGATGTGAAGTCAGCCCGATGGAAATTTGAGACGCAACCTCTGGACTCCTTTACAACATGTGAACCACTTCCAGTAAATTCAGAGATAGAGGGAAGAAGTAAAGTACAGCAAAGCAAAATTCTTTTTGAGACTACGCAAACATCGCAAAAGTATGTGCGAACTGTAAGCGTCACGGACGTTCAACAAGGCAATGTACGTACTTCCACCTGGCTCTTTGAGAGTCAACCCATTGATGCTCTGCGAGGTGAGTCTGTTGAAGAGAACAACATGAAGACTGTACATCGAGAGGATAACATCAAAGGAGATGTGAAACATTGTACTTGGTTGTTTGAATCACAACCTCTGGATCAAATAAAAACTAGTGACGATACGGATCAGTCCATTTCTTCAAAGGAACAAGTCCCCAAAGCTGATGTTAAAAGCACAACATGGTTATTTGAGACAACACCACTGGACAAAATAACTGTGGAAAGTGTTACAGACGTTCTCCATCAACTTGCTGAACAGTCATTTATCCATTCCAATGGAATCATCATTCAGGCAAACGATTATAAATATGTGAACATGGCCAAATATCAGTTTGTGCCCAATGAGGGTCCCGCGGTTCAAAAAGAAGAAATCGTAGAAGGAAACATCCGAAACATAATGATGCAGTTACTATTCAAACCAAACATAAAACCTAAAGTATTAATTCTCAAAGACGACGAACAGGGTGAGATACACAGCACCTTGCTTGATTTCCCTTTCCAACAGCCTGGATCTGCACCCAAGCCAGACGCAGAGTGCAAAACTCAGGAGGCTGTAACAATCATTGACAGTCTCCTGGCTCAGCAAAAAACTATCAAGTCCGGTTTGGTGATGCAAGAATCTGAAGGAGGGCAGCCAGAAATGACCGTTTATTCCCTGCAGCGTCAGAAGAGCACGTCTGAGCAGCAGATCGCACGAGGAGATGTCAAGTCCACCATTGGGAGTCTTTTGGCGACAGTCCATGGTCAGCAGGCAAAGCCATCTTGTACATTGGACCAAACCGAGCGGGGGAACGTTAATTTGTACAGAGACTGCATTGAGAAAGGTGAGCTTAGTCATCTGCAACGTCTAAAGAACGAATCTGATGAGGAAAGTGCAGCCTCCTCAAAAGATCTAATCGAAATTGTCCAAGGTGATGTTAAGGAAGCAAAGAGGCATCTCAACACGCAAAGAGAAGAAATTGAAAAGACAATCATAGATATAGTTCCGGGAGATGTGAAGAATGCCAAGAAGGTTTTCTCAAGACGTCCCTCCGATCCAGTGCTTGGGAATTGTGTTCCAAGAGAGGAGATCATTAGAGGCGATGTATCTTCTGCAAAGCAGCAACTTGATGAAGCCGCCAAGCAATCAATCACAGTTCAGAAAGAGGAAATTGTTTTTGGAGACATTAAATCAACACTGGAATCTTTGGAGCGGGCAAAGCAGCAAAGCATGCACATTGAACGTGAGGTCATAAAACCGGGCACAATTTATGACCTGAACATCGAAGTGCAAGAATCAGACGAAAGCGAAACTAAATTCATAAAGGAGGAGATCATATCAGGGGACATCAAGGCTGCCAAAAGATCCCTGGAGAAGGCAAAAAACCAAAGCATAAGGGTAGAGAAGAAATCTGTCACTCCGGGGAGGTTATGCGATCTAGATGAATCTTTTCAGTACCCAGTCGTCTCAATGGTGGAGCAGTCTACTACATCAGTCTTGAGTAACCGGCGGATTACAACCACATTTCAAAAGGTTAGTGACATCGAGAAGGATTATGAGTCTGCGAGATGTTGTCATCCGAATAAAGAGGGAGGCAGGAATGTGATAAATGTTAGTGCAGAAAATGTCACGACAGAGCTAGATAGCAACCCAGAGCTTTTAAATGTCGAAGCAGAGAGAGTTAGAGGGGATGTAAAAGCAGCAATTCAGTCTTTACAACATGCCGCGAGTGAGCAGAGAAATGTAGATAGGGAGGAACTAGTAAAAGGTAATATGAAAGAGACCTTACAGTCTCTTGAGAAGTCTAGCATTAACATTTCTAAAGGAGATTACAAGGCGGCCATGTTGTATAGAAAAGCTGGTCAGTCTCACACACAGAGCAAAATGAAAAGTGACAAGCAGTTGGTTGAACATTTGTTTTCATCTGACACTGAATTGTCTTCTTCGGTTTCAGTGACTGGAAACAAGTGTCTGAGCATCATTAGCTCGGACAGTTCAAAGCTTCCTAGTTCAGCAAAAGGAAAACAAGCACAACTGATCCCTCAAAAACCTGGACAAGTTAACAATCAGAAACCAGTTATGTCACCAAAGCCAGTGTTCATCACCGACATGCCTGAAGACGACCCAGGAACCAATCATATAAGCACTCCAGTAACAAGACTGAAAGATAATCCCACAGTGTCAACACATCAATCAGAACAACAGAAATCCAAACCAGTGGATTCTTCAGTTACAAATCAACCAGTTCAAAAAACAGATTACAGTCTCACGGATCCGGAACACTTTCAGAGAAGACAATACACAGAAGAGTGGGTTCAAAACTTGCAAATGGACTCAACGGAAAATGTGCCTTTCCTGAAGACAAACTATGCTAACAATGCTAAAGATGTTCCTTTTACTGGTAATGAAGAAAATACTGTGACTCAGAAGAAAAATGATGCTGAGGAGATCAGCACATCTCTGCAGAGCTACTGGAAAGACAACACGGAAACAGAAGTGGAACACACAGTTTCACCTCAGAAAACATTGTGCTTAGAAACCACATCCTTCCCAAAGGAACCCAAAGCAGTAACCTATAAAACCTTACAGGAACATTATGAATATTCCATTGCCAGCGAAAATGTGCCTTTATTACCTGAAAAGCATAAAAACGAGCATAACACAACTTTTAAAGAGCACAATGGTCTCGAGAATAAGGTTGTTTTGAGGGAAAAGAAAGCAAGGCGAGAAACGGAAGACGAGCGTCGCCAGAGGCTTTCTGTCCACAAAGAGGAGATTATGAGTGGAAATGTGAAAGCCGCTATGGAGATATTTGAAAAACTGGCAAAAAGAGAAGAGCTAAAAATAATTTTGTCAAAAGTTGAAGAAATTGAAGGCGAGACCTCGGAAGTGGATGTTAAATCTCAAAATGTGCCTTCACTGGATCACGCACCATTGAAAAACAAACATGTAGCATTAAGTGCTGTTGGCACAGGGACGGAGAATTCACCAGAGGATGCCGACAGTGTATCTTCCGTCGATGCTGCTTTCGAAGACTTAGAAAAGGCAAGCGCAGACATTTTAAAGTTAAAAGAACAGACGTTAGCCAAACTTCAGGACATTGAGGTGGCAATCAAGAAGGCTTTGTATTCTGTCTCAAATTTAAAATCTGAGGCGGATATTGCCGGCCTGTCAGGCCTGTTTAGTGAATCCTTAACTGCTAAGAATATCTCTCCAGGTACAAATAAAATTAGAAAAATAAGCATTGTGTCTAGCAAATCTAAGCCTAAAACGTTAGAGAGTCATGAACATACGAGTCTTCCAACGAACGCAGCAACTCTGCATCCAGTTCCGACTTTCCATTCATGTGCAAATCTCCCTTCATCTCCTTCATTTATTTCAATTCATTCTGCTGCAAGAAAATCTGCTGAGTCATCAACACACCAACAGTCTAAAGCAAATGACCAGCTTAATGCAAATAGTTCTTTCCAACAAGCAGAGAAGCTCTCGCCAGGCTCTGGCGTCCATGTTTGTACCCCAACAAATGCAGAAAGGAAAGTCAGCGTTCTGGAGTTACAGAAGATTCCGGATCTAGCAGGTGGAATTACTGGAACTAAAACCGTCAGTGAAAAGTTTGAGGAGATAGACTGCTTTGGAAATACATGTTTTTCTTCGAAGCAATCTACGTTTGTCTCCAGACAGGATCAATCTGGTTTGTCTTCTACATTTACCAATCAAACAATAATGCAGAATTCCCCAGTTTTGCAGAGGTCGGAGCAGGCAATCTTTTCAGATAATCTTAGTAAGAACAAAAGCAAAAAGGTCTGTGTTACGTTTAGTCATCCTGGCAAAGCAGACTAAAGGCAATCTATTTATTTTTGACATATTATAAATGGTAATTTTCTTGCCAATCTTATTTATATGCTTTGAAGTAAAAAATATTTGTTGTCATGTGTTTCTGTGAGTTTTTGTATTTGCAAGAGTGAATAAAAGTTTTGTTGTTAAATGTGTACGTCACTTTATACATTCAAAAAAAAATAAATAATAATTATAATAATACATTCAATTTTATTTTTGTGGCGCCTTTCGAGACCCTCAAGGACACCTTACAGGAGTACACACAACATTCACACGCATTGATATTCCACCAATTGCCCGGGAGAGCAGCGGCAGCCAATCTGCGCCAGCGTTCACTCTGATCCGGGCATACACACCACACACTCACACAGCCAGATTAACCTGAAACGCATGTTTTTCTCATACTTCATTGTAATTTTTTTTCTCATACTTAATACTTAATTGTAGTCCAAAAATAAAATATACAAAATTCTGTTTTTATTACTACACATCTATAATGTCAGTAAACCACATGCTATGTAGATTTAATGTTTGGTGTATATCTGGTTGTTTTTATAGTTCCTTTCACCAGCTAAAGAGATGTGTGCCGCTTGCTTGACTCCAGTTTACCCGATGGAGAAAATGGTGGCTGATAAACTAGTTCTTCATAATAATTGTTTCTGCTGCAAACACTGTAATAAAAGGTTGAGGTGAGACATCTATTTTAACAATATAAGATTTACTGGCTCAAATCAGTAATTTACTCGATTCCCCGGGCAAGTCTGATCACCATCTAATTATGAAAAATTGATTCCTTTGGAAATGTATAGTTTAATTTACAATTGTTTCATATTTTTTCACCATTTTGATTGCAGCCTTCACAATTACTCAGCACTTTATGGAGACTTCTACTGCTTATCACATTACCAACAGCTATTTAAAAAAAACGGAAACTACGATGAGGGATTTGGGCACAAGCAACACAAAGACCGTTGGCTTGCGAAAGCAGAGGAACCAGATGCTAATAATAGGTTTAGTGCTTCCTGTAAAGCACAGAACACATGGGCTGATGGTCCTCTGATATCTTCCACTACTTCATCTACACAAGGACTCAGAGATGCCAATTCTGAGAACAGGAACAAACTTAGAATTAGTTGGCCTCCAGAAAACCGGGAGACTAAGCCAAGTTTTTTGCACGACAGCACATCTGTTTTTAGAAGAACGTTCGAGTTGTCAATCCGCCACAATTCGTCTCCAGTAACCATCAGAAATGCTGTTGGAAAAAGCAGAATAACCGTAGTGGATGAAACCGACAAACCTGCTCTGTTTTCAAGGTGGGTTGATGAGAAAACAAACACATTCTGTAGTACCAGAGCAAATACAGGTGAGATTAAAAGTGAACGTTCAGATGTTATTTCCTCAGCCAGCGGCAGATCTTCACCAAAAACCAAAGATGCACATACCCAATGTGAGATAAGCCAAATCTGTACAAACGAAACCAAGCCAAGACTGGACCTCTATTCCTTTTGCTTAGAATCAGAGAGGAAGAGAAATGTTCATGAAGGTGGCAAAAATGATGGTGCGAGTAAAATGAAGAAAACTGTTCGTTTCGCTTCGGCTTTAAAAACTACAGAAGTATATGCCAAAGACTGTGCCAAACCTTCTGGTAAACCAGAAGTACAAAGAGACAAGAGAATTTTAAACGCAGATAAAGAAAACCAAGAATCAAATGAGAGAAATCAAAATATAACACAAGATCCACATCTTCATCCTTTTCCAACTGAAACACTGCTGAAAACTAACCCAACGCTTGATAAAAAACACCCAAGCAGCACTGAAGCAGAAAATTGTGAAATTTTGAGCGAAAATAATAATTCTGATTTGACCATATCTCTGAAAGACAATGTTGAGAAGGAAACAAGTCCTAATGCCGCTCCCTACAGCAATGAAACTCAGCCGAAAATAGCTAAAGTCCTTGACACGGCAGAGACAATTAAATGCGATGGGAAAAGCATCTCTAAAATGAATGATAAAAATGGGCATGATAAACTAAACAGAGGCTCCTGGTCCAAAGGCAAAAGTCCTCTTTCCCTACTCTTCACATCTGGCTCAAAGGGAAAAGACAACAAAAGTGAGGTGAAGGTGGACAGCAAAAAAATGGAAGGAAAGCCTAGAAACTTACTGAACAGACTTTTTTCATCCACCGAAACAGAGACTGATGTTAAAAAAAAGCATGAGTCAAAAACAGAAGCTAAGGAACAAGACGATGAACCTCAAGAAAATACAAATGGGGAACACATGATCTCTACCTTTGTTAAGGAGAAATTGTGTGAATCTCCTTCATTCCCAAGCAATCTACTTACATCCCAGAATGTTCCGGAGGAATCTCCCGAGGAGGAAGATCTTCCCTTTCAGCTGAGAGAAGAATCTGAAATCTCAACAAATGCAGATGAAGCTCATTCACCCAAGTCTCTCTATGGAAAATCGAACACCGATTTCTTTCAGTCTTCACAAAATTCCACAAATCAAAATCTCAGCTCTTCAGAATCATCTAAGCCACCAGGTCTTGAGAACGACCTGACTTATTCTGTCAGTCAGAAGCAATATCCCACTTGTGTTGAGTCTATCGATGGGATTCATTCTGAAGTCATGAGCACAAACCGTTTGGACTATTCGGACTCGGATCAAATTTTTCCAAACCGTAGAACAGAGATTATTGATTTTGAAATCCCATTACTAGAAATGTCTGTCCAGGAAGAAAACTTTAATCAGCAAGACCTTTTTGGAGAAGAAACACTGGAGGATGCTTTAAACGTCAATGTGGTTTCAAGACCTTCATTAAATGTGACTGAGGAAAATGTTGATATATTTGATTCATCTGAATCGAATGAAAAAACTTTGGCAAACACACTAGATGAAGTCCAGTGCTTCAAAGTGACCAGTGCTTTATTTGAGCAGAGTCCATTGGAACCAACACTGGGTTTTTTAAGTGAGGATAATCTGTTCGTGTGTAACAATGAAACTCAAGAGAGTGATGGCAAAAACCAGTTTCGAGGAAATGCAGACAGTGAAACTGCTTTCAAAGCCGAATTTGGTTTGCCAAGTCCTGACAGTGACCCCATCAATGCTTCGATAGGTTTTGATCCAAACGCCCCTGAAATCGATAATACGCCACTTCTTTTTCTAAATGACACCTCAGAACAAATGGTTTCAGACAAAGAACTAATTCAGTCACCTCAATCTGAAGTTTTTGATTGGGTAAATTCTAAACCTGATGTGTCATCTTTGCATCCTCACATCACAAGTTCTTTCATTAATACAGACATCCAGAACACGGGATCCACAGCAAACACTGGTGACTTATTTGATGTTTTTGACAGTCTTGCAAGTCACAGTGAAATAGCTGAATCAAAAGATGTCTTTTTTCAAGATGATATATTTGCCGCATCATCTAGTAGACCATCAGAGCCAGAACAAACTTCTGATCGGCTCGATGCAACAAACACGGAGAAAAATACTGTGCTGTATGAAAAGGCTGAAAATGATTGGATGTCAGGTTTGTTTGGCTAATGCTAAATATAGTTAATGCTACATATGTTAATGGTAATAATGCTAATTTAATTATGTTAAGAGTTAAGGTTTTAACTCTTAAGTTAAAATGAAATTAATTAAAGTAAGAGAATGTAATTTGACTATCAATATATTTTGTACAACTTTACACTTCTATAAAATTTGATATACACATTACCTTATATGAATCTTTTGCCTCGTTTATCCATTTTAATTTTACCAATAAACTTTTTAAATCATTTACTACTACCGTAGACTTTAAGAATTCTTAAAAAGTTTGAAATTCACTACTTATTATTACTCCATAAAAATATAATTGATACATTGATAAAATAATGGTTTTCTAATTTAGAAATTGTCTCTTGAAGAAAAGAAATACTTGATTGTGAATGACAACTTTTAAAACTTTTTTTGATGATTTATTATTTCAAAAAAAGGTTCTTATATATTGCATTCATTCATTTCAGTGTGTTAATCATGCTCATTTACAGTTACATGCTCAATAAATGATTTACAATGAATGGCTTTATATTGAATTTTATTGCATGATTTAAGCACTTTTACTGTAAACAACATTTCAACAACTCAGAATTGTTAGAATGTTAGTTGGCAAAGAATCTAAAATAATAATTAGCATCCAAAAATGTCTTCACATGTTTATATAAAAAATTGTGTTTCTTTATTATATATATATTTATTACAAGAAAAAACGGTTACAATTTTGTAGCTCTAATGTCTTCACAATCCCAAGATGTGTGATTGGGTTTTTTTGGTTTCCTGTGGGAAAATATAAAATATTTGTTATTAATTTGTAATCTGGTACATTTGAAAGTACAGCATACAAATATCGTAAATCAGGATAAGAAAAATAATGGATAGAGCTCCGTTTCTGACGTTCATATATACATGTTTATTTATTAATAAATACATTTTATACATGAATAAATGAATAAATATTATATGTTCAGCAGGGTGGCCTCACAGCATTAGGAACCTGTTCAGTGTGTGTGTGTGTGTGTGTGTGTGTATGTGTGTCCCACTCTGCAAATGCTTAGCCATCAGCTAGAATCTCACCACAGACGCAGAGATGCTGAGATCTGGCAATGGAGTAAGAGTATAAAATTGATCGATAGATGAATAATAATATACATTTATACAAATTCTATACATATGCAGAGATTTTTCTGAAAGCAGAGAACAAAAAGCCTGTTCATACTGATGCAGTGGTTCAAGCGGGAGATTATATTCGCTACATGTTAATTCGCTTCAATGGTAATTTGCATTTTTTCAATTACCATATTTACGCAAATATGAGTGAACAGAAATGTTTAAGCTTCCATAATTGGAAAAACGTGGTGCTTGTATTCACATAGTTTGTGTAAATTACCGTTCACCCTCTGCTTCTTCTGTGGAATCAGGAAGCTCAGTGTGCAGAGTCTCAGGCAGCAAGAAGGCCAGCGCTCCACTGGCTAGTGCGAGGCTGCTGAGCACCAGAGTGGGAATAGTGAAATGGTACGATTCCAGCAGGTTCACCACGGGAGCCAGCATACACGCAACTCGTGCAGCCATGGAACCCAGTCCAGTCGCAGTCTGCCTAAAATCCAGCAACTTACTTATTATGACAGTCCCATTCTGTTGCCAAAAAAAAAAAAAAAAACAGATACTAACCTGATAGAAGTGGGGAATAATTCTTGAATGAATACATTACAAATGCTTCCTGCACCGTTCATGAGAAATCTTCCGCATGTGGCAAGGGCAGCCAATGCTATGTAATTATCTGAAAATAAATAAATGAATAAATAAACTATGTATGATCCCTGTATTAAGTATAGGGTATTATATTGACTATAAGATGCACTTAAAATTCTAATAAATGCTTCACAATTTATCTGGACAACGTTATTTGTATGGGGAAAAAAAGACAAGTGAAAAATGTTACTTCCGTTAATATTATGGGAGTGATGAACAGGACAGTCCCTTTACCTTGTGGAACTGCAATAATCAGGAGGCAGAGAAGTCCACCCACTGTGAGTGTGCCCATCAGCGAGGCTTTTCTTCCCACTCTCTCCAGCAACCACATGCAAACAAAATGGACCGGCACCTCAGAAAGGCCAAAAATAAGTTGATTGAGAAAAATGTCAAGGCCAAACTTCCCCACATTCAGCGAGAGACTGTAGTACGCCAGATTTAGTGCAGCCCTTGTAACACAGAAACCTGTTAGTGGCTACATAAAAGAATTTTGAAAGACATATAAAAGCAATATTACTCATGACTCCACTTACCATGCAAAAGTTATGGTTAGGAAATATTTCCGAAGCACACGGGAAGAAAAAAGGGCTTTTATGCCTCCTCTTTCGACAGGCTTTTCTTTTAAGACCTTATAAAATAAAGCAGTTTCACTTATGTTGTCACACCATATCATCTATACTACAATGTAACGCTAGATAAAGCTCAACACCTTCTCAATTAAAGAGTCAGGGATTGTTCGTTTGTTAATTGCGGATGCTTTCTGTATCAGCTTCTTTGCATTCGTGCCGCGGCCGCGGTCGAGAAGCCACCTCGCGGATTCTGGAATAAACCTGCACATGGATTTGAAACAAAATCATCCTAAAAAAAAAAATCTAGTCCTGAGTGGTGGTTTATAAATCTACATGATTTAATAAAACCATACCCATGCACGTACCATATGTAGAGGACCACAAATCCAAGTGGGCCAGCCATTATAAACTGGGCTGTTCTCCAGTTTCTGACAAAATATACAAGGCCAAGAAAGATGACCTGCCCAAGAGCAGCCAAGACCTGACTCAGACACGCTGCGTACGATCTCTGGGCAACCCCAGACCACTCTGTCGCTACAGGAGAGAGAAATTACAAGTGTAATTACAACATTGTAATTAGAGGTAATAAATTGGATCCGGGTTTGTGTGTGTGTTCATAGAGAGCACTATTTTGTCCAGTCCCTAGTGGCTTTATTGACAATCTCACTCAATTTAATAAAAATGAGTGCATGTCATTTCTTAGTGTCTCGTACCAAGAATGATGCTGTTGATTCGAAATCCTCCAAGAGACACACCAACAATGAACTGAGAGACGAGGTAAACATAGAAGTTTGGAGAGAGGCCGGTCACCACGGTGAAAATGAGCATCAGCACCATAGGGATCTGTGTGGCACGTCTACGGCCAAATCTGTCAGATTAATAAATACAAATTGATACAGTATACTGTATTAATGACTAATTGTTTTGTTTATTGCCATTTTAGCTTCAGAGGCCATTTCATGGCAAATACAACTTTATAAATAAACTTGTATAGAAAACGTACCATATTGTGTCATATCAAGATGAGATTAAACTAAACTTCCAGGAAAACATAATAATAAATATAAATATTTACGTAATCTTAATGAATCTCTAAATTATTTGAAGGATAAACACATAGAAATAACTCTTTTGTTGTCTCATGGTTTTAAAACAAGGCATTCTAAGAACAAGTAGACATTTTTGTGATCTTCTCCACCAAGCAAATGTCCTACATTGTATTAAAGATGAAAAATGAATGCATAGAAAAACACTTACGATTCTGAAAAAGGCCCAAATAAAATCGCTCCAACTAATATTCCCGCCAGATACACAGTCTGCGCAGCCCTGAATAAATTTGTGTTCTCACAAACAAGATCAAACTGCAAAAACATGAAAAGATGTCACATTCCTCCATTTGTAATTCCTCACTTGGCCATGATGTGCTCATAACGCAATCAAACTGTTCCAACACATGCACTTGACTTACATCGGTCACAATGGTTGACTCGTACATCGTATCGTTGTGGACCCATCCATCAATGCATCCTGTGGTTTGATTCAGCCCGCATTCTTGTATTAAAGACAAATTCCAGTCCACGGGCCGGTACATCTCGCAGCCGCTGAGAGAACCGTCCTCTAGTCTGGGCAGAGTCAAGCTCATCTGCTCATCTCTGGTGAGGTTCGGAGCCACCTGAAGGATCCAGTCTGTGTTGCAGTGGTGGTTTGTGTCTGCATGATTGAAGACGAGACTGGACAGATGAAACGGCAAGATGATGTTCGGAAAGCAAAGGGCCACCAGGAGAAGCTTCTGGAAAAGTCCGTAGCCTCCAATAGCGTCCAGAATGTCCCCAAAGTCAGACATCGTTTTTACAGAGTGCACAAGACAGCGCAAGAGATCCAACGATATAAAAAAAGCAAATTAATGTTTAACTTAGTGACCGTGTGAGTGTCACAAAACAAGGTTTAGAAGAAGATCTGGATAAGAGCAGAAGTTCAATATTCAAGGATAAGTCCTATTGTGTAACTCCACATACTAATAAAGTAGGAAAATGCTGTTAAAGATCATCAGGTTATGTAATCGTGCAAGTCACGATGGCTGGACACAAACGTGCAGAGACATTGTTTAATTCTTTATTAAGAATAAAAACAACGGGTTACACATGCACTGAAAATGTTCCTCGTCATTCAGCGTCCATCATCTTTTACAACTGTGATGTGATGGTTCATTGCAGCTAGTCGAGTAGCACAGGAAAAAATAAAAGACTAATAAGTGTAACAGAGCTGGATTTATCGGTTATGCAGTATACTACCGTAAACAAAACCAAACACGGTTTTCAAATCGGTAAAGCACAAGGATGAAACCATCTCGGGCAACTCACCTCCACGCAGAGATACTAACTTGAGCATTTCCAAACAGCTATAATCAGAAAATCACTCAAATGTGTGTAACAATAGTTTTAGAAAACCAAAAGTGTTCAACAGTATTACGTCAAAGTGAATAATGAAAATACTGTGAATTAATAGTACAAAAACAGAAAGAAATTATTCACCGAGTACCTTGTAAAGAGAAACACACACACACACACACACACTTTCAATTCAAGTCAATTGTAGCTTTAGGAAAGAACCAGAACTTCTCAAGTAAAGTGGCATGCCATTGTGACCTATACAAACAGAGAATGAAATGTCACTATTGTTTCTTCCACAACCACAGAATCTGATTGTGATGAACGTTGATGAACCTCAACAAAGCAAAAATAAATTAAAAAACAAAAGTGGGGACCAGAACTCAACACACATCTTCTCAATTCTCATGATAATCAAATACATTCGCAGTTCTGAATCTCTTCCAGACAAATGGTGTTTTTTATAACAATTTTTTACATTAAATCCCAATGAAGAGTGATCACAAAAAGTCAAGGACAAACCAGCACATCCATCCGTAAAGGCCGTCTGTGAATGGTACTGTATACCGTTTAGATCATGTTTAAGCAACACTGATGACCGCTACATACCGCTTACATGATTTTTTTCTTTATCAAGTACTCAGATTTTCCTTCAACATTCATAGTTGTGTTTGAACAAAACAAATCGTCACATGCAGGTACAGTACACAAAATATTAAAAGTGCTTGAATTAAAAAAAAATAAAATGACAAGCATTTTGGTGATCAACATAACAGAAACTGTGGAATTATGTACCTTCACTTTATTGTGGATGTGTAATGTATTTGTAGAATTATGTTCTTTAACCAGTGGAAACTTGACTGTCATCTTCATTGCGTTTTCTCTCACAAAATCGACTCCTATGTGAATTTTAGCACCATGAGGCTCTTTGTAAATTTGACAAAGCACTTAAGAACTGAGTTTATTACGGTGATAAACTACCATGTTAACATATTTCAGTGTTGTGAATTTCAGAGATTTGAATTGAAATTACATTGATTCAGAGAGGATGCATTTATACAACTAGGGGAATTTATTGTGTTCAAAAATAGACAAACTACATCTGAGAGCAGCAAAATTAAGCCAGGTCAAAAATTGTAATATCTATGATGGACAAGCGTACAAATCCATTGGCTAGTACCAGCCAATAAATATAAAGAATGTCAAAATAAAAGTAGGTCTGGCCTATTATAAATCTTAACATTAAGTACAATATTTTTTTCGAACTACAAGACGCACTTCTGGGTGCACGTTTTAATATTTACTGCTTCTCATTTACCCAAAACAAAATAGAAAAAAAGGTGTTAATTAATGGTGTGTCTTACCCAGTGAACCTTAAAGTCTGAAAAGTAATGTTTTCAATCTACAATCCACTGAATCGGTTTTTAATACGTCTGCATGAAAAATGTGAAGTTCAAATGCAGACTTGGTTTGACATTAAAAACTAAAATACCAAAGTATAGTAGGGAAGTCTGAATTCATTTATTTGTGATTTAACAATGATTTTACCCAATGTTCAAAGATCATGCATTTGGCATTATTTGTGTTATTGTTTTTTAAAAGTTCTTTCAAATGTGGTGTCATTTCTAAATGTGAACTTAAAAAGAAAGTTTGTGTATGTTGAGCGTTACAATGAAACATGGATGTATAGCAAAATATAAGTGATTTTATGTGCACATGTATAAAGACTTCATTCTTTATTCACTAAAACAATATAAGTTCCCACACATTCCGCTGATTGCTAAACCGGTACTAAAACAGTAATATTCCTCCAGGAGACTTTTTTGCCCATATTTTTTCTAACCTACTAGTACTGAAAAAGTTTCAGAAATCTACTGACAAATAAGTTCTAACTTAAGAGAAACCGAAACATTGTTCTGAATGTTTAGCCATAACATCGTTTTGAAGACAGAAGATATCAAACAAATGCTTTGAACAAGACAGGCTAACTTCGGGTCTGAGAAATCTCGTACTTTCCGTTTACTGAAGATCCATTCAGCAAAACAACCAAAAAGAGCCTTGGCATTTCGTTTAAGTCATGCAGGCGGACATTAGCACATGCAAAGAGCAGAAATGTGTGAAGATGCAGTGCTCAATACTGTCCTCTCTCGAACGATGAAGCATCATGTCTAATAGAATGAAAATATGTGGAACTGCTGTAAAATCCATAAACTACAATCCCAAAATAACAGCGCAAAGCAGGATGATTGCTGTGTTTGCAAGTCTACCCTCAAATGGCTTTTAGAACGTCACTGAATAATGATCCTCCACATGGAGGTCCTCCATATGTTGTGAATTCAGCAGAATTTTGAAAAATAAGGCATTACACTTTGACGTCTACCTGTTTTAGGAAGTCAGTTCAGATTGTGCAAATGTTTAAAGCAACAAGAAAAATCCATACATGAATACTGTAAACATCTGAGTAGCAATCCTTACTAAGAACTCGAATGCAGTCCTATTCAACATTTGATAATCCTATGTGGTGACGGGTTCCTTCTGTCTCTTTGGCAGTAGTGGTTTCTTTAGGCCAATGAAAGCATTTACAATGCACTGCCGTGCTAAGAAGTCTGTTTTTACGGTTGCTGGCAATAATATTTTTTAACTTATACTCAGCTGGGCAAATCCCATAAGTTTAACATCATCTGGAACTTCTGAGCTGTCCACTCCGGATGCCTAAACCAAAGACAAAATGAAGAGATGGGATATTTAGGTCTTTGTGCTCTGGCTGTAACACACAAACACATTTAAATCAAACAGCACATTATTTACCAGCTTGAAAGTGACGTTTTTGTTGGTTTGTGGATCATCAACAATTTTCTGCAAATTAGCTGCAACTACAAAGTAGTAAAATAAAATGTAAATATCATATTTGACTTTCAGCTGCAGATGCATTTCATTTCAGAAAACCCACCAATGACTAAATCTCTCCCATCCACCAGTCCAGCAGACACAAGCTCCTGAGAAACTCCATCAGCCGTGTCTGGATGGAACAATTACAACACAAAAATACTCTAACAAACATTCTTGAATCTTGCATGTTGTTGTTATGAACTAGATTTAAACAGCATAAAAACAAGAAATGAAAATACCTCTTCCAGGCATGAACTCAAATCTGATATCGTTCAGCTCTTTCTTTGAATTCCTGTTATAAAGCAGATTTAAATTGTCAAAATTAAACAATCTAATAGAGCATAATATTATAAATAATATTTTATATAAATACCATATGTGCAAAACATCATAAAATATTTAAAATATTATACATATACATTTTAAATTATAAAATATTTACATAATTAAAACTAGATTTAAGCCGAATATGTAAAAGCCCCTAGTTTATCACTGTAATTATGTTCCAAAGCCTCCTGAGATGTTTGCACAATAAAAGATGTTTGCTGTAAAAACATGGTAATTTGCAATAAAGCGGTTATGCTGAATTTATTCTACAGTAAATGTGAGCTCAATGAAATCTACACGATAATTATGCCACATACCTAAGTCGAAGAACCAGGCTGATGGGAGTTTTGGTTGAGTCCAGTCCAGCCGTAGCTGGTCCGCCAACAACCTGAGGAGACAGAGAAAACTGAAATCATAGGTCCGTCCTGAAGCAGAATGAGTGTTAAAGTCTACCTGGGAGCCCAAGGAAGATAGTGATATCGTGGCTGTGTTGTCTGCGGCATGAGATGCTTCAGACTGACTCACAGAAGTCGTCTGCAACAAACTGGATGGTTCTGCTAAAAAATTCTTTGAGGGAGGACAGAAAACTTAATTAAACAAAAATATACAAAATACTTGTTTGTTAAAAAAAAAAAAAAAAAACCACCTCTGTACTTTGCACAGCCTCTTCTTTTACTCTTGGTGACTAAACAAGAAAGCAGACGAATGTAAACATTTATTTTCATAAATAGCACATTGAAACAAATGTAGCATTATTGAGAATCTACCCGTAGAGCTGCCACTGCTGCCTTGCCTTCTTCACTCTCCACATCAAACTCATCATCACTCCATTCCCACTCTCCATCCTCGGTCTTGTGGAGCCGACCACTGGAGCCGGGGACCCGTCGCACCTATTCTCAATTGAAGAACACCACATGCATTTTCCACCATTATTCCTTTAGAAAAAAACATAGAATTATTATATCCTGGTCTACTGTAGTGCTTTAACCCACCTTTCTAGACCGTTCTCCTATTGTTGGTGCTCTGTCCAGCAACTTTTCTTTCAAGTATTCATTGTTCTGAGCAAAAACAGTGTACAAAATTGTTCATTGTGTGGTTTAGACATACAGTTTTAGCCCATCTACAATATACTCATTGTTTTAAAAGTACTTAAAAAGTGCGTTTACACAGAGCAAAACAAAAAAAATGTAGACCGTTAACTAGGTTAACTAATAAAGCTTTATTAATTGTTATGCCTGTTTAACACTTTTTAAATACTTTTAATACAATTACATTTTAGTAGGGGGATAATAATTTTGCCACTGCATAATCTTTAGAAAAATCTACCTTTTTAGTCATTACAATAAATTCCACAAAATGCTCACAATTCTCCTAACAATTCTGACACTAACCTAATTAATTTATTGTATTATTTTTTTCTGTTAAAACATAAAAGCCAATAAAAGCTCTCATAGTGGGAAATAATTTCAATCTTTTTTTAATAAACTTATATTGTATTGTTGTGTATAGACCGCTTTTCTCTTTGCTGAATGTTTTTAAAAGTATGTTCAGACAAAAAAAAAGCATTTGAAACCAAAGGAAAGCTAAAGATTAGACGGCGTCCTCTGTAGGTGGTATCACAGAACTACAGTGCTGTGCAGGCCTCTGTGTTTAGGTGTAGACTAGAAAATGCAGACCTTCTGAGACAACACTGCATGTTTTAGCTGTACATTGAGCTGAAAATAGTTTTTGAAGGCCATAATCAGTGTAGGTGCTATAGTAAACCATGCTGTAACTGTGATCTGGGAACATTTAGATGGGCAAGCTCAACAAAAACAGAACCCCTGAAGCAGTAATTATCCAAAAAGGAGATCCAAACATCTTTCTCAACGCAGGCCAATTACTGTGACTTTGCAACTTCAGGATCCCTTACCTTAGCTTTTGTGAAGAACTTGTGTTTTAAAAGCTCAGCAGCTGTAGGTCTGTTGAAGGACAGCCAATAATTAGATTACCACCAATACAATAAGTAACAAGCAAATTAATGAATAACATGACGTTCCGAGGACGGAGAAAAAAAAAACAAGCCTACCGTTTTTCAGGATCCTTCTGCAGACATAAAGCGATCATCTTCCGAAACGACTTTCCATACTTTTTGACTATTTCTTTATCTGCAACTCCAGTCTCTAGACACGGTGGGTCATTTTGCAGGGTCAACATAAGAACCTAAACCACAGTGTAGACAAAGAACACTAAATAAATCAATGCTCTGAAACAACTGCTGATAAACACAATAAATCTTACCTGGTTGAATAATTAAAAAAAAAAAAAAAAAAACTTCTCAACTTCTTACCTTCATTGGAGGATACTTGTGAAATGGAGCAGCCCCTGTAGCCAGTTCAATGGCAGTGATTCCAAAACTCCAAATATCAGCTTTAAAATCATAACCCCTAACCTGTAGGTAATGGTGAAATAAATAATAAAAATTATTATTATAAATATTATTACTAATACATTATAGAATGGAGGGATGGAGTTTACACTATACTAACCTGTTCCATCACCTCGGGTGCCATCCAGCATGGAGTTCCTACAAACGTCTTCCTCACTTTATTCCTAGTCATATCGCCCCCCGTTGCTAAAAAGGCACTAACACCAAAGTCTTCAGGGAAGGGCAGAGAACAAAATATTATTTTTCTGACACAATTTGCAAGGTAAACGTCCCAAACTCATGCATTTGTACACACTCATCCACACAACACACACAATGTGTTGTATAACTAAATATTATAACTAGTAAGTGTCACCTCACCTGCAATTTGAACAGAGCCATCCTCTCCTAACAGAATATTTCCAGCCTTTACGTCTCTGTACGAACAAAAAAAAAGATTTTTAAGAAACTGTAAAAAATACTGAAAAATCAAGCATAAATAAATTTAAAAACATCTACCTGTGAATCTGACCATTTTTGTGCAGATAATCGAGACCTTCCAGTACTTCTTTTAATATTGTGGCAATGCAGGCTTCATCCATGACACCGGATTTGTGCTCCCCTTTGGACATTATGTATTTTATAAAATCAAGAACCGAGCCTGTCAATAAAATGTTCAGAAATATTACACTTTTGACAATACTTGTAGCTGTTTAATAATTTCAAATTTATTTTTCAAAAATAAACTGACCACCGCTTAGTAACTTCATAACCAGCCAAAGCTCGTCCTTGACCACAAAAGAGGTGTAATAAGACACAATATTTGGGTGATGGCACTGGCTCATTGCCTGGATCTCTTTCTAAAAAAAAAAAAAAGAAAAAAAGGGAGAATTTTAGGAAGCAAAAAATAAAGGACACAAACAACTGGTAAATATCTCAAGACAAAACATCTATAGCCTGGCTTTATAGCCATATTAAGTAAATAAAGAAGCGGTTTAACCAATTCTTCTGTAATCCGGGTAGACACACACACTAAAAAAAATAACTCTGATCATGTTACCAACCGACACAAATGAACTTTTCGTAAACACTTACTCCACAGCTTTACGTCCATGGCTTTATGAGATACTGTAAGACATCATAACTCAAAATCTAGCAGGAAAGTCTCATCTTAAATTTGTGGCAGATTAATCCTCTGACAGACTTCGTGCCTCGGACATGTTGGCCAAAAGACCACTAAATTGTTGGATCAGGGAGATTGTGAATAAGATTGCTGAATAACTCTAAAACTGACAAAAGTGTGGAAAAACAACTGCACACCTTTAGAGAAGCAGCAGCAAGGTTCCTGTCAATCAAAAGAACAGTTGTGCTCACAGATAATGAAATCTTATCACTGGATTTGGTGGCAGATGTCCCATCAGCTGCATTTTAATGCACACTTGCAGAACTGATAATTAGGCAATGGCATATTTCCAGCTTTCTGTTCTTGATTCGTCCGCAGAGATGAGAGGGAACATGATTAATCCAGGCGAGAAAACCTCAGAAAATACTACATTAATGCCACCGTAGCCATCAGAAATATCCGAATAAGATAATGATATTTCATAAACAATTCATCATCTAAAATCCATGTTTGTCGTTGTCCACATTTTTTGATGACAAAACATGCAAAGCTCATCTTTGTACCTCTCATTCTGGAATCCAATTCAACTTCCCTAGAAACATCACAGTGCTTTCACTCCGATCAGATACAAAACGTAATTACCCCCACAGAACCAATTGTAGCTGAAAGTGGTGATGACAATAAAACATTATTTATATATTGCAACAATACAAAATCTATTTGTTTTGAGCAACTTTATTTTGTCAAATTCATTAAATTTGACAAAATAAATTACAATATAGGTACAATAAAACAAAGTTAAATAAATAAGGGTAAGCAGGTTTAATCTACAATGCCAGTTTCCTGCCCCGTTTACGGTTTTAAATATTGGATGCATTATTACAGAACTCTAATCGAACAAAGCTTAAAACAGATTTGCTCTTAATTGGAAAACCATTTTTCCCGTGTATGATTTTTTTATTTGTGAGACATTACCAACAGCTCATCCATACTGGTCTGGCATTTCTCAAGATTGATGCGTTTGATAGCCACTTTTTCCTTCCGGGGTTTGCAATACGCTGCCTGGACCACAGCTGTAGCTCCACTGCCTAAGAGGTCCAGGGAGAAAAAGCAAATCAAACAAAAATAATTACTTTCAGAATACGTAGACAATAATTATACTAGAAAACAATAATTGGTGAGTTAAATGTTTAATTTTCAATAACTGAAATATATTCATATTTACATGAAAATGACTACATATATAATCATAAAATCACTCTAAATTGTTTTAAAGTGGTACATTAATATATTCTATACAAATCGGTAGAATTATTTAAAAGTGCATTTTGCATTGGTTTATAATTAGTGCCTGTACATTTACGCATTCGTAAAGATGACAAAAATGAAAGGTTAAGAGAAATATCAGACTTTCTTTGACTTCAACAGCTACATTGTCTGGTATACGAAATAAAAAACTGTATTCGATTACCAAACGAGCAAAAAAAGTCATTAAAATGACATTCTATTCCACAGCGATTAAACATTGCCACTGTGCCTGTGTGTCGGCTCGGTGGCTAGTTAGCATGACTTGGCTAACACATATTGAACTCAATTTCAGACGAAAGGTTGAACTAGGAAACAGACAAAGAGGTAACATCAAATGCACGATGAACTCTAGCTATGAACGTTTGATGCGTTATCTCACCGATCACCTCCAATAGCTCATAGTCATCCTTGTCGATGGACCAAGGTTGGGAGCTCGGGTCCTCGGACATGACTGCAGTCAGATCACCTCAGCCGTAACGGTTCACGGCGCGGTTAGACAGCTGCACGCGCTAAAATCGGACAATGGGGTTTATCCGGTCTGTTCTTGTGCTGATCTTGTCGATCGCTTAGAGTCTCCACAGGCAAACTTAGCGACTAAGAGACGGTGACCCCGCCTAAGGCGGAAAACGGTCTTCCTCGTTTTAAAATATTGGATGCAACTAAAATTACGAGGCATCCCGCCATCTAGCGGTCATGACGCAGCATCATAGGGCTGACAGACAGACAGCCGGAAGAAAGACAGACAGAAAGCAGACAGACAACCAGACAGACAGCAGACAGACAGACAAATAAACAGAAATAAACCAGACAGACAGATGAAGATAGATAGATAGATAGATAGATAGATAGATAGATAGATAGATAGATAGATAGATAGATAGATAGATAGATAGATAGATAGATAGATAGATAGATAGATAGATATGCATACAGACAGACAAATAAAAGGATAGGCAAATAGATAAATAGACAGGCAGACAGACAATCGGACAATTCGATTTAGACCAATAGTAATGAATGTCTGAAAATGGCCTCCAAAAAGTCTATAGTATTGCTTTTAGTCCGTTGATTCAGCTGTAATCAGGAGACTGAGCTTTTCAGTACAAAGCTGCTCTTGCTCATGTGATGCTTCTTAATTAAACTCTGCACACGGAGTTCTACTGCTGTTCAGTACACTGACAGATTGCGGTGCTTCAGTAGACACAGCTGACCTGATACTTGGACACTTGCTGGTAGTCTTTTCTATTTATATCGTAGGGAGACTAGTGCCCCCTGCAGGCCTTTAATGCATGTACAGAGTGTTCTTTCAACGCAATGGTACATTATGTGGTCATTTACACGCAATTAGCTCGATGGATGGATGGATAGACAGACAGACAGACAGACAGACAGACAGACAGAAAGATAGATAGATAGATAGATAGATAGATAGATAGATAGATAGATAGATAGATAGATAGATAGATAGATAGATAGATAGATAGATAGATAGATAGATAGACAGAGACAGACAGGCAGGACTCTTGCTGGTAGTCTTATTTATCTTGATCATGGGGAAACTAGTGCCTCCTGCAGGCCTTTAATGAAAGTTCAGAGTGTTCTTTCACAGCAATAATAGATTGTCTGCTAATTTTAACTAATTCAGCCAGTTTAGCACTAATTTGTTGGGGGTGACGTCCACCTTTTATTAAGAATTTTGGTTAGGGCTCTGAGCACAAAGTGTTAGAATCCTCATTGAATTTGTACCTGGAGGAAAATTTTGTCGGACGGACAGACAGAAAGACAGACAGACAGACAGACAGACAGACAGACGGACAGGTAGACAGACAGACAGACGGACGGACTGACAGATAGATTTATCATCACAAATAGAAAATCATCATTATGCAATAAAATGCATACACACTTTGTGGAAATGTTTATTGAAAAGCATAAAATGTACATTTGCATAATTTGGTTTTCCATGTCATTGTATATTGTGTAATATATCAGCTTGCCTTATGTATGTGAGCATGCTCAAAACCAAAACAAATTCCACATTGTTTGTGCACACCGGGTGAATAAAACCCTTCCTGATTTAAAACCAGACATGATTAATGCTAAACTTTGGTGTCATCTAAAAAACTTAGAATTATCGTCTAAACAGAAATATGTGTAACTTCACTAAATCAATTCAACTCCCTATAACTTTTGAGTCATGAGTTGTAGAACAATTGAGTTTTGTTGGATGATGTTATTGTCCGAAACCACCTCAGACATGACACCAATAATTCCAGAAACTGATTTGTCAACTGAAACAAATAGAGAAATTTCATCAGCCAATCGAGTCATTTTAAGAAAGGTTCCATGATGTCATCATGAGATAGAAATAGAATAGTATTTTGAAGGAGCATTTTAGACTTATTAATTATATACAGTAAGTGAGAGAAAGACAGGCAGTTACAACAATGGTAGATCAACAATGAGATAGAGATCAAAATAGAGATAGTGTAGCATACAATATTTTATATTCAAGGTAAAAGTCTTTGTAGCCGGTAAAAATTATGAATTAAAAAAAAGAAAGACCCAGAAAACCCAGTGGCCTTCAAGGTAAAAATTGTGAATTAAAATAAAAGGTTTGCCTTAACATCTTAATGAAGAAAAAAGCATTGTAACTGTAAATACCACTATTTATGTGTATAAAAAAAAACACATCTTTCCTGATCAGCTTTAATAAACATTTTTAAAAATATTGTTTTCAGTTGGGAATCATTGTAAAAAAACCTTTACATTATGTCATAAGATTTTGGTATACTATAATTCTATTCTTGTTAAAGGTAGTGTTTAGCTTAGCTCTAAGTTGCAAACAGCATCTTCTCAGATGTGAGAAGTGGATGACAGAAACAAAAGATTGTTTACTGACACCCAGGGGTAGGAAGTAAAATTGTACGTCACTTAATGACATTTATTTTAAAGTTTAAAGATTTGCTGTTTCTTTTCTACTTATTTTTAGAAAATATTTATTTAGGTAAGGTCAAATATTCAAGCCTGCAAGGCTAAAAAAAACCCATTTTAAAAGAGCCAATGATTCAATGAACAAACTCACTCACCTTACAATATAATGTCATCTTTTTTAAATGGGCTATTTCCATCATTTTATGAATTTGAGCTGTTACATTCAAATAACACAGCAAAAAGGCTCATCAATCAAACGAGATACAAAAAAAACCGAGAACAACAACCCAATGGTAAACTGCGAACACCTTCTTTCATGTTTTTAATTTGCGCATTAACTACCAGCATTTATTGCAATTATCAATTATATTATAAGAAATGACAAATCTACCTGTACACAATATAACCCATGTCGGATTGGCTGATCAGTATGCCAATCAGTGTATCCTTTTTTTAATTGGAAACAAATAGTGAAGCAGGATACTAGGTTTGTTGGAAAGGTGTTTTTTTTTTGGATTTCATTAATAAGTAGTAACTTGTGTTGTTCAAATGTACTTTTTGATCAATTTAAATGCAACAGATATGTAGTATAATGATTTTTCTCCATAATGATCTTAGTTGTGCTTTTTGAGTTTTATCACAAGTAAAGTTTACTGATAGACCTCATGACAGTATTTTGTTTTGATAAGATTTAAACCACAGACGGGTCCAATTTTGGATCATACTAAATTTATAGAAAATAGTACAAATTTATTAATGTACGCATTCACTTATCCAGCTTGTGACATTTTGAAAAGTGTCACACAGGGATGGCTATTGATCAGTCCGGTTCCTATATCAATTTCTTAGATAAATGGACCTCAGCAGACACAGGATATACGTCCAGTTGACGAAGTTTCATCTTTCTATGATTTACAGTCTAGCCTGTAAATTATAACAAAAAATAGTGATAGAAATAATACAAATAGAAATTTGAGCCATTTTGGCTGGAACCCCGCATATTATTGGAAACCTATATTTTAAACAATTAAGCTTTGTATTTAAGCGATATAGTTAAAGAGAAGCTTTTTATTTCGGTAATGTTAAATTTGAATTTTGCCTTTCTCATTGAAAAATAAACCTGCCTTGATAATGATTAATGATCATTTCAAGCTGTCTCCCACTTTTCATCACAGTGCAGTTTCACAATTCAAGTATAAATATAAATGACCGAGAATTCACTTGTATTTCATTGCGTCTATTCCGTAATATTGACCGTCGCATAAATAACAATGCGATGTTGCTACATTTCAATGATCACCATGACGTCAGTTATCGAGCGCGTGTCAAACTGACTTTGGACTACGTTCCCAAAGAGATTCTATGCGCCAACCTGACAACAGCCATTGCGTAGTAAACAGTTCGTTCGACGAATTCAAAATAGTTTGTTGTTCGATTGCTGGACGGAACCCTTGCGTTCTGCTCAGTTTGCACTAAAACGAGAGAGAGAGCTTTAATTTGCCTGTTAAATAACAAAACAAGTAACCATTTCATATTTAGTTGAGACCTAGCGAATACTTTTTAAATGATTTTATTCTTTAATTGAATTTTGGTTAAGCCTAACCAAATAAGACAAGAATTTAAGATGATCGCAGACTGCTTGAAATATGATACCATGTATCATTCCTACTGGTGGCTCGCTACCCCAATATTGTAATGGACAAACGGATGACTATTAAGAGATTGTAAGAACACGACGAGAGTCCAACAGAGCTCCATCAGGCCGAAGCCAGTGCAAACTCATCTTGACGCTAATCTGCGTTCGATTGAGACTTCCTGTGTGCGAGCGAATCAGCACTGCCGACAGACTACCATAACACTCCCGAAATTCGCCACCCGGTCACAAAACTGCTCTTTTTGACTTCATGTGGAAGGAAATGGTTTCCCATACATATAATGTCGTACAATAGACCGTAAGCTGGTGAACAGGGGAAGTGGAGAGCTCGTTGCGGGTCAAGCTCATCAAGCCCGACCAACTGAAAAAGGAGGAGAGGCCAAATAGACAACTGCAACTGGAGGAAAAAGTGTCTCTGATCGCCACAGCGTCGAAGATAACCGTGACATGATGGCCACCGAGGAGCTCTACGAGGTAAATATCGGCGATGTTAACGGTCTTGTCTGTTTAGACGGAGTGAATCGATTCTATTTGTGTTGTTTAGTCGCACGTAAACGACGCAATCGCGGGGCTCGTGCGAGCTGCACGAGTGGAGTCTCAACAACTTGCTCGTTTAAGTTCCACTAATTGGGTGATTTCGCGATTAACTAGTTGTTCCCAAAAGTGTTGGTGGATAGTTTGGAGAGTTTCGTACGCGGAGATGCTGGCGGATGACGCGGGGGAGGGAAGGAAGGACAATTTGGTCAGTGATATTTTATGAAGCTAGATGCTAATCTTGCTGTTTGTCGGGTTTATCGACGCATCGGGACGGTGAAAAGTCACTTGTGATGCTTTTGATCTGAGAACTTTGTTTATTTTTGCTGGACGCGCTCGGAATTCACCTTCGCTCGAGGAGCTCGCAACTTTCTACCTCGATTGAGAGACACGGTTGGTCAAGCCTTTGGTTTCATTTTGCGTGTGTGTGTGTGTGTGTGTGTGTGTGTGTGTTCCTATTTGTTTGTGTTTGTGCTGCTGTGTGTGCTGTTTGTATATAAAGATTGAAAATGCAGTAGATTCTCTCAAAAATATGAAATGTCACGTGCGTTCTGATTTGATGAATTGTAGATGTCACTGAGTTTAATAGAAGGATGTTTTTCTCTTGAGCCACAACTCAATTATCAGACCATATACTCTGGTTATTATTTTTCACAGTAAAACGGGTAATGCTTGTTTATACACTCAGAGCTGGTCTTTCGCGAGAACATGGTCTATAATTAGTTTGTCACATCAAGTGTTTAAGAAATTGACCAAAAAGAATGCCACCATATTTTGTGCATGATAAAAAAATATGTGGATTTGGTGAATGTTCATGCAGAAGTGTTGGAGTCAACAGTTCAGGCCAAACATGTGGGATTTAAGATAAGATTAATTACGATTTAACTGAATTTATCTCACAATACTATTATGCATTTCTTCATTTACTCGTAAAATCTCTAATAGAACTATTTTTCAACTCTTCAGTTACGGAGACGCTCTTTTAGAGGTGCCGTTCTAACGTTCTAGGGTGGCATTGTAGTTGTATACTTGTTGGTCATAATGTTACACTACGACGATTCACCACACATCTCTGAGCATTTCCGCATATATCCACTGCATATTGTGCCATTTCTTTGTAAAACCAGTGCTTTTACAATCGCATGAAGAAAAGAGACTACATTCATTCAGACATACTAATCATAAATGATGAGTTTTGCTTTTCCTTCAAACATTTTGAGAATTGACAAACATTTTGAGAATTGACAGAACAATAACCCCAAAACCCTATAACCCAAAAACCACAAAACACTTTTAAAAGACAGAATAACACTGAAAAAAGGGCGAGACACACATGCGGTGCGTAATGTAACAGCTAACATCACCGCAGAAACACGCTTGTCCAGGGATAATATTTTAGAAACGAAATGATCCTCCTCTCCGGTTGATTAACAAAAATGTAAGGTTACTATAATAAATAGGACAGAAACCACAACGCTTGGTTGGCATTGGGGCTTTTGAGAGAGAGCATCTGCAGCTCTGAATCTTCAAATGATTTCTGGCCGTAGCCAATGAGAGCCAACGTACCGTGGAAGAGCCAATGAGAAGTTTGCATGTGTCACTTGCAGTTCTTTAACTCTTTTTAAACTTGTCGGGTGGCGCTGTTGCTTTCTGGCTGTTATGGGGACTAATAGAGAAGAGTGTCCCGTTAGTTGAGTCTCTCCATGAGACAACTCAAGTGAATAAAAAGGACACAGGATGTGATAGCGCAGTCTATAACTTGTGTGTGTAAATGCTAGGGCTGCATGATATTGAGAAAAAACCTGAATGCGGTTTTCACTTTTGCTACTTTTAAGTGCACAAAACTAAAACTGAATAAAATGTTGTTTGATGCTTCATAATTATTAAATACCCAAATCTAAATACAAAATAATAACAATAGAAATTAACCTAACCACTTGGTCATTTGTTTTTAAATGTAACCTTTTTTTTTCTTTTTTAAAATAAGTTTTTAACTGAAATGAATTCAGACAAGGTCACATGTAGCAATTATGTCACTGGTACTGAAAAGATGTTCTGATGGCATAGAATGGTAAATTTACTTTGAGACGAAATAATTAATGAAATTTTTATGATAATTAATGATATTATATAATAATTAATGAATTAATGATAATTAATTTAATGATAATTAATGAAAGTGAACCATTCTTAAACAGAAAATTAAATAATTATTTATAATAGTTTAGAATATTATATCTATAATATTTTCCATCTATTCAAAAGTTTTAACCTATAAACGGGTACAAATCGGAACATATTCTGAACGGTTTTAGAACATGTCAGACTCGCTGGTTTAATCTCCCAGTGGGTATTATGAATAGAAAATAATTTGTCCATTCTGGAAGATAAAAACATTTTCATTGGGACAGTGAGATTTTTATATTTATCTCTTGGCTTTTACAGTCTCACTCGTTCCAACTATCACCTCTCTATCTGTCTCTCTCCATTTCTCCTCTGTCGTCAGTGTCTCTCTCATTGCTTCCGATAACATGATTTATTATTTTCGATTATGATTTAATTACAATAATTGTTTTTAATTCCTTTGCAACCTCGAACATTGACTGCCATCTACCGATGTTCAGTCGCAAAATTTACCTCCTGAGATCCACAGAATCATTGCATTTCCACGTTAAGGTCGTGAAACTGTGCCATTTTGATTGAAGGTGGTTTGCTAGATTTCAAAATGCTCAGGCTTTGTTGCCATTTCTGATTGATCAGCAAGCCAAAAACTTCAGATTCAACCATTTTGATTGACTAGTAGGCACTCAAACTCAGAGGTGGGGGGAAACCTCAGCCTCTTGAGGTTCAGTTATTGCGGGAGGTAAAACCTCTATCTATGCAATTAAGGTTAATCGTGCAGTTTCTGGACTATAAGCCGCACCTGTATATAAAAAGCATCCGCTCTGTTTTTGGGGAAAAAAAAAAAAAGATAAACAAGCTGCACCTGCATACAAGCCGCATACACTCTATTCAAAAAAGTTTCCTTTCCGCTACGAAACAAGGGTTTCAGTGAAACCTGGAGAATTCTGCAAGCCACAGATATGTATGTTTTTTGATTAGTTCAACTATCGTGGATTCGTGGCTTTGCAGATTTTTTTCTATAGGTATGTTCGCGGATTCACGGCTTCGCAGATTTTTTTATTACGTATGCATAAATTATAAAATAAATGTATAGAAATATTTGTGCGCGACCGTGCGGTCTGCTGATGTCGATTCTTGAGCCTTACCCCTGAAAGACCCGCCCGCGTCACCCGCGTCTCACGCGCAAACGACCGGGAGTATCTCTTTGGGCGCTTTAGAGCAGCGATAAAAGGAATAACGTCCGCTACAAATGCATCAGATGAGCTAATCTCTTTTAGTTTGCTGCTCAAACAGAGTATGAAGAGAGAGAATGTTCTCTATGAAGAGCCACTGGTGTGAAGTGAATGTCGCGGGGAGCTCATGATCTGCGCTGCGCTATATGCAGCCAATGCTGACATTGCTTTAATAAAGAATACTACATGAAAAAAAGTGTTTTAAAAGTCTGAATAAGTGTTAAATAAATACGGAAATGTTGTGCCTCTACTTCCCGGATTTTCACCTATCGCGGTCGTGCTTGGAACATAACTACCACGATAAACAAGGGTTCACTGTATTTACTACAGGAACAGAACAATTATGAAAAAAGTAGCGGCTTATAGTCCGGAAAATACGATATATGCCAGGGGTGCCCACACTTTTTCGGTTCGCAATCTACTTTTCAAATGACCTAGTCAAAGCGATCTACCGGCTATGTATATAAATATATATAAATATATATATGTATTAAATGATTTTGTCTTCAACTGTAGATGTTTGCTGTATATTGCCATCACCTCACTTTATATATGGTTTGTTGAGTGTCATCTTCTGGTTTTAAAACGCAGTAAACACACACTTATAATAGAATAAAATCCTTTTTCAGGTACGAAAATGTCCGAGTTGATAGCAGACTTACTTGACCGTTATGTTTCCTCACTCATTCTCCCTGTTTATTGTATGTTTTTTTAAACTCCACTAGCACCCGACTCATAGGTAATAAGCGCACGTGACCGCTGCTGCGCTTGGAACTCCGCCCCATGCGAGCGCGCGCACAGCTGACAGAGAGACGCTCGTCGGAAATTAGAGTTTGGCAGAATCGTGTAAATGCTGGATTAAGATTGCGTGTGGGGTAGAATCGCCATCTTTTAAACTCATTTTTAGCCGATCTCTTACTCTCAAAGTTGCTAGAGTTTTTAAAGTTCTTTTTTTCCTCGACTTTTTTCCCAATGTCATGCGATCTACTCGCAATGCCTTTGCGATCGACCAGTCGATCGCGATCGACGTAATGGGCACCCATGATATATGCTTTTTAAAAGGTGGTGTTCTAATGCATGTGCCGTTGTTTTTTTCATACCTCCCGTCGGTGCCGCAGGATTAGAGGTGGTGTTCTGTTAGAAATTTTACGTTAAATCTCTTAATTCACATTTATTACTTTTTTCTGTGCCTATTAAAAGCATTTGTCTTTTTGGCCAGCCTTTTCTTGAAAAATCAATCTTTGTTATTTTTGTAAAAATCTCAAAAATGTACAGATTGAATACTACTATGCTATGTTATATTATCCAAGACTTATTACGTTATGCAAACGCAATCTAGGTTCCAATCCTATGTTTTTTGTCTAGTACGGGAACATGGTTGAACGAATATCAGGATCTGATTTAAATCAATACCCAAACACGATCAGTGTGCCAATGAATGGAGTAAGAGGAACTGAAACAAGAGCCGTGTGAAACAAGTTGTTTGTGTGTGTCGGGAGGGTAGACTCCACCAGAAGACCACAAGCTCCAAAGTCCAGAAAGCTTGCAGTTTGTCCATTTAAAACCGCTGTAGTAGACTATCACACAGTTTTTCTTTTATGTACCAGAATGCCAAATGGTCTTCTGTCTCATTCAAGACAGCCATACAAGTCTGAATGTGTGGGGTAGTTTCACTGTTAAGTTTAAAGCCTAAAAGTCAGTGAAGTTACACTTCACAATACGTTATATGAAGGAGTGTCCATAATGTACCTGTACCTTCAAATGTATAGAAGCACTGAATAATATGGATAAAAGCTTTAAACCTTTTGTGGCTGCTGTTGTGGTCTCTTTCAATTTTGTGTAAAACTGTTTCTCGGTCTCAAATGCAAATTAGATGCACATTTTCATTCATCTGCAATTTCATTAAATCAGAACTACATTAGCATTAATGTACAATAATTGTCCTTTATTACACCATAAAACCAAGTTGTGTTCTCGTCTTGTTCCATATAAACTCTGATACAGGTTATTGAAGGTGTGAATATATTCCGATCTTGATCCTGGAAGTAATTATCATATATTTTATTTCCACGAATCTGGAAATTCTAAAGGGGCATAATCCACTAGTAAAACGGTTGAGTAAAAACAATCTCCACAACAAGATCTGTTGAGTGGAGTGATTCACTCCTCTGGTCTCCTCACACTACACCTCCCATGGTTCCTCATGGGCAGACAAGATAGCGGAACACGTGAGCAATTTTTGATAAGAGTTCTGACTCTAAAGAGAGAAAGAGATGCTTTAAGAAAAAGTGCGTACTAACGCTAACTTCTGTTTTCAGTTGTTTACAACTTTTTAACCGAACAAAAGACTGTTCTCTGTCTCATGTCAACAACATGACATTCGATGTAAGCGTAATGTAATTAAAATGAAAGTAAAAAATTGACACATTGAAAGACAATTTAGAGTCATACTGTAAATAATATTTAGCAGTACAGAGGAGAGAAATTCAGAGATAAGGTTTAAAACGAGGGATGTCCATACGCGGGTATAAAGTATCTGGATTAAGTTTTACTGAATCCTGATGAGTTGGGCTGGCTACCCTGATCTTTATGAACCTTTTTGTCAGTGTCAAAAAGTATGGATGCACCAATACCACTTTTTTGGAAAAACGTCTTTGATTTCAGTGTTCACAGAGTGAACCTAATAAAAACATCATGTAAATTTACAGGTAACCGCTTTAGTCATATATTTCGACAAAACAAAAAGCAAGGGGCTAGTTTGAAATTAAGAACATTATTTAAATCCGAATCCGAAAATATTGCAACATATTACAGAATACATATAAATTATAAAATAGATTATAAATATATCATAAATACAAATTTAATCAAATATAAAAATTTGAACGGTGACCGTGCAACTCATATACTTTTTTTCAGTTTGTTGTAAACTCCCCCGCTTTGGACAGCACAAGGGGCATTAATAATAAATCTTTCCTGTTTCCATGTTTGAAATAACTAACAACATTTTTCTCTCTTCTTGCAAGAGTTTGCTGCAGCGTGAGTTTTGTTGGTTTAGTAGCTAACTCTTTGCACTCGATGTTGTGTTGGGATTTTAGGTGCTTGATTAAATTACTTGGGTTAAATGCTACATTTTGACTCTCTGGATAATTTTGCTGAGCACAATTTGAACTTCTCATTTGTTTTGAAGTGTTCACTCACTTTAAAATACGTACGCGAAGTTAGTGCAAAATATTGCGTGACACTGTTTGAATTGTGAACGCTAAAAAATGCGACAGGGACATTCCTAGGTTAAACTGTAAAATAATCACGTATTAGTATTTTAATGCTCATTTATTAGGATTTTAATAATTATTTTGAAATTATCTTATGGATGTTCCACTCAACATTTTGCTGTTAAGGATGTTGATGTGTATGTATTTATTTGGAATGAGAGAAAGAAAAAGAGAAAGTGAAAGTGTGGAAGAAGGTGAAGGTGGGAAAGAAAGAAAGAAAGTGAAAGAAAGAAGGAAAGCAAAAAAATGAGGGGGAAGAAGAAACGTAATTAAAAGTACTGGGTCGCTTGAAAATAGGAGACAAAGATAAGTTATTAGGGTTCTTAAAAAAAATTAAAAAAAGGAAATAAAAAAAAACGATTATCTACAAATCTTGTTACTCTAGTGCATATTAAAACCACTACTTACAGTTAAAAGTCTTCTGACTGACTGAAGCATGGTGGGACTCTTAGCTTGAATTTTATGTTTGGAAAGGAACGGTGATCTGTTGTGGACTATTCTTGCATTATGCATCTGTATGAAATTATTTAGTTCCGTTTTCTTGATTCCTGTGCTGGATTTGTAGTCTATATTGTGCATAAAATATGTATTACTCTCTGTAGGATGTGCTCTCCAGTAAAAGGTGCGCTTGTAAAGTTTTCTGATGAAAAACCTTTTAATACTGCTGGGGCAAACAGGGATGGAGTTCATGGATTGGTGCGTTATTAAACATCCTGCCCTGACAGGTTTTTATTTTGTACATTTTTTTTTTAAACTAGGTATTGTTGTACTATTACTGTGCCAAGTAACATGACCATTTGTACAGCAATGCACAAGATTCAGCGTACTGTATTTTTCCGAATGCTGTATTCATAAGGTGCACTTAAAATTCTCTAAAATGAACTGTGCGCCTCATAAAGAGGGTAAGAGCCACTTTATTAATGGTGCACAGCACAATTCAGTGCGCCTTATTGTCCGTAAAATACGGCAATATAAAAATTTGAAGCTCGGTTTTCTACATGTGGCTTTGTGATCTTAGAAGGCCTGCAAGATTGATATCGTTTTTATCGTGATGTTTGTTGACTCGTTTTTGTTTTTTTTTACTTCAATGACAAACTGAATCGATTTTTTTTTTTTTTTGCAGGTGGAAAGAATAGTGGGTAAGCGCAAGAACAAGAAGGGGAAGATGGAGTATCTGGTCCGCTGGAGAGGCTACGGTTTTGAAGGAGACACCTGGGAGCCAGAGAACCACCTGTCTACCTGCATCGAGTTCATTCATGAGTTCAATCGCCAACACGACAAGCAGAAAGACGGGAATCTACTCCGTTCCACACGCAACCCATCAGAAACCACCGCAAATGCCCGCAAACAGATCCGCTCTGCTGTGCAGACCAGCACCAGTCCCAGTGCAGCTAAGACCGCATCCACCATCTCCAACACACCGTCCACAAAACGCCTTCAACTGTCGCAAAACACCAACGACGTGGCAGCTAAGACAGACACGCAGCAGAAGAACAAGCGCTCAGCTGGCACAAAGCCTCACACGGACCTGACTGTGTCTCCAACCACAGCACCACCTGTGAGCGCGCTACGCCGCAGCATGGACCTGGCCAAGAGTGGCATCAAAATCCTAGTGCCAAAGAGTCCGATGAACAGTCGCACGGACACGGAGGAGTCTCCCAGCGAGGCGGCCCTCAGTCTGGAGCAGGGCGGCCAGGAACCAGACGCCGTGCCGCCTGAAGTGGCTCTGCTGGAGAAGCCTCCTGAAGCTCCACGTGTTCCTGGTGAGGAACGGGCTCGGATGGGCACCAGGCCCAGGACTCAGAGCGCCTTTCTACCACCACAGACTCCCATCACCCCAGCGGCTGTCCACACGCTCAACGGGAAAGGTACCATCGCTTTGACTTGCACAGGACAATTTGTTCCGATGAGGCTTATGAGAGGTTTTAGGTTCCAGCTCTGACCACTGAGGTCTTTACGTTTTATGGATGTGTTTCCAGTCCTGGAACGACACAACTGACTATTAACCCAGCATTTTGTAAATTAAAGCAGGCGTGTAAGTGCAGAGAAAGTTGCCCATTGTTCCTGGAATCGCTTCAAGACGCATAATTGTAATAATGATGACGCTTTACATCACGACGGATCCTTCTATTGAATGTTTACCCCTCGGTCTTTTATATATAATTGTACGTTTTCTGTGATATGATTCAATCTGTCTGGTTTTAAAGGGCCGGCGACGCTAATAAAAGCTTATTCAGCCAACGGGACGGCCACGACACAGAGCAGCGCAGCAGGAGCCGCAGTGAAGCGACGTTTTGAGGACCGGGTGAATTTCGACAAGCGACTGCGTTTCAGTGTCCGACAAACTGAAAGTGCCTACCGCTACAGGGACATCGTGGTTAAGAAGCAGGACGGCTTCACACACATTTTGCTCTCTACCAAGACCTCAGAGAACAATTCTTTGAATCCCGATGTAAGTCGAATTTAATGATGGTCTTGCATATTTATTTATTTTTTCACTTTTATTTACATGTTTTTTCTTGCATTGAAAACAACCTTTTTTTTCTTTCTGGGAATCAAATTAAAAATAAAAAATGAAACAAAAAATATCATAGCATTACTTTGCACAAATAACAAAATGTTTTGCTTTAATTTTACGTTCATTTAATAGACTAAAAGCAGTACATTTTACTCTAAGAAAGTTTGTGCAAATTGTTATGAGGTATAAATATTATTCTAATTTTATGTGAATATTTATTCTTAAATAAAGAAAAATATCTAGTTTCTTGTTGATCGTATTGTTGAACTTTTTGTCCCAGGTAATGAAAGAAATTCAGAGTGCTATGGCCACGGCGGCGGCTGACGACAGCAAACTTGTTCTTCTAAGTGCCGTGGGAAACATCTTCTGCTTCGGCCTCGACTTCATCTATTTTATCAAGAAACTCACGGATGACAGGAAAAAAGAAAGCATCAAAATGGCAGAGATGATCAGGTGAACAAAAGTCTGCCCGTAAAACTGTTTATTCAGCATTAAAGATTTGAAGAATGTTCAACCTGCTTTCTTTTTCCATCAGAACGTTCGTAAATACATTCATCCAATTCAAGAAGCCCATCATCGCTGCCGTAAATGGTCCGGCTATCGGACTTGGGGCGTCCATCTTGCCGCTGTGTGACGTAGTCTGGGTGAACGAGAAAGCTTGGTTCCAGACCCCTTACACCATTTTTGGCCAAACCCCCGACGGCTGCTCCTCCTTGACGTTTCCTCTCATCATGGGAGTCGCCTCGGTTAGTTCAATAACAGCATGGTACTTCACAACGATAGGACCAAATGCTCTGTACTGTGGCTGTTTAGAACTTTTCTTCTCTGCTGGTCTTCACCACTTTTTCTGCTCGACCGTAGGCTAATGAAATGCTCTTGAGCGGGAGAAAGTTGACGGCTCAGGAGGCTTGTGCCAAAGGACTCGTTTCTCAGGTTTTGTGGCCAGGAACCTTTACACAGGAAGTCATGGTTCGCATTAAGGAGCTTGTGTCTTGTAACTCGGCTGTAAGTCATCCTTCACTTCCATTTATTTCATTATTTATTTATTTTCTCACACGTGTTCTCAGTAAACCTGCATTCACATTCCCCCCCTCTTAACTATTTTAAATATGTTTATTTGAATAGATCATGCACATTTAATAAATGGACTCATTCTTCATTCTGTTTTTATCTGATAACTCGATATGTATGACAAGGATGGAGCACATCACAAATTGCTTCATTTATTTCTAATCCTGTGAAATGTAGTCCAAACCAACAAAAACTGTATTTTCACGCATTGTGTGCACAAGTCGTAAACGCAAAACTTGTAAAAACGCTAAAACGCAAATTGTGTAAATACTTGTTTACCGCCTCTTGATGATAATCGAGACTGTTGATCATATTAAAGAGTGAAATAGTTTTTCCAAGAACAATATTTCAAAACTTTACAAAAATTACATATTGGAAAAAATCTTTTTGAATCGTGATCATTCCTTGTGATCGTTCCTTTCTGACCAGTGCGCTCGCAATGTGTGAAAATATGGACTTGGATTCGGATTTTACACACTTTGTAATGAATCACAGTGCATCTGCATCCATAAGTCATGCGTCTTTTCTTTTTACTTTCTCCCTTTGTTTCATTTGTTTGATGGACGGTGATGCTGGCATCTCTGAAGGTTCTGTATGAGTCCAAAGCCCTGGTGAGGAACATGAACCGGGCTGCACTGGAGCAGGCCAATGAAAGGGAATGCGAGGTTCTAAAGAGGGTCTGGGGCTCTCCACAGGGCATGGACTCCATTCTCAAGTATCTCCAGAAGAAAATCGATGAATGTTAAGGTCGTTGGCTGTCCTGCGGGCTTGCAAAACCTCAACATTTCCTCCGCTGACTCCATCCTCAAGTGCCTGATGTTTCTTGGTTTTGGTTTGTCAGTGGTTGGTCTTCACAGCTTTGCTTTTCTTGGATTCTGATGACACTTCCAACAGAAGACTGGGATATTGTCAGCGTAAATGTACTTTTCAACAGACTGCAAAAGCACTTCCTCTTCCGACGCCAGGGTTTTTCATTTGACTTGTTTTTCTGTCGTCGGGAAAAAGGAACGTCTTTTTTCACAACTTGCCTCAACGTGAATTCTTCATTTTTTTCAGGCTTCTGTTACACAACATCGGTAAAATGTGTGGTGATGCCGTTTTGGACGTCTTCTTTGGAAACATCATGTAGAGAGGATTTGTAGTGTGACCAGACCAACACATACAGTTTCAAGACTTGTTGGTACTTTTCCAATGTCTGAAATACTCAACTTTTTGTTTTACGTTAAACATTGTCCGCATTTAAATAGCAGCGTTTCAAGATTCTCCATTGCCAGCTTCATAGTGCCATGTCCATATACAGGGAAACAAAGCAACGACACTGAGCGTTCACGGAACGCTTCACACGAAGAGTGTATGGACTGATAGATTTATGTGAACATGAGTGTGAAATGAACAAAACTGTAGAATTGCAAGGCCCTCGAGTGAAGAGCTATCTGAGTAGCTTCATTTTAAAGGTCTACAAGCTATTTGCTTTGGAGTTACACGCCACCAAATGAATTTGATGTATATGTTTTTGACGCGTTTCTTTTTTTTTTTTTATTTAATAACTTATGAAGTTTATTGGGGTGTAGCGCTCACAGGTCAATAACAGATGCTGGCATTTTATAACTTTTTTTTTTCTGCTGATTTGAATAGAACTGCTGTAGCATCGGAAGAGCCCTGGACATGAATCGTCTCTGAGAAAAGGCTTTACTGAGCCTTTTTTTTCCTGATTAATGGTGGAGGAACATTAAGATGTATCATGATGATTTAATTTGGTTAACATTGATATTCTTTGCCAACGTAATCTATTTTTTCCCCCGAATGCTACCTCTCAAAATCATATTAAGTTTTACTTTTCAAACTGAGATCTTCCTCGCCTGTTTTGCTCCACATTGTGTTTCTGATAGAAACATCTATGCACTATTCCAGACTCAAAACTGAGGCAAAACACAACAGTTATTAATTTTTCAATTCAGATCAATCCAGTTGATGATTCTGTAAATGTACTCCATAGAATATTTATTAATATTTGGGTGCAGTGGTTCTTAACCAGGAGTAATCAATCCATCTGTACGTTTCCCTCTACGGTTTTTGTCAAATTAATTTTTGTGAATTGAACATCTGAAATGTATTTATGATTGTAAAAATAGATTTTTCCTACACATGCTTATTAAATAGTTTCAGTTGTTTCTCGTTTATTACCAAAACAATGCCAGGTTTCTGTCTTTAATTGCATGTAGCATGTACTATGAAGTATATTATCTAAAAATTGTTTAAATCTCTTATACAAAAACCTTGTGTTCTCTGGATGGGTAAAGAAGCTTGTAGAATGCCATGTTTGTTGGATGGTGCCAGTAAAACAACAAGTATTGATATTAATAATCTATGGTTGCCTCAAACAGCACTAAACTATATGCAGGGAAACACACTGACAAACACACACACACACACACACACACACACTTTCCCATGTTTTGACTCCGTGAGGTTTGGCCATTGAGAAGATTATAGTAGTTCCGGATTACAGGGTATTTTAGAACTAAAACTCCAGGTACTTTGACATGACATCAAATTTCAATGACCTCTTTGACGATAATTTTTATTGTTAAATGTTTTTAACAACCACATGATTAGTTGTTGCACATTAGTTGTTACACTTAGTCTTTACACACAATAGTTCATTACACTTTAATAGTCCTATACACTTTCTTACGTATCTGAACATGCGGAACTGAAAACGACTGGTCCATATAAACCGACTTACTAAAAAAAAACCCACCCCAAACATGTGGTATAACTATAACAAGTACCACAGCTTTTTTTCTTTATTGAATTCATCACTATGCCGTCTAAATTGCTGTCTGTTTTGTGAAATTATATAAACTAAAAAATATCAGGGTGGGCAACCGTCTTGTGCAGCTGTGGCCATGTATAACAAATAGTCCTGGTTTTTAAAACAGACAAAACTGTAGAAGTTGTCGCCACCTTTGAGAAATCCATGTTCCGTGGTTCCCCACGACACCGGACTGTCCATAAATCCATGCACAGTGAGTGAAACCCATGAGCTAAACTTTGGTTCATCGAAATATCGCCTGTGTGATGCAAAAAAAAAAAAAATTCAGAACATGTTCAGAACAAAATTACAGAGAATATTAAGTAGTAGCGTCACAAAGCTATGCAGTAGTAGCATCACAAAGCTATGCAGTAGTTTCTATTTTACAGAACGACTTTAAAGATGGAGTCCTACCGAAGTTCTTCCAGAAGAATATAGACGTCTTCAGGTGAGATGGCCCCTGTAATGGTGCAGAGCAACGCTTGACTGAGGGAACTCTGGGGCTCGGGACAAGTCAGTGTCGAAATGAAACTGTCTGCAGCATTATCACTGAAAAAGCACAGCAGCAAATTGATAACGTTGCTTGAAATAAGGGATGAGGTTTCAGACACAGTCTATAATGTGGCTCTGCATTGTATTTATTTTTAAATATAATAACATTTCTTGGGTCTGAATATTTTGTTTGCTTTTCTGCCTTTAAAACTTTAGGTGGACCTTACGGTAGCGTGTTATGGAGCAAAAAATACAGACAATTTTTTTACGATAAACCGAAACATCCTGTAATTGCTGCATCACATTCTTTATATTCAAGAAATGTAATACATTAAGTGTTACTCTTACTCTAATGCATGGTTGACATCCTATAACATTGAGGAATAGCTATAACACTAAAATAACATAAATTTTAAAAGGTTAATATAAAAAACATCATTTTTATATAAGAGAAACATTTTTAGAGCTTGCTCACCATCTTATGTCCAGGCTGACAGCTCCGAGCCACTCCAGAAAGTGGTGTGGATCACACGAGAGTGTCGTTCCTCTTATGTCTGAAGAGTGAAGAGTGGGACAAGGTATGTTTGTGAAAGTGCGAGTGCTGACGTCAGGCTTGTGCTTTTGATAGGAGTACTGGGACAACAGCTTGTGAAGAATCTCATCTTCGTTTTCATCTAAAAAAAATTATAAAATTATTATTTTTTTTTGCTTCATATTACATTGCATATTACATTACATTGCAGTCCTAATACATCTTATTTTATTAGCAAAAAAAACATAATTTCCACCAACCAGTGTTGCATTGAGTAAGAAGAAAGTCAAACGTGAGTGGAACTCTGTCCTTTAAACAGGACATCACACGCTGGTATCTTTTGGTTCCTGGGATCAGGGTTTTGTCTGTACAATCAAGAGTCACAACTGCAAAGCAGGCATTGAATAATTTAATGATTAAACTGATCACACATTTTAAAAGATTACGCCATTTTACCATATCTCATAGCCTTCCTGTGGTTGTACTGAGACGGTCGTCCTTCCAAACCCAGCTGTTCATATGTGTCTTTGACTAGCGACAAAATCAAATGACCTTGAAAAGAACAAAAACAGAAAAAGGTAAATACTCAAAGACAACGAATGAAAAAAAAATTGCACAATTTTTATTTCTGATATAAAAATAATAAATTTTACAATCTAATAAAAAGCATGACTTTTTTTTGGAAAAGCATTATAGCTCTATCTTTTTCAGATCTTAAAGACAAAATATGTATAATAATAAACCTGTGCAAAATATGTAAAGAAGAATGGCATCATCTTACCGCTTGGCAGAAGTGCAATGGCGTCATCTTCATCAATTTTGGTATTAAAAGAAAAACCGTATAATTTTCCTGTACAAAGACAGAAACCGAAGACATTTTATTGAGACACTGGGCAGAGACACGTTTTTATATACCGTTATATTACCGTTCTTGACAAGTGATTCGAGGAATGGTTCTTCCAGGAGCTGAAACACCGGAAGATCCCGCACTAAATAATAAGGCCTGAAGTCGTGCAGAATCTTCGAGATGCTGGAAGGAAGAATTCCGCATTCGGGAATCAACACCGAGACCTGCAGAATAAATACAATTATCCATATGAAAAATTACAGTAGAAACAACTGACACACTTCCATTCATTCAATTCAAATAGTATTAATGAGAAATTCGTTGGTGAATAAAGTAAATCATCATTGACTTCATATAACAACCGCTGAAAATCACAAATTAAATGCAAATTCACCTTGTAGTTAAAGGTGTGCTTCGACACGTGGGTGCCATGCCTGGACTTCTCATTCAAAAAATTGGATTTTTCGCACACGAGTAAGTTTCTCGAGCATTTTTCAAGCTCTGACATAGTGAAATAGTTTTACGTAAGGCTAAATCTTTAATCTGCGGAAGAATGAGGAAAAACACCCGACTCGTACAAATTACATGTTATGAGCATTATTTTTTCAAAATCGCTAAACTTTTCTCGTCGCTAAAGTTTGACGTCATTTCCGGTGGGTGGACGCCAATACTACGACATAGGCGTAGTGAGCTCATTAACACTAGGGATAAACGTATTCCTTTTGTTCCTTTTTTATAAATAAATAAATTGAACCTTTATTAGTCCCTCATGGGAAAATTTTTTCTCTGCATTTAACCCATTCGATCAAACATGAACTCGGAGCAGTTTATCATAGCGTTCCTCAAAGAAATATATACCGTATACGCAGAAAACATACAAATACAAATAATTGGATAAAATGTAAAAAAAAAAATTTTTTTAGACAGGATTATATTTGGCATAAAATAAATGTATGTGCACCACATAATGGTAGAAAAAAAAACCTGCGTTGCATCACAGCAAGTGTAAAGTTCCCGTCATGTGCGTATATAAACACTCACACTTCGTCATCCTACTTCAACACTAGACAATTATTGACAGTATGGTAATAAATAGGACTATATAATAGCCTATATAATCTCCAAAAACTGACTTTTTACCTAATTTACTTTATTTTGCACCACAAAATATAAGATATATCTGGACAGAGACTTCCAATGTCATGTGGTTTTTCTTCACAATCAATGTGTTTGCACTACAACACAGGTTCTGTGTTACGCAACTCGTGTACGCGTAATATTTTGACAAGCTTTTCCTAGAGTAAACAGATCTTGTCCTACAAAGATCATCTCATCTTTGGTTTACCGCCGTTATGAGCACTGATGCTG
The DNA here is from genome assembly GCA_028031935.1 of Paedocypris micromegethes. Lineage (NCBI taxonomy): Eukaryota > Metazoa > Chordata > Actinopteri > Cypriniformes > Paedocypris > Paedocypris micromegethes. Next base: position 27,238,858 of record CM051493.1, read on the forward strand.
TCTGCGAGCGGTCAGAAAAATGTGGCACTCCACCGGACGAGGCCCTTGACCAATAGCACACAGCCAGAAATGACAAGTCAACCGGACAGCGGTGCATCTGTAAGCCAGTCTAAAAATGGACCATTACTACATGAAGACTGTCCAGTCCGTGAGAAAAGAGTTCAGTTTGCAGACATGAAGGGATTGAGCTTGGAGAACGTCATACACTTTGATACCTCTGATCCTGCTGACGTTGATGCTGCATCATCTGGGCCTTACGGGAACCTGTTAAACCAAGAGCTTCGCAGCAGAAGAGACGTGACGGATGCAGTCACATTGCCGAGTTTAGAAACAGTGTTTAAAACGCAAGAACATACTTCAGAGAAGCATTTGGCATTAGAAAGAGTCACAATTACGGCGTCTGAGGTGAAAGGAATGATACGGGTGATGCACAAACATCCTATAAAAGAAGTGGGGATCCGGTATTCGCTAAATAACTGGGTGACGTTTGCCGACAGACCAGCTGAACTGAAGAAACGAGAAAAGAATTCACAATGGAAAATGTTTGAGTTTATCTTGGATGTGTCCACCTGCTTGGACCAGCAGCGTTCATTGCACTTTGCCGTGTATTGCCAGACCGAAAAGTGTGAATACTGGGACAATAATGATGGGGAAAACTACACCTTCAGGATTCATAATGCTTGACAAGGAGCGTTGGAGCAAGGACAAGACATTCAGTGAGTAGCAGCATCTTCCCACATATCAAATTGAGCTCAATCATATTTTTGTCCTGGCGAAAACTAAAAGCACAGTTTAAGTCAGGGGAAACATTTTTTCTCTAAATGGATAGATAAATTGAAGATAAAATGGATAAAAACAGACAAAAATATTAGTCTAAAATAAATGAGGGAGGTGAGTTTCAATAAATTCAATATAATTTTACTTTAAAAGTGCTTATATGCTGCTACAAAAAAACATAAAAAAGAAATAAAAACTTAAATGTGCTTTTAAGTAAGTGTTACAAACTACACAGTTATAAATGTGATTAAACAGCAAAGATGCTGCAACACTGCATTATGAGACCAGTAGTTTACAGTATGCTATCAGCAGTTCTTTCGCTGGACCATTGATACCAAAATTAACAGCTTGAGGTTAAATTATCTTGCAGACTGGGTTTAATTGTACGCTTTGTGACCTTGAGTTTGATATGTACTACGTATACTTTCATAATTACTTTTAGCAAACACAATGGATAAAATTCATCAATCTGAATTTTTTTTATCTTTTCTTTTGTTTGTACACAAGTAATTTTGGGTGTGGTAAATTTGCTTGTCTCAGTGACCATTCAATGACCGTATTTTAAACGAAAAGTAGTCATTTACTTTATACAACTCTGGAATCTATTGTTAAGGAATTTAACAACAAAAGCAAAAATGAAACATGGCATTGCACAGAAATAAACTAAATTACTAAAGTATTTATAAAGCCCAATAAACATTAACAAACAGTAATGCAGAACATTTATTTGATTACAATAAACGTATTTGACACAAAATTTCCGTTTAGTCACACATATCTGTACAATATTGTTAGACTAAGGTTATATACACAGTATAGTAAATACATACGTAATGTAAATTATGTGACTTTCTCAATCACGGTCTTCTGAGCAGAATACAGCTGACCAACAGAGACCTGCGAGGCACATGAGGCATTAAAGAACCATTGTTGATCTCTTTAGATGTCTAGTTGAAATATCCAGAAGAATGGCTTGCCTGTCTTTTTATGACTGCTAGACTCTCTCTTGCTTGATTTATTAGCAAATCTAGTGTTTTCGCGTTGTCAACCTGACGGTTTTCCACGAAGCCGTCTTTAACTCTGCGAAGTGCGTATGTCCTGAAAGCAATACACCACAGAAATTACATTGCTCGTTATTATTGTACATTCAAATGTTTATACCACTAACATACAAGAGTTATTTTAAAGCATTCGAATATCCGTAGTTACACGTTTTCCAAAGAAGAATCAAAACACTAAATAGACAGAGAATAGCAACGCAAAAAAAAAATATCTCAGAGTGGAATAAAACCTCCGGGACGTACCTGTAATTATAAGAGGGGAACTTTTTGCTCTCTTTCATGAGCATTCTGTACAGAGAGAGCACCTGAGTCCTGCTGCACGACGCCATGTTTAGTTCCCAGCGCCGCTTCTTCTTCTCTGGCGGTGCGGTGTTGTTTGGTGACACTTCACCTCTAGTGTAGCGGAAGCTGAAGTGCCGTTCTCAAAAAGTCTACTATACTTTGACACATCTGTTTTAGCTAACGAATTGCTTTTATCTACACAGAAAACCAGTTTCACAAAAGACCAACGAATATTATTAAACAATATATTTAGGTATTTGTTTTCTACCCCACTCCCCACACACACAAAATACAAAATATAAGTTAATGTGTACTTTATGTCTAGAAGAAGTTTGTATGAAATTATATAAATATTTTAAACACAAATAACACAACACAACACACATATAACACAACTATAAATGTTAATAAAAAATACAGAAGAACATTTTAATTAGACCGTAAATACATTAACTCATAGTATGTACGTACAGTATGTACACAATATATGTATATACAATATAAGAGACAAACAGGCAGATATATAGACAGACAGACCGACCGACGGACAGACATATCGATAGATATGATACAGATAGATAGATAGATAGATAGATAGATAGATAGATAGATAGATAGATAGATAGATAGATAGATAGATAGATAGATAGATAGATAGATAGATAGATAGATAGATATTCATTTATGGCTTCGAGTTTAGAAATACGGGAACAGGAGGCATTTTACACTGTTGTAAGACTACATAGAAATCTGTCACAACAGTATCCAGGGAGAAAGCAAAAATTCCCAAGAGCATCACACCAAAACTGTGGCATATGGGCCTTCGTTTAATGTAAAGTGGGACAATACTGACAGCGCAGAGAAAATGTGGGAAATTATACGGCACCAGTTTTATCCCACCTTTTAGAGAAAATAGATTTGTTGGTGAGCCATAATTCAATAATCAGTTTAGATCCTTTATCTAAGACTTCACCTGTGTTTGTTCATCCTCTGCTGCTTTCATGTCCACAGGGTCCTCGTGATATCATTCGCTTCGCAAAAAATCTTGCATTATTAACAGCCTTGAAGAAGTCAAAGCGCTGGACAGGCATTCAAGCAATGCAAGAGAGAATCAGCTGATGCCACAGAAGATCGGGCTCCATTTAACAGTTCACAAACATTTACAACAAACTACAAAAATCTACAAACATTTGTCTCAATTAACTGAAAGAAAGTAATTTTTGTGATTCTCCATATCTTGTGCATCTGGATTTTTACATTTTCTTCCTTAAAGCTATAAAGAAGTGTTTCCATTCATGTTTAAAGCCCGTCATTTTTTAATTAAACCCCCCTGTTTATTCAGCAACTTTAAGCAGAAATAATTTGGTTCAAAATGAATCAAGGTCATAGTTAAAGTACTATATAAAATGCATAAATAGTTTAGAGTAAATGTGAATGAAATAGTTTAGAGTAAATGTGAATGTAGATGAATTTTTTAAATGTCTGCATTGCTAATATACACCTTGTATTAGCTGCTGGTGACAGCAGATTTCTCTTTTCTGTTTGTACAGAGACTTTTTCAGACCATCTGCCCCCGTCAACACATTAAATAATTCACCGGCTGTGTCTATTTTGTCCATTTTTAGCAGATATGTCCTTGGGTCATGTCAAAAGGTAAATATCGAGTACAGTTTATTGTTTTTTTTTAACCTGTTTTATTGCAACAAAAAGGCAACATCAAATTCAGTTTATATTTACAACATGCTCAGTGTAGGGGAGTTAGTAAATTATTAAAAACACTCGAGTCACTCATGTACAATGTGGAAACATTGACATTTATGCTTCACATGCAATCAATATTTGTCACATTTTTTTTATACATTTTTGTTTGTTGGTAATTTGAACTTAATCACATTTAAGCAGCTTAAGAACATTTAATGCTCTACAACTGTAAGGTCTGATATCTACTTTTAACGTTCTACAAATATAATTCTACTACAAATATCTGAGAAACATTCAGTTGTGTGGTAATAGTAGTTCTACTCCTTAAGCTGAAATGCTTTTAACCTGCATTATAAAGTACACATCGAAAAGACAGATGTGTTGGTTGAGAGCACAATCCCTTCAGGGAATGTTTAGGACCATCCGATCTGAATGTGTTAATAACAAGGCTGAGGTCCTAGTTCAGAGGAAAGAGAGCATCTGCGCTCATCGTGCCATTAACAGACCACCGGAGATTTCTCCTCCAATTAAATGGACGGATGTGCCATGTGCAATTGTGTTTCACTTCATTCAGACAGATGTTTAGCTTTTCTGCCATCATTAGAGAGAGAGAGAAAGAGAAATAACCTTGGGGCTCTGCGACTCATACATAAACATATACAACTACAAGACATATGTAGAATTATGTATGCAATACTATTAGCTGATTGTTTGACCCACAGCTTCCTCTGGAAATCTGACACATAATTACACTTAAATACACCTGATAACTCTTAAAAAACAACACGCAATTTTGATTTTCCTGAATTCTGCATCTCAAGTAATCCCAGATCAGATTAAAAACTACTTTGCACCAAACGTCAGAACCATCAGTAAAGAAATATCATTGAAGATCGTAGGGTCTAAAACAATAAATAATTTTAGATTTTGATCTGAAGTTGACAAAAAAGAAAATAAGAGTAATACAGGTCAATGTTTAAACCTTGTCCAGTTTTTAAACACAAACACTTTTGTACATAATGTACATTTACTTTTGTTCAGCATAACCTTTTATTACAGTATAGACCCCTAAGCCACATTAGAGTGATTTATAAGCTCTTCGTAATGTATTATTTGAAACATTTTATTACCTATCAAATAAAAAAAATGGACGGAGTTTGTGCACTAGAATCTTGAAACTTGGTTGAACAGATACAAAGTGCATATAGATAAAGAAACTCAGTATAAAAACTAGATTCAAGCACAGGTCAAACTGTATCAAAAAACACTATTAGTATTGTTAGACAGATCATTAGCAACTTTAAGTCCATTATTTGCATAAAACTTGTCAATCCATTAGCACCAGAGCATAATTCAAACAAACTTCCCTGATGATTTAAACTCTGCGATTGTAGTTTAAGATTTTCCCAAAGTTCTGTTGCTCCTTCTTGACAGTCCGCAATTGCAGAAGAAGCGCACAAATTAAAGTCATCCCAATATCTGTGTAAACACACACACACACACACACACACACACACACACACACACACACACACACACACACACACAATTTAGTGTATATTTTGCAAGTTTTTGGTGAATAATCAGAACTGTACATATGGATCTTTCGGGCTAAAAACACTAAACAGCAAAGTGCACTTACGAGCAGACAGTCTGTAGGTTTTCACTGTCGTCCAACTCTTTTGGATAGTTAATCATATTTTCTCCAAGAGTAAGCAGACAGTCAGAAAAACCTTTAAACACAGTTTCACATGTTCCCACAGAACACACAGCCTGCACCAAAGAAACTGAAAAACAATAATCACATCATTATACTGACACACGCCTAAATTACAATGGAAACGCTGTTTGAAAGCATTTATCAAAGATCTAATTATCTTTACAAGTCAGCAAATATAAGTGAATTGTTGTGAATAACATAGACTCACCAAATTCCAGTGTAAAAAGTATAGAGTTGTATTTCTCGCACGAAGTCAGTCCCATTATACGATTGACAAATTCCAACGGTCTGTAATCACATACTTCTTCTTACCAGGGCAATTTAAGAATGTGATCGTTAAAGAAAGCTAACTAGACAAACGGTACGCGCGAACGTGAACAAATGGAGACGACAAGCGGTCTCGCGCTCCGGTAGTTTCGAGCGTCCTGGTGACGTAATCGTTCAGCCAAAGCCTCGCATACGATTTCCAATTCCTAAACTAGAAAATATTGCAATCGTATTCGCTTGATGATTTTTTTCAACGTGCTTATATGACTGTGGGAAACAATTTTATCGTTTTGCTTAAAGAAATTGTAAAATAGACTCAACCACAATCTGATGCTTTAGCGATCTTTAAGTCAGATTCTCCATTGTGGAGATTCAATCATTGAGATACCATTTCTTTTTTGCTGCAGTGACTTCTTAAAGTTTCCTATTACAGTATACGTAATTGGATTTGACAAGACCTTTAGCGACCTCAAGTGACTAATATTTGAAACTGCTTAGTTACTAAAACAAAAGACAGTCTTGTCGACAAACCATATTTTAACCACATTTGAGAGAGAGAGAGATAGATAGAGAGAGAGAGAGAGAGAGAGAGAGAGAGAGAGAGAGAGAGAGAGAGAGAGAGAGAGAGAGAGAGAGAGAGAGAGGACATGTATACATACTTGCTTTAAAAGCAGACAAGTGTTGACAAAAACTTGCAAATTCATTAATAATTAAACTATGTTACGCTGTATGTTTTCATATATGTACTTTAACTAATCTCGAGATTGTTATTAAACAAATCATAATCTTTCAAGAAACGTTCAACTCAAATGAACTTGTGGAACCGAGAGAAAATTTAACTTCTGCAAGATGGTGAACAAAATGTAGGCCAGAGGCAATTATTCAGGTCACAGTGGGTCAGAGACATTGCTTTAGTACACAATCACAAGGTCATTTCCCTGCGATTACATAAAGTGATGGAGACACTGCCCTCTAGTGGTGGGGTCACCCCAGACGTCGACTCAGTCAATGTTCAGTCAGTGGAATGAAGAGAACATTACAGCTGAAATTGTTCCTAGAGAAATGCTATTTTATAACAGAATCAGAAAACACATAATTTTATTAATCCTATTACATTTTTATACTTAATGCAACGTATGCAACATTACACTCAAGCACTGCTCAGGTAAAACAAGTCAAAGCTTCTTATAATAACAGCGAAATCACGTGATTGATCTGAAACCAAACAATGGAACTGTATCGCATATACAAATTAAAAAAAAAAACAGGCGCAGAGTCTCAACAAATGATGCCATACAAACAGAAACATTTGACATCTCGTTAGGTTAATACAGTACGAGAATACAAAAGAATAAGTTAGTCATCCGCAACTCATCCAGAATCACCGGAGAAATGTCCAAATTAATTGTTTGTTACAATTCATCGTTATCATACTTAATATTAATTTTACTATGATCACATGAGGACGATCAGGTGTTAGGAGTGCGAACGCCTACACTCGCCCGTAAGCGAGGTGTGTTACGTCATCAGTGTAGCTTTCGGGGGCTCATCAACGCCCAGCTACTATGACGAAACTTCCGTTAACGTCTGTAAGTTTTCATTTCTTTTCAGTTTCACCCC
>CM051493.1:27246304-27265915 GCA_028031935.1 Paedocypris micromegethes
CCCCCATTCCCGTTCTTTCTAACTTTGTTTACACACGTATACCTACCTGAGCCTGGCGACTAAACTTGTAAAAGACAAATCCATCCGTTTGTCCGTCAAATGATGTGGCTGAAGAGTGTAAAGTGAAGTTTTTCACCCCTCCCATAGAGATGCTCACAGCTGAACTCCAGTGGCAGCCTCAGTAACACACGTCCCCTTGGAGACTGGAGCAACACGTGATGCGTCTACTTATCACGTTCACTGAGCAGCGCTCAGGAACACTTTGACAAAAAAGTGACTTTTCTGACTCTCAATCGCGGGAACTTTCGATGGCCATCGTTCATTTAAAAGGCTGAAACGGCAGGCGATGTAAAGTACCCAGTTGGCGAACTTTGCACATCCTCAAATACGCCATTTTGATCTCCGGAACAACTTTTGTCATTTCTCTCGAAATCATCTTCTCTTTTCATCATCACCATGTCTCGACGTATTCCCGAAGAAGTCGAACGTAAGTACCGAGCGGTGTTCTTACACGTTGTACCGCGCGTCCTCCATCACGTCGAGAGTAAAAAAATTAACGGCTGGCAACTTTTCTGAAAGTTGTTTTTTTACTTAGGCCAAAGTTGTTGAAATGATGTCGGTCGTTTTTTTCCTCCTCGCACGGGGTTCGAGCTTCCTCCTTTCGTTCTCGCATCCGAACGTTGAACGCCCGAGTACAGGAATTCACTGGTGTTTTGTCAGCCAAGTTATTTCAGCTAGCCTACCTGAGTTAACTCAACCATTCGAACGAGCACAAAACGTAGTATGTAACGACGTTTCGTCTCTAGTTTTCATCGATCAGCTTTAGCATTTATATTTTCTTTAACCGTCAATGTTTTATAGTGAAGCGAGCATCCACATCTGAACTTTGATCGAAGCTAACGCGTGGGGGGTTGGACACGCTTCCCTTTCTATTTTGACCTTGTCCGGACATTATATATTTACGTCTTGCCTGCGCTTGAATGTGTTTTTCACTTTCGAGAAGTTGTACTCGAACAGAAGGCGACAAAACGTGCGTTTGGTACGACTAAAAAACGAAACGTTTGGGAATGTCAAAAGTTGTGAAGGAGGAAGTTCCCTGTCGTCGCGGCTACCTTTGGGCTGGGTTTGCGTCGAGATGATCATTATGTAATTTACGAGATAATTCTTTTTTCATAAAATAATTCACACCAGGAGAGTTTCAAAGGCTTCGAGAAGAGGTGTTTGTCATCTCGGATGCAACATTAGGCTCGTGGTTGTTGTTTTTTTTTTTCATGCGGATGTCTCGACACAGGCTGCGCTCGTGCCCGCCTCCCATCATCCTCTTCTCGTTCTCGCGTCTCTTTGGGGAACCAGAATGTGGAGAGATCCGGATGAGCAGTTCACATTCCATTACCAAATTCAACACTGGGCTCCAGGAGGCCTGTAGTGGCCGTGGCAGCATCTTTCTCCCACTTTTGTCTTCCTCCATCCAGGTTCTTTCGATAACTCGCCTCGTTTCATGGCATTAGAAAGCATTCGAAGTGACTGTGTTCTGTGATAAGCAACGGGTTTTGTTTTTGTTTTTTATTTGTTTATTTATTTATTTTAGAAACGGCATTTGCTTTTGTTAGATTTTGGACTTGTGACATTATTTAACTTATTGCACACAATTTCCTCCACAATTAAATGTTTTAATTACAAATTAACAAATATTTATTCAATTTGTGAAGTAAAAGTCTTGGTTATTTTGAAGATTACAACATAATTTAACATAATTGTTGTTTTGATTATGTTCATACATCATTTTTTTACATTTGGCTTTTTCAGTTGAATGTTGTTTGCTACTGCAAGGATTTTATCGCCACTTATCGCTTTGGTGAAAAGTTTTCTAAATGTCTAAATGTTCAGAAACCACAGATATAAAGATCAAAACATATCTCATTCACAACAATTTTCCTGGAGTCTTGAAATTATTTGAAAAAGGAAACTTCCACACAAAACGATTTGACACATTTTTCATCTTGTCTTTTAAAGCTGCACCCCTCCCCCCATTATTTTAATTGTCGCATGACAGCCATACTAGCATTGTTTGTCATTAAATCATGCTGAGAGAAGATACGAGAAAATTCACTTTTAATCATTTTTCTATTACCACGGCCGCTCTCACAATGCAGGCTGATGCAGGGTGGAGATCTGTTTGTTCAGACGCGTAAAGCAAGACGGCCATTGAAAATTCAAAGACATGTTCCTCTGAGCAGTCAACCAGTGGCCTGGCCTGTAATCTCCTCTGTCCTCAGCAGGGAGTCGCCAGAGATGAATAGAGACAAGCCATTGTGAGCGTCTGAGCCGCCATGCTGATAGTGATAAACGGGGGTCATCAGCTTATATCTTATTTTCTTTCAACAATTTTGAGTCAACAAAGCCCACTAATCTAAACCGATGGTTACTGAATTTACACGTGCTGGTGCTTTTGACTTCAATATTAAGATTCTGGAACAGAAGTGATGTACTTTGAATAACTTCTAAACCCTTCAGTGTTTCATAGTACATATTCCCTGTTCCCAAACGTGATAATTTACACTTTTTAAAAATGAAAACTTCCGTTTACTGGAACAGTTTGAGAAGTAGGTTAGCCACCTCACTTTTGCCACTAGTGATGCCTGTTCTGTTCACTCATCCAGGGGTAGAGATGGGCATCTTGTTTCGCTCTGGAGCTATTTTTAGCCTGTCTATTTTAGATAAGATTATGTTCCCTCTTGCTCATATGTGGTGGGAAGCCTGGTTTGGTCTTAGGGTGTTGTGTGAGAAACTACCTGCGGGGCTGAGGAAAGTCAGTTTGCATATGGATGCTAACGGTTTACACATGCTATCCAAATGTAAGAAATGGCTTTGTAGTGAATGATGTTTGATAACGATTAGTATCAGACTCGCTGTCGATCTAAATTTATGGGAAATGTAGTGTAGATGTCGCAAAAATTACACAGTCGCGCACACAATACACAAGCAAGTTTAAAACTGTGAAAAAAGTAATGATTTGATTTCCGGGCCTTGGAAGACAGGAAACAGAGCAGACTGTGGTGAGAGGAAGTGAGAACTGCTGAACAATTGGCAGTTTATTCTTTCCCAGCATCTAAAATACAAAATAATAACGTGTTACGGTCCTGTCATACAATAAAGTCACCTTGTAATGCTTTTGCCGATGATCTTTAATGGAGAATGGCAACTCGAAGAGTATCCACCGCCTATCCTCCACCTCTCTTCTTCCACCAGGCCTCTGTTGCTGACTACACAAGTTTTGTCAGCTGGCAGTTGCCCACAGTCTGTGAATTTTTGATAGCTTCTTGAGGTGGAACACTGTGAGGAGGAGGCGGAGATGCTGAAGAGACTCTTGTTGCTCATTTAGTGGTAGTGTGGGGTGAAGGGAGGGGGAACGTCTCTCAAAGAAGATGGCAGTTCTGTTCACACACCGTGGAACCAGTTTGTCTTGTACTGGCATTTTTTTGTGCGGCGCAAACAGTCGAAAGATGAAAATATGCCCATGACTAATGCATCCAAATCACACACAGAACTTGCTTGAAGTGCCGTTGCTTCAGAATGGAGTCAAAAGCATGGAGTATGTCTTAAATGTTAATATAGTCCCTTCATGCAGTCCACTTTGACTCCGTCACAGTCCTTTTAATGAAATCCCATGACAAAGCTGTGACTCCAGTTCCAGTTGTGGCCATTCAGTCAAGTTAAGCAGGGACTGGATTGAAGCCATTTATCCGGAAAATGCTAGGTCGGAGCCACAGGTGGAGAAGCGACAAACCGCTTTAAGAGAAGTTTTCTTGGAGGAACATGGAGAAAAAACTCTCATGGAGAAACATCCCGACTGCTCTCAAGCAAGACAGATCCTCCTCTGTGTCTCTGAAAGCAATGTGCAATGGGAAACAGATGTGGAAGGGCTTTTTCCTCCATGTTCCTCTTTAGGAGCCACAATTAATGTGTCGTATACGGAGTCATTTTGTTACACACATGTTGTCAGCTTCAAACGTTTGTTCTTTAAATGTTTGTAGACCCTGGCCATTAAAAGAAACCGTAATTTGTTATACTTGCACCTTGGTGTAATTCCAAACACTTACATCAGAACAAGTTGTTAATAAAAAGTTGTCTTTTTATTAAAATTCTCTTGAGTCGTGGCTGCATGGATCAACATGGCTGATTTACAAAAGTGAAAATAACAAAGTTTGCATACTTTGCCAATAAGATCTGCGAAAAAACAAGTCACATGGATTATATAATAACATGGGGATTCAAATTATGATCGGAGGGTTTTTTTTTGGAGCATCCCTCCCTTTAAGTGGGATCAAAGCATTTTCATTCACCAGCACATCCCATTAGCCAACACTTCATGCCACGTTATCGCAAGATCGTCTGTATCACCCGATGACATGTTCAGTGAAGTTCTCTCATAACCATTTAGGGCTGATCCAATCAAACACAAGTCGAGAAGACACTCCAGCTGTGAAATGCTAATAGATGGTTTTATCTTTCGATGGGATTAAGTTGGTCGGGGCAGATTTCTAGTAACTTCTCACAGAAGGCCCTCAGGCAGCGCAGACGGGGAACCAAACATGGCAGCCTTTCAAGAAAGGAAAGCTGTTCAGCATAAAACAGGCAGTGTGTATCTTGAAAACATGCTTGTCCACCGTTCCGCCTCTTGTTAATTTCTAATAATCCACGCTTACCCGCACAGCCGCCCAACATTCATTTTTAGCGCTACACAGCAATGCGATGTAATAAAGTAACAATACGTTGTTACAGTACTCAAGTATTACTGTAATCACAGCCTGAAACTGTAGACTTTGTGCTACCGGCAGACGCGACACTGCGTCTGTAACGTGTCTATCACGACTCAATCATCAAAATGTACTGCTGGGATTAAAATAAATAAAAAAAGAATGAATAATAGATAACAATTAAACTATCCAGTTAGATAGATAGATAGATAGACAGACAGACAGACAGACAGACAGATAGATAGATAGATTTGCTTTTAAGTAAATGTTTTTTTTCGAAGTAAGATACTTGTACATATATGAACAATACTACACTGGTGCTATAATAAAAAGATGCCAAAATCTACATTGTTTCAAGAGTCACATTCATAGATAATCATTGCGCTGGTCTTTATCCTCTTTGTGTGACATGCGTGGTGATGTTGCCTCTTGAGGTTTCATCCAGATGACATTCGACTCAATATATTCCCAGAACCCGATGGAGGAGTGTAATCCTGTCAGGACAGGACTGGGAAAAACAAAATGCAGAAAAGAGGCAAAGGTCACTCCTGATTCTTTTGCAGCTTGGTTCATCTCAGAGTTTCAGTAAATATTAACTTGCTTATCGGAGAATTGTGGAGATGTTCTCCTAGAGTGTAAAGAAATGAGTCCAAGAACTAGACTAATTTAATTCTAAGCCAGAATATGGTGGTTTCACTGGTAGTGTGTTTATTTGCTGATTGATTGCTTCTCTGACATAAATTCACATACGTATACAAATACATTGCAACCTATTCGGGGAAAGTGGACCAAAGATAATCTCTGCTGTATACTTGCATCCCATCAGATGCTTTGGAATAAAAAGGCTCAGAGCCCATGAAGAAACTAGAATGTTGAAAGTAAAGTCAATAATTGGAGATATCATTGCATTAGTGCATAATTCAACAGTTTACTGTTAATTTGCATGATGGGCATGTTCTTGTTGTTTTTTTTTTTTTCATTATTTTTAACTCTGTTCTTCTGTCTGGATAGTTTAATTGCTAGCCAAGTTAACAAATGAAATTCCAACCAATCATTGACCTGTTGTCTTTAACCCTGCCCTTCCATTCACCAATCACAGCTTTGTGTATTGACCGTTTTCTTTCTTTGTTTACTTTGTAAATTCACCCCACAGTACACACTACTACATGTTTAGATTAGAATTAAATTTCACTAAGTCTAATAGAAAAAATTATTTGACCAAATACATAAAACCCAAATAACATTGAAATACATGCCTTACTTTAATTTAGAATTTCTTACTTTAAAAATCAAAGTTCTACCATATCTGCATATGTAGATTTGAAGCCAATTTTACCACTTTCCCCAAGGCAGAAATGTCATTTGTTATTCTTGGTGACTCCGATTCTTCATTTATATGCTTTAGACCAAGGCAAAGTGCAGAAGATTACGAGAGGGTTGTGGTCAGAGTGGGATTACCATATTCTCACATGGACTCTGCCCATTGAAAATGACTGTTTAATCAAGGTTTAGTGGTTCTAAGAGCTTTCATGCATTGTGCTTTTTTTGTGCTCTGTGAAACGTTTCGTTTTTGTGCCCATGGTAGTAGAAAAGTAGAAAATTGTCATATTGATAATTTGATATATATCGAGATTTTGATGGTTCCACTATGTGTTCATGGATGCAAATAAATTCAAATACAAAATTAGCTAGAAATGCAAAATTGAGAAAAAGCTACAATAAAAATAGTTTTATACAAAAAATTAAAAAAAATATCTTTGCACAATGTTCTCAGTAGTAGAATACATGATAAAAGGATGCTTATGCATTACGCATCCTTTAATGCATTCACCAATTGCACTTATGACTTGCTTAATCAGAAATTTTAATCTAATTTAATCGTACATCAACAATGTGCAATATTTTTATATTTATTTTATTTTATTATTATTATTATTATTAATTTTTTTTTCATTCATATTCTTTATTTGTTGTTTTATCATTGGGGCTGCTGCTAAATGTAAATTTCTCTCTGAGACAAATAAAGGTATTCTTCCTCTTCTTATACTTGATTTATTTTTTTCATTTTGTTGATTTGGCAATATGTTTCTGCTAAATGAACAGAAGTGGATTTAAAAAAAAAAGACAAAAAAAGCAATGAACTGTCAATAAGGGCATAAGTCACATGAAGGAATGAATTTTGAATAATTTGGTAAACAAACTGCGGGATTTAACTATTATACAATATATTACGGAAATAGAATTGTATTTACTTGTGGTTTACGTAAGATGTTCAGAACAGATAACGCAACTGCAAGTAAGTCAGTCATAATGATCCTTTTCCCTTTCCATAGTACAACCGTACGCTCAACGCAGATGTTGAAGCTTTAAACTCCCATGTTTCCTTCCGTGTGCTCATGGGAAAATATGACGTCATAGCGACTCTTTAATTTAAACTTATTTGTACTTGTGTCGATAAGTCACACCACTGGTCGCTGCGAGTAGAATATCACATGATCACACATGACCTGACTCTTGAGACCTGATTGGTCATGTCAGCAGATCTCCGAGAAGGGGCGGAGCAGCAGGCAGGACACCAAGCAGGGTCAGTGAGTGGTTTCTATGGTGACCATCTACAGTCAGTGATGTGGCAATGTACTTTGATCATGTGGAGATGGACAAAGTGGTTGCGTTTGAGAAAAGTCAAACTTCCTGAAGCTCACATTTAGTGAAGTCCAGCTAAGTTACACACAAGTTGGTTTGACTTTGTGCGGCGCTCTACCCGACTTAATCAGAGTGGGCACGGTGAATAGATGAAGTCTGTGTGTGTTGATAAGGACTCGGTTGAAGGTGGGTGGAGAAGGACAGAGGGCCAGAGCAAGATTGCTCAGGGTGGAAATAACAGACACGAGAACTGAAGCTGTAGCTAAACATGCACATCACTGCCAACAACAGTTTTTTTTTACCCTCTTCAAATCATTGATTCTTAGAACATCACTGCAAAGACCAGCCCTTAAAGTTGACAGAAGACTGCTGGACAGATGACTGAGATGGAGCGAGGTCTTATTTGGGGTTGTGAAATAATGACCAGAAGTGTACGCTTGGGTAAATCTGCACGGGTTGGGTTTTAAATAGCCTGGAATGCACAGTGCTGGAAATGGCCGGTAGTTCAGAGAGCTTGTCCCATCTCGACAGCAGCTGTATGGGACAGAGACTGGATCTTCTCCCAGGACAAGCTCTATTGTGGATGGATGCATGTGCTCTTTTGGTCCAAGAGTTTGGTCCAAGAGTCCAGGACCAATGTTTTTTTTTTTTTTTTTACACATATGGAGTTCAAACCCTTTATGTACCACAGTTGTTCACGCACAAACCAAAATAAATCCCACTATAATGATTGGTCCTCGTCTGAAACAAAATGGTTGCTGTGTGTAAAGGTCACGTCAGGCCCACCTGTTTGGGGTGACAGCTGAGCACGGCTCTGCCAAGGGTCTCATGTGGTCTCCACCTCTTTGTTAACCCCTTACTCTTGACATAAACATGACTCGGGAACCACTCACCTGCTGAAGGAAGACAGTGTGGGCTGAGTTGGTATCTGCTTGGAAAGTTCCCCAGCAGCTGGTTAATCACCTCGGACCATCTTGAAACCTGCTAGTCTTCTTTTAACCAGACTACAAGACTGCCACACATCTTCTGATGAGACGGCTTTACAGCCTTCTGGAATTCTGGTCTGAAGCAGTCGTTAATGCCAAAAGTCTTACTTTAATTCGTAACGGAACTTGTGTTTGAACATGACGAGTGGGAAAATGAGGTGTTAAGGTGGAGAAGGTGAAGCGTGCTGAATGAGACGGGAGGCGAGAACTGAGCCGTAAAACCAGTTCAGCTGGAAAGCTTCCTCCACTCTGGGTGTCTCCTCTCACCAGGAATCTTCCTCCCAGTTCTCGGAGTTCTGTAGCCCACGTCCCCTCCAAGCTCCTTCTATTCTGACACCTCCCCCACTCAACACAAACACACATGCTGAAACTGATACAGGAACAGTTTGGAGTGTAGAGCCAGCAGAACGCGATAGCTCCGTGAACACCTGCCCACAATTCAACACTTGCCTGTGCCTGTCATGCTGGGATGCAAGAGCTTTGAGACACTGCTCCACTCACCACTCACTCTAAAAGCGTGTGCACGGAGTACTATTTATTGTCTCCAAATTTGTAGCTCGGACTTCTAACGTTGATATGTTTAATCATTGAGTTTGAGTGTTCTGCTCTGGAAATGGTTGGCCGGCAATTCCGAGTGATTTCCGCATCTAGATCCAGACTTCCTGGGATTGGCTCCAGCTCCCTGTGACCCAGAAATGGAAAAGCAGTTCAGAAAACTGATGGGGTTTTTTGGGGAGTGCATGTTATTATGTCATTTGAAAGTGACGCAAAGAAAAATAAATGTTTGATTAGTGGAGGGCAGTGAAACTGTGGAGGAACTTTTATTGCTCACCGAATGAGGGCAATAATGGTAAACTTGTCTGGTCAGAAATCCATCTTGCCAGATGCTGTGGACTGGCCAGAGTGTGGTCACCTGTGAGTGACATCATTGCTTTACAAGCTCACCTCCAGTGGGGTAAAGTGCTTGACAATAGACTTTAGAAATAAAGAGATTCTTGTTCTCACATATTTTCTCACATTTCTTTGAGCATAAATTCAGTGCAAGTAAAATACTTAAAGTGGGATACTTTACGACTAAGGTCCCGGAATTGGTGACTTGTAATGGAGTAATTTTTACAGTAAGTTATCCGTACTTCTACTCAAGTGTTGTTTTCAGGTACTTGTTATACCTCTGGTCACCGCACACCATGTAGTAGAACCTCCCACTGACGCTTATTGACAGGTTGAGAGCTAGACCTCGTGAATATAAACGCAAATTCCAGCTCAAATTGAATTCACATTTGCATTTGATTGATTTTGTTGATGGTAATGTTGAAACACCATAAACCTTTATTTTGTTTTAAACATTTGCATATGATTAATTTTTGTTATTAAACACTGCATAACCAGCATCTGCTGTTGTTGTTTATGCCTTTGCACCTCTTACCATATGCTCGTTGTTTGTCTCCATAAAGAACCAGTCTTCATTGTTTTCCTTGACCTCTCATCATCACCATTCTTCCTGTGTTTTAAAACTAGCTCGAGTCTCTCACTCACTCACACACACACACACACACACACACACACACACACACAAGCGCACACACTGACTTACTTTCAGCAGTTGACTGGTCTTATGCCCTGGCAACCCGGTTCAGTTTACCAGCTGAACAAGAGGATCGAGACGAGATGTCTCCTGTTACCTTCATGCTGCAGTCCAGCATCTGAATCATGATGTCATTCACGTGACCTTGTCGTCCGCGTCTCAGCACATGTTAGACTCACTCACAGTCCATGAGCTGCTCGAGCCTGATGGAGTTCGAAGGGAGACTCTTCACATTTACGCTGGCTCAGCAACCCCCACCGCATGTGGGTTTTTCGTCAACGACTTGCTTTGTGTGCGCAGTGTTGTGTGCTCGTGCAGGCCTTTCTCGGGGCCTAGAAGTTTTGTAGGTATTAATTGTGTCAATGTGTTTTGTCTTGTTCCTTTTCAGTATGAGCAGAGGTCCCTGTCCCTCATCCTGCCCCTGTGACCCCGTGGCTCCATGACCCTGTGACGTGCTTAACACCGACTTTAAAATGGGTAAATATGCAAAAGACACTTGTTACAACTAGCTTTTAGAGGAATAAAGATGGAAATATCTAGTCCCTTTTTAATAAAAAACCGCAATAGATGGCTCTTGGACCTTGAATGCCAGTTTGCACCCGTTTACACTCATTTTAGAATTCAGTTGGTTTAATTTGATTCAACATTTGAGAAAAAACAAGGTAAAGCCGCAATGGGAGAAAAGTGTTGAGGAATGGATAGAATGGAAAGGAAAAGCAGACCGTAAGAAAGCAAGATGGAGGATAGACAGACCTTAGGAAGAAGAAGTCGAAGAAGAATGGCCCAGCATTCCCCAGAACTTCCCAGCCACCACACCAAACAGGAAATTCACGGGTTCCCCACTTTCTGTCTAGTGCTGTAAGAAGGGAGGGCAAACTTTCCATTCCTCTTTTTGTACTTATGAAAGAGAGAAGGAATACATTGGTTGAAAATAAATTTCTTTATGGGATGCCGTAAAGCTACAAGAGCAGTTATTGTGGGTTTTGGTGCTTTTTTAATTTTAAAACCTATGTGGGGCCCAATGATGCCCAGAGAAATCCAAGATTTTAGACTTTGTACGTATACATGTGGTATAAATATGATGGTATATTAATCTGGAAAATTACTGAATGAGATAGAGTCCGCCTACTCTGAATTTAAGACCTAGAGAAGGTCATGAAAGTGAAATATTGTTGTTTATGGAGGCACTTATAATGGAGGCATTTATAAACACGGCTTTTCCCTTCATTTAAACCACCATAAACTATTGAGGGATTTATTAATTTGAAAGGTTGCAGGTATAAAAATCCTAAAATCATTTTGCTATAATTGATTTCTCTTTTCATTTTTCTCTACAATGACTGTCTGAACAGGAATTTGTCTGAACATTTTTTTTTGTATGTTGTGCCCTGAGATGGGTTGTCCACTAATAATTGTATAAAATTTGTGAGCATGAGTATGATTTTCTTAACTGTGCCATCCATATGTCATTATCGGCTCCATTGGCTAATTAATTCTTCTCTTCTAACTTGATCCTTTAAGTTTGTCCAGGGATTCCTGAGTAATAACAGCTCTTTAATCTGAGATAATCTCTGGGTATCTGCTGTACTGCCACCTCAGCTTTCAATACTCGGTTAGGTTGTGTCTGGAATGCTCTTAACTTATAAAGCTTTTTTAAAATGGACCCTTTTGTTGCATGCATGTATGTATTATATATTATATATATATATATATATATATATATATATATATATATATTTGACACACTCTTCAATAAAATTTTCCTGTATTTGCACATTAATTTCGTTGCACCATTGTGCAATGACAATAAAGATTGTCTAAAAAGCCGGTTTTGAACACGTCACAATAAAAAGACGTGCGTCTCCAGTAGTTGCCAGTTCTCGGCACAAGCAGATGACTGATTTTGAGAAAATGGTAACAAAAATGCATGTTTGGTGGGGGAGCTAGAAATGTGAGCGAAGAAATAGATGACATGATGTTAACACGAATTATTAAGCCTAAAACGTGCGCGATCCACTTTGCTTTTGTACTGCTCACTTTCAGAGAAAAGCAATTGACGAAGATTCAAAAGGAAAAGAAACAATTCGTAGCAAGAGCCAACTGGCTTGACAAGTTTTTGAAATTCTATCATTTATCACAGCGTCAGACCATTCATTTCGTCTGAGAAGGGAATAAGAGCAAGTCTTGTTTAAACACTGTGTCATTTGAATATTTTTTTTATTTAACGCAGGGGCTGCAATTGGAAATGATACGGTAGTCTCACTCGATGGATAGATGGATGGATGATTGAGACTGAAAACTCTCTAAGGCGATGACTTTTTTTTTAATCTATAGAAGCTTCTCCTAAATAATTCTACTCATATTATTACTATTATTGTTAGTTATTGTCGGCTTACAAGCACGTGAACTGTGTTTTCAGTGACACATGCTGACTCAGAAGCTCGAAAACATACCGGCACTTTCTCTAACTAGATTTACGACACATGAAGAGTTACAGATGACACAGTTTCCAGTACGGTTATGGTGATCGTTTCATGATAAATCAGAAAACTATTTACTTAATTTATGATTATGGCGGCAAATGTGATAAATGTTATACATGACAACTCTACTGAAATTGATGTCATCCAACAACATCAATTTGTTTCATTTTTTTATATTTAAAAAAATTGGGCCTCTGGATTTTCACTTTTTTTCCCAAAGGTTTGCCTTTGTGATGTAATTTGGACCTAACCAGTTTAAGGGCCCAAGATAAGATAAAACAAGGTTTATTTACTTTGGGAAAATATAGCAAACCAGAAGCTTTATAGAAAATGAAAGAAGACAACATAAATGTAATATATAAACTGTAGAAGCTGCCCAAAAAAAGACTAATCTTACAAATCTTCAGTCTTGCTGTGGAATGATCCGCCATACTGGTACCAGCTAGTGTTTTGTTTAGGTTTCTCAAGTTTCCCTCCCAGAATCTTCAGAGAAACTTTAATAATGGCTCATGTATTGATGTAAAAGCTGTACGATCAGACAGATGTATGCATCATCTGAAAGTGAGGATTTCTCCTTCCCAAGCCATGTTGGGAGGGGGATTTCCTCCCCTCCCCCCACCAGCGAGGAGCTCACACCCTGTGACTGCACACATGGAGCACACCGAGACCGCATGGTTGGAGGGAGTGAGAACAGCCTCTCACAGCCCTCCAGCCTCTCACAGCCACTTCCTGCTCAACATTCAACCTTCTCTCTCGTTCCACAGTCAAAACCCCTACAAGTCTTTCTGGTTCAGAAGCAAATTCATCTCTGAGCCTTTTTTCTTCACATTCAGCTTTCCTCATAACTTCCTTTCCCATCTCTCTTCTCTCGCTCATCTTATGTCATTCATCACCCACCCCCTGAAGCAGCAGCATTCTGGGACGGGCCTCTCGCCGCAGTATCACACTCCCACAGCTGCCTCGAACAGTCCACAGTTGGTACTTCTGCTATCTTCGCGTTTTGACAAGACAATACACCATGTGTTCAGATTGAGATGTCTGGGGGAATAATGTGGCTATTGAAATCTTTCATCAGTGAATAGGCCCAGTTCACAAATATTGTGACATTACTGCAGGTAAATCGCACCGTATAAAGTTAGTTTTGATGATGGAAAACGTGGTTGAAGTTAAACCAGCTGTAATTTGTAAGTTCACTAAACTTGACTAGGACAGTCAAGTCTATTATGCTAATGTAGTAGTTGATATTAACAGCGGTGCAAAACTAGAAAATACTTGTTCAGTCAATGAAATCTGTATTTTTCAAAACAAGTTGTTTTTTCACCCTACATTTACAAGTTGTCCTTTTAAAACACAAAGCCTTCGCTGTGGTATCCAATAGTAGTTTCATAAATTAAACAGAAGCGAATAAGAGAAGCTTATTGTGACGCAACACTGTGTTTTTTCTCCTTTAGATAAAGAATGTGCCACAAGTGAAACGAACATCAACAGTGTTCTTGATGCAATCGAGATGAATGACGAGTCCTATTTGTCAAACGATGCCGTGAAGAGTCTGTCGTCCTCCTCTCCTCAAGCCATAGAAGGTATGTCGTTGTAGAACTCTAAAAGACAGCCACTTTACACTCACCCAAAACCAGGAGTGTAAAGTACTTGAGTAAATGAACTTCATTACTTTACTTAGCTATTTTTGTTGGCTACTTTGTTCTTGTACTCAGTATAAAAAATATTAGCAACTTTTACTCTCTACTCTCAAATTTTTGACTGAGTATATGTTCTCTTTAATCCACTACATTTGAATGGACGCTTAACGTTACCCGTTACATTGTAATTGTGCGGGACAAGTCGGCATCTTTTTTTAGCACAGTTCATTTCTAGGGCGGACGAGCTGATATTGCCATCTGCAGGGTGCCGAAGGTACTGGATGCTATTTATGAGCTATATCGTGTGAACATTAATTAGCGGCTGAATTTTTTTGCACATTGGAGTTTGACTGAGACTGACTTTTTTTTTTTTTTTCTGCCATTTTAAAATATTGAGGTGTCAAATTTCATTTCTATATTACGTAATAAAACCTCATAAATTAAGAGTGTCTTTTAAGCCTAAATCCAGTACAAGTAAAACACTTGAGTTCTTTTAAAATTGGATACTTTACAACTTCTACTTTAGACTTCTTGGAATTGATGACTTGTAACTTGTAATGGAATGTTTTTTGCAGTACGGAATTTTTACTTTCACTTGAGTTGGTTTTCAGGTGCTCTTTTCACATCTTCCTAAAACAAAATGTATATGTATGTGTAGATGTGTGTGTGTGTGTGTGTGTGTATTTATATATATATATATATATATATATATATAAATATTATATATATATATATTCTTTCTTTCTTTCTAACTTTTATTTCCAATTATTGTTTGTCAATCAAGGGTTGTTTTTGAGAGCATGAACCAAAAAAATAAATTCTCCCAATGGAATAAATAATGAATTTCTGATTCTGATTCTGAAGTTCACGAGTTTTTTTTGTCAATCATAGCAAACACGACGACAGAAGAAGACTGTGATGGAAAGAACAAAGAATTACAAGAAGGAGCGGATGGAGCTGAAAATGAAGAAGAGCTGTCCTCCATCAACTCCATGATGAGCGCTGTTATGAATGTGAACCAGATCAATGGAGTCGATGGAGACCCCACAAAAACATCTCCCAAAACTACCAGCCGATCACCTTCCTCCAGTCGCGCAGGCAGAAGAAGTCAGGTACAGTGGTGTCTAAATCCAAAATGCGTACAAGCTTTTCTTGGTCTGTGCCATCTTCTCAGCATCTCTGACATCCACCATGACATCACTCGAACGAGTGGCAACAAATGGTCTTTGCACTTTCTCAATCCCCTCTTTGTCAGCACTAGTGCTTGTCTTGTGCCTTCAATTAAAGTGTGGGATTTCACTGAAACGCTTCTCTGTAGAGAAAAACAGGTGCTTAAAAGCCCCCAGTTAAAACCCGCACCCCACTCTAACTTTCTTACACCCTCCACTGCTGCTCTTCCACTGAATTAGTGATGCTTTTGCCCAGTCCGTGCTGCTGTTGTCTTTAGAAACAGATGGAGAGACCACTTGTTGGAGCATGTGGCGGGAGAGCAGCGGTTCTGACCCGGACAGGCACATCCTGCATGTGCTTTACCTAGTGTGTTTGTCTCTCACTGGGGGAGAAGTGCGCTTCTCATTGGGGGGTGATGGAGTCAAGGGGAGTAACACCTGTGGAGTGTTTGTCTTGTATGATTAATTTTTAAATCTCTTTTTCACTGTGTTTTTATGTCTTGGTCCAAGACTTTGTGTAGCTGCAACATTTTATATTTTTATTTTATTAACAATTTTTATTTAATGCATTTTATTCAATTTTGAACAAAAAGTGAGCCTGACACCTATGTGCAGGATTAAACTAACATCAGCATTATTTAAAACTGGATTTAAGATACAGACTGGATCTTTCATCACCTTCAACTTATTCATCATATATTTTCTGTCTGTTAACATCCAGATACAGTGTTATG
Organism: Paedocypris micromegethes; assembly: GCA_028031935.1. Classification (NCBI taxonomy): domain Eukaryota; kingdom Metazoa; phylum Chordata; class Actinopteri; order Cypriniformes; genus Paedocypris; species Paedocypris micromegethes. The sequence continues at coordinate 27,262,299 of CM051493.1, forward strand.
CATTTCCATTTTTTTAGCAGAAATTTGCATCTGATGCATCTCGTTTTGAAAATTTAATAACATAATTATTTACGTAATTTTTGCACATTTCTTACCAAACAATATGGTACAAGCTAGAAACAACATGTCAACTGATTTCAGCAAATGCGGTATCATCATGGGAAAAAAAATAAATTTTTTTTATTATGCTAAGGTTCTAAAAAAATAGAAATTTATATTACATCACACACAACACTGGGGTCGACAATATAAATGGCCCGGTGGCCCGGACCTACTTTTAAAACCAACCGGGCCACCAGATCGGCCCAACTGCTGGCCCGTTGGGGCCAGTGAAAATGACTCGAAAAAAAAAATCTAATTTCTCATTATTTACCTGCACTTCTATTAAATCGTTTCATTCGCTAACTACCGCTAACGCGTTATGTGATCCAGACGGTCTTATTATGCAGCGAGTTTTTGGTGCTCCGCCTCCGCGGTCACTCCCACTGAGTCTTGCGGCTCCGCCGTTGTGCGATAAATACATGTAGCGATTTCCTCGCGAATGATCTCGTTAAAACTGGGCATCCAAAACGAAAAGCGAGATTAAATAAAACAGCGCGGGTGAAAAAAAACGGCAACTGCTTAGCGATAATTTGTTAAAAGAAATGTTTGTTAAATCACGAAACGCTAACGCGGCTATATTTACACTTTTAACGACTGTGCAATAACGACACACTTTACTTTTAAACCATAATACAATGGCCAAACTACTATCATGCATATTACGCGAAGAACAGCGTATCTGACGCGTGATGTCCGTCACATTCAGTTGCAGCCTCATCACACAAAGTGCTACTTTTGTCCAAGATTTCAAACGTCTAAACACACGTTTGAAATAATTTATTTGATGGTCTTTAATAAAAATATACAGACATTCTGGGAGTTAGATTAAATTAAAATATAAATTAAAATACATTTTTGTATCTCCAGTTATTTGGTGTTGTTGTTGTTGTTGTTGTCGTAGTCGTTGCAAAATGGTTTTTGCATTTTGGTCAAAAGGTCAAAACCTTTCGCAGTTTAAATCACTCTTTTACTTTTACTACTTTTGCAGTTGGACGATAAACGTTCTTTTATTATTGATGTTTTTCAACTGATACTGATAATTCTGAACAGAGCAAACCAGACACTGCAGGGGAACTACCGTATATGACAAAACTGCCCAAAACACTTACAAATTGCAAACTTTTTAAGATTGGATGCAGAATAATTTGTGCAGCAGCTCAGTCAGTAGAGCTGGGGTTGGAAACACCAGATCATATGGGTTCGATTCCCAGGAAAAACTACAATTTTCACAAGTCTTAACACATTTTTAATGAAATGATAGTTGCTTTGGATGGAAGCATCTAACTGACAGTAGGATGACACAAAAATGTTTTCCAATGGGCGCCATTGACCTAGGTGACATGTGTTTTTTTTTTTCTTCCTTCCTGAAACGAGTGAAATTGAGGGAAAGCAAAAGAGAATACGAAAAGAAAAATTGAAAAACAGAGAATTGCACTTTTGCTGCACTTTGCACTAAACCTACATTAAACTAATTAAATGATTTTCATGTTGTTCAAGCTAGAATTTGTTTTTTTTTTTTTTGCGATTATTGGGATAAATACACAACGCGTCGACCTGGGCCAGTGGTTTTGATATTCGGGCCAGTGAAAAATTTCCCTTATAGTCTACCCCTGCAACATATTCATTAACTTATTACTATACCATAGCGTCATCTCGCTAGCTAAACATCAAGAAACAGTATTGTGCATTTACTGTGTAAATGAGGATTTGCATCAAAACAAATTTCAAAATGAGGATTGTTAAAGTAAAACAGTATGTAACTACCATATTCTTTGATTATATGGGTGCACCATAAATATATCTCTTTTCCCTAATCTTTTTTTTTCCCACAAATTTCTGACCAGATTAAAAAGTATACAGTCAACTTTGGAAAAATTGAAGTGCATCTATAGACCGAATGACACGAATGATGTGTGAATCTGATTCTAGAATATGTTGTACAACATCATTATGGGAAAAAAAGTTATATTACTGTATTACACAAGTTCTAATAATTTTTCAGCGTCTGAGATAATTTCTCTTTTCCGCAGGAGGTCAAAGACGAGAACTCGAGTTTCATTTGCCCTCTGTGCAACAAGAACTGCATGACACAGCACCAGCTCACCATGCACATCAGACAGGTGTGTGAGATGTTCGTCCCTGCTTTTCAACGAGTATCCGCATTTTTAAACCGTCTTTTTAATTTCACCTCGCAGCATAACACAGACAGCGGGGGCACGGACCACTCCTGCAGCATCTGTGGAAAAGCTCTGAGCTCAGCCAGCTCACTGGATCGTCACATGCTGGTGCACAGCGGCGAGAGGCCGTACAAGTGTGTGATATGTGGTCAGACTTTTACCACCAATGGCAACATGCACAGGTGAATATAAAGCCACACACAGTGTTTGATGTAGTTGGATCCAATTGTGCTGTTTTTGTTGTCTTGGGGTGTGTTTGCTGTTCTGTTCTGTTTTGTAGTGTATTTACACACATTTTGTTAGAGTTGCTTGATACAATCTTGTTCATACACCAAAGAGCCGCAAACAAACACCATCTCCGCATGCTGTTAATTTTGGAGATGAAGTGTCACATGGAATTATTAAAGATCGATCGAAAAAAAAAATGTTTTATTGTATATGTAAAAATAATTAAATTAATGTTACATTAATGTAAACTCAATTGCACGGGGGGTTGAAACTCAAAGCACACTTTTAATAATTATAGTAATGATAATTCATTACATTTTTTTATTTATTGGCACCTTTCACGACACAGAAACACAACAACATTCACACGCACACCAATTGCCCAGTGAAATAGCGGGGGCTGATTTTAGTCGAGGGCCTAAAGAATAAATGTTTATAAAAAGCACTAAAACTTTTAAATACACTATGAACACCTGGCAAAAATTTTCATTTCAATTCATATTTTTCCCCCAAAATTTGCTTTTATGTTACAATTATAATGTGTGTGCTATCTCTTTTGAGAACCCATGTTCTAAAATGTGAAATGTCCATCTAGAACACCTCGATGTGTTGCGAGAAATTGTTGTGCGTGCTGCTGTTTTATGAGTCTTTGTGGTTATGGAGATGATGTGCCACCGAGCTCTTTGTGTTTGCGATGATGGGATGTGCATAGAGGACTTCCTTGTGCAGTTGAGACATGCAGGCATTCCAGATGGGGGTGGAAGATGTTTGTGCGAGTTTCAGAGGGGGAAATGGAGGGGGTGAGGAGACGAGATGCGCGCTTCTCTGAGATTCTGTTGGTTGATTTATATGATTTATCCAAATCTATTGGTGAATTTCAACCTTGCTGGTTCACTTATTGCATAAGCACAATCATGTGGAGTTGAATTGCTGGGTTGTCTAGTTTTCCTCAAACAACGCCCTCTGGCACTGCTGAGAATGCACTGCAGTAACTTAAACACACAGCCAGAATGGGATTACTGTATTTTGTATTAGAAGTTTCTTTCTGGTTCATTTCAGATGGTAATATGGTAATAGTATTCTGAACTATTTGCTGTTTTTTTTTTTTTT
>CM051493.1:27265937-27321985 GCA_028031935.1 Paedocypris micromegethes
TTTTTTTTTTTTTTTCTCCTTTTTCTGATTTTTTTGCAGATTTTCTGGGTTGTGTTCAACAAAAACACTATTTTTGCTGCCGTTATTTTCTTTAATGCCACAAGTACACACTTATGCAAAAACGCATGCTTGCACTTTGACAAAGCTGTGTTCATCTCTTTTGAACACAGCTGCACTGGCGCATCTGGAGTCTGTATCTGGTTGAACCTGAAAGGTGGGTCTGTTTTCACGGTGGGAATGAGGGTGAGGGGTGCACACGTCTCAGCCCGCCTTGATGCGTTACTCTGGATCTATAATCCTGAGATGGGCTTCTCTGTGTAGCATCTCTAGTCTCCATTATAACCATTATAACCAATATAACCATTGACATTATATAATCATAATAAACCTAGAATATTCTTAGCCTATAATTATTGTCAGGTTCAAACTGGTCCTTATGATGATTTCTGATGATTAGATTTTTTTTTTCAGGCATATGAAGATTCATGAAAAAGATCCAAGCAGCATTCCCAACCCTAGTTCCTCTCCATTAAAACAGAGACGAAGAATTTCAAGCAAGAGGAAATCCAGTGTGGAGGATGAGGCCGATCTATTTGACGAACCACCTGCTAAAAAGGTTTCTAGAACAAACTATTATATACACAACAGGTGTCTGTATGTTAATAATAATAGATTTGTGTTTATGTGTGGGAGAACTTGTCTTTATTTTCAGTAGTTTCTTTCTTAAGCATTTTCCCATGTAAAATGTGTTTCCGTTATTTATTTCCATTCATTACATTACAGTATTACCAACTGTAGCTGCACCAATCCGCAGTTGATGTCTTTTAAAGCTTTTTTTTTTGCACTCTCTTCTTCAAACACTGTGAACTATATCATTAAAATATCGCTCTTAACATATAAGCTCCAATTAGCATACTTACAAAATTAATATGTACTAGAGGTGGGCATAAATACAACTGTTTTAACTTTTGTTTTATCTTTAAATCAATCTAGATTAGATCTAATTGTAGCAAATAGACATTGCATTAGTAAGTAATACTTGAAACTGTAAGAGCGCGACATTGCACAAGGTGTAAAAACTTTTTCTCATTTTCCTCTTTTCCTCAAAACTTTACCCATTTCCACTGATGCGCCTTTATAGCTGCATCCAAGTTAGCACGTATAAATTGATGATACTAAAAATAATAATTTGCATCATGATGATGATAATAGTAACTATTAGGGGCTTTGGGTTTTGTGTTTTTGTTTTTAGTTTTGCCATGTCCTTGTTCTCACCTTCTCGTTAGATTAGTAGTTCCATTAATTATTAGTTTGAATTCTGAAACAAGCTGAAGTAAACTGAAACAGCCAGTAATTTCTCAGCACAGCAGCAGACATGGCTATGAGAGAAGACCATTAATATATCGAAGCATTGGAGACATAAATGTGTGTGTGTGTGTGTGTGTGTGTGTGTGTGTGTGTGTGTGTGTGTAATAACTTAACTTGAATGTATGTTTAGGTGACAACATTAATCCAAAAGCCTGGAAAGGATGTTGGTGTCAAGAGTGAAGAAGAGCTTCTTCACTGTCCTATTTGCTTTAAGACGTTCATCTGTAAATATGGTTTGGAATCTCACATGGATACACATCCTGACACTACACTCAGGTATATTCCTGTTCATCCATTTGTATGGTTGTTTTCAGTTCTTTTTTTTTTTTGTGAACTGATTATTGATGTTTCTAATCCTAGGTGTAACATTTGTTGCATTACCTTTCGCACTTACCGTGGTCTCCTCCGCCATAACTCCACCGTTCATAAACAGCTGCCCACAGACCCCAGTGGAAGACCCTTTATCCAGAATAACCCCTCCATCCCTCTTGGTTTTGCTGACTTGGCATTCATTGACTTTAGCTGTCACAAGTTTCCTAAAATTGCACAGGTGCCGTATTTTCCGATTTATTTATTTTTTTTTATTTTTAAATAAAAGTCAGTGCATTATTTGGTTAAATTTGTTTATCAACTTGGTGTTTTTTGTGTGATTTATTTTTACTAGGTCTGGTGTGAGACTAATTTACGACGATGCTCAAGCAAGTTCCATAAATTTGTTTGCGAAACATGCAACAAGGCCTTTCCTCTTCAGCAGTCCCTGGATCTTCACACATCCACGCATAACAGTTGTGCAGACTCTATCACTAAGTCTCAGGAACCTGGTGCAGATCCTGTGGTAAACGCACCCAAAGCCGATTCCCATTCCGTGGATTCCATGGTGGTCGATGAACCAGTATCTCATGTAGACACTATCAGTATAGAGCGAAAGAATGATTTCATGGGGTTCCTAGGTCTCCAGGAAACCTCCTTAACCAAGCCAGAAAGATCTGAAGAGCAAGTGCAGCAGGACATTTTAGACAGCATTCATTTCATTCGTGTTGAACCACCACCGCCAGCCACTCTACCTCAGGAAAACAGCAGTGCTGTCAGCATCTCAATTCTAGACCCAGTTTGCCTTCAGAGCTTGAACAAGAACGCAGCCCTCAGCCTCCTGTCTCTACAGCCTCTCAATGGTGTGGTCCACAGTGGCATGTTTGTGCCCATTAGTAGTAAGACGGTAGTAGAACTGGCAGACATTGAACAAATCCTTAAGATCACTTCAGTGCCTCCTCAATTGTCTTTGTCGCTTCTTCCCAAAGCTCAAGGTAGTCCTTTGCCAGTGGAGCCCAAACAAATAGCATCTTTAAAAACTCCCCGTTCTAGTGTGGCCGCTTCCACACCACCTCCACCTGTTATGAACGCCCAGCAGGCCTCTTCTGGGAACATCAGTCCTAGTCTTCCACCCCAAGCCAACCAGCTACTGAGATCTGCCGGACAGTTGTCGGCCTCCTCTTCGTCATCAACCTCATCTTCTCCCACAAACTGGGACATGGACGGCATCGGAAACACGATTGTGTCATACGAAACGGGAAAGCAAGAACATGGTAAGGAGAAGGAAACCAAAGCTGGAGCTAAGAAGGCTGCCAAGTCTGAGTTTCCTTGCCGTTTTTGTAAGGAAGTCTTCTCCTTCTTAGGTGGCCTTCAGGCTCATATGCGCCATCATCTGGGTGCATCGCCATATCAATGCACCATTTGCAGCTACGCTGCTCCAGACAAAGCAACTTTGATCCGCCATCTCAGAACACACAGTGGCGAGAGGCCTTATGTCTGTCGGCTCTGTCATTACCCTTTCACTGTCAAAGCCAACTGTGAGCGACATTTGCGTAAGAAGCACATGAAGAACACCCGTAAAGACATTGAGAAGAACATTGAATATGTCACCACTACTAGTGCCAGCAGTGTGGTTGGTGGAACCACGCTAGACCTCCTGGAGACGACCAGTACTGGCAACAGCTCGTGTTGTTATTGTGGCGAGGACTTGAAAAGTTACAGAGCGCTTCAGATTCACTTAAGAACACACAATGGGTGTCAGAAGAAGCCGTTCGAGTGCCGTCAGTGTGGCGCAACTTTCCTTGCTAAAAGAAACTGCATTCACCATTTGCTGAAGCAGCATCCAGACGTTCCAGAAAAAGAAATCGAGGAGCACATCAAAAGTCTTGCCCCGGTTGGAGTAGAACCCACCGCTCAGACAAATTCTTGCCCTCCAAACTCAAATGGACTGGTCAAACCCGTCATTCTGCAGAACGCAAGAATCCCTGAACCTCTCAACCTGGACCAGCCTTTGGATTTTTCCAGCAAATCGCAGAAAACTGTAAAGGTTGAAGAAACTGCATCTTCACTGCTTAATGACTCAATGGAACCTATCGATCTGTCTATACCCAAGGATGCCGAGAAGAACAGAACAAAAGACCTCGCTCAAAAGTCCTTGAACTATCAAGTGATCAAGAAGGAGCCGTTATCCCCAAGCCTTGAAGTCACTCCTGGTTTTGTCGCAGCTCCAGTTTCTATGTCCAGTCTGGCTTCCGCTCTATCTAGTGACCTCTACAAGCCCTTCACTCGCTTGAAACCTCTATTACCAAAGCCTTCTTCTGGTTCCAATGCTTCCCAAATTCCTCCTCTGGTCTCCATTGCTCAGATGGATAAAGTCACTCCATCTCAGATGCTGATTGAGGCCGCGAAGGATACCAAGAGCAATATAAGTTCAATGGTTTTTAGCACACTAAGTGACAGAAAAGATTTTCCGGGACCTATTAAACCAGAACCTGTCCAGAGTGGTGGTCTTTTGGACAACTCAAAGAGAAGAGGAAAAAAGAGAACTTTCCAGGAGGACATCTGTGATTCAGTCTTGGCAACTAGTAGTGGCATTGACCTGGAGTCAAGTGGAGAGTTTCCCAGTGTGGAAAAGATGCTAGCAACTACTGATACTAATAAATTTAGCCCATTCCTGCAGCCAAAAGAGAAGGAAATGTTATTGATTTGTGAGGATGTTAAAGAAGGGAAAGAGGACAAACCAAAGAAACCCCCTCAGAGCAAAGGAAAGAAGAACGCCTATTCCAATTCAGTGCAGAAGATGACATGTCCTTACTGTCCTCGCGTGTTTCCCTGGGCTAGCTCGCTGCAGAGACACATGCTAACACACACAGGTGAGCGTCTGAGGAGCTTTATGTTTCCTTGCAATTTGTGCATAATTAAAACTTGTGTGTCTCCACAGGTCAAAAGCCATATCCATGTCCTCAGTGCGAGTCCTTTTTTTCTACCAAGTCGAACTGTGAGCGACATCTTCTCCGCAAACATGGGATGTCTAATCGAGGTCTTCAAAACAGTATCTCTCGAGATAAACCAAAACCTGATGAGGAATCTCCAGAAAGCACGGGCACTAATGGTCAGTTATTGTTTTTTTATCTTTGTTGTCAAATTTACAGTATTTGTCTGTGTTTTTGTTAGGGGTTCAGTTAGTAAAGGTATTTGTTAAGAACCCAAACCAGTGAATATGACACTCTATCTAATAAATGGTTTTAACTGTTAATCCTAATAAAACATCATGGAAAATCCTTAACAATATATGGTTCTTGCTACATGGCTGTTACTCTTACCAGGCATTCACATAAAAATCAGTGTCATAAGCACACATCTGTACTAACTGCATTATACTAGCATAATACTAACTGCAGTTCCTAAATATATATAAAACATTTTTGTCCATAAACAGTCTGTGCTTGTTAAAATTAAGGATGGCATCCACGTAACAAACGGTAAAATAAAAATGGACAAATTAATGGACAAAGAGATGGAAGAAGTTTTTTTTTTAGTTTTTTATTTAGTTTTTTTTTTACGGTCATGGCAGCAATTATACATATAAATATGCTTGCGAAAATAAACCTAAAGATAATGATAACTATTATTCAATATTTATAGTAATAAAATTAAAAATATTAAAGACTACAATAAACTTCCAGGGGAAATATTACACATTGTTTTCTTTTATTTATATTACCAAAAGATATTGATTCATTCTGCACTTGTTCTTTTGGTACTGTACTGAACTGAAATTTGATTAAATTGATTTTGGCTGGTATATCCCTACAAATCTATAACATTTTTGCAAATTATTGCCTTTAAGTAGCACCTTAATTTCTGGACTAACATTCAAATGAACAGTTATTTCAATCTTACTTATATGGTTTTTATTTTGGATCATAAAAGCCTTTGTATTAGTGAGTTATTTGTAAGATAACAAATGTATATATCATCTTTAAAAGTAATGGCAGAGCGTTTCAAGTTATGTGCTTGTGTTTCATGTTATTTCTTGTAGTTTGAAAAGTACGTACGCAAATAAATCTTGTACATATTGTCACTGTTGTTCTCTGGTGAGTTACTGCAGCAGAAAAAAACATAAATATTTCTACAGGTAAGCAAGTTTTTTGTAATTGTCGGGGCCTAAAATGCCAAATGTTGCGGTGGCTTTTTCAAGAGGTGCGGGAAAAGTAACGTTTTTTTAAGACAATTTTTGAGTGTTTTTGCAAGCTTACAACCCCAAAGCACAGGAATTCAAAAATTCTTGCAAAAAAAATTTTTTTTTTTCGCAAAGTGCAAAGGCTATTTTTTAACCCTGGCAATTCATGGGCAAGAATATAAACCCATTTATTTTCAATTCAACATTTCTCAGTGTAAACAAGTACTGCTATTGAAAAAAGGATTTTTTTTACTCACTTAAAAGTAACAGCACGGCAGGTACGGAAGCCTCCGGATGCGTGTGACAAAACGAACCGCCAAGTGGACCAGGATTATTTTGCTTTCACATATCACGAAGAAATCGAACCACAATATCATCATCAGTAAATCGATATCGGTAATCAATATCTCAAAGTAATCGAATTGACATTAACTGAAATCCTGAATTGGATAACACAGTCATAACATTAATGGATACATTATAGATTATGCATCTTAACATTAACATACTATATAACAATAGAGTAATTAAATTACTGACAGAATTTGAATCAAACAGTGACAACCTGATCTATTGAGAAAGAAAGAACACAGCGAAACACAATAAGGAACAGTGAGGCAAGAGCAATTGTTCATGGGAAACTGAGTTTGGGTTTTTGAAAATTCAGAAAAATTAGTATTGCGTGGTCTCATTGTACGGAAAAGCCCACCAGGATATTATTCACTTTGATTGCTATGATAACATAATGTGTTAATGTGAACATTTTTTATTCTAGAAAGTACATCTGACACTGAAGTTCCAGCTACTGGAGACATGGAGGACCTGAGCCCTGCAGACCCCAAACCAGACGGAGACTTTTCTTCTCTGTGCATGGCATCGGAACCACTGGGACAATCAGTCACCGAACAAACCGATTCCAACACGGATCTGAATAACAGACAAGAAACAGAAGGACACCCAGAGAAAACTGAAGATGTAGATGACGACTCTCAAAGCAACAAGAGTCTTGATCTGAACCTCGCTAGCAAACTGTTGGATTTCAAGCTTTCTGGAGCAGAGCAGCATCTCACATCCACTGAATCCGATGGGTTTCCTCATACCTGTGCTACATGTAAGAAGACCTTTCGCCATTCTTCCACTCTCACCCGGCATCTGAAAAGCCATGAGCAGGATGTACCACCATATGATGCGAGCAGAAATGTGAAACATCCGAACCCAACCACAGAGCTCACAAAAGAGCTGGAACAAGAAGATAAATCAGATGATGAAAAGCTGGAGAACAGCAGCTCTGTGTCAAGTGGTGCTGATGAAGAGAAAGAAAGGGAAGACTTGAGTGGTGACGATGCTGATGGTGATGAAGAAGAGGATGAAGAAGAGGATGGTTCGTCAGAGCTTCGGAAGGAAGCTGGTGTCAAAACAGATAAGCGTAAAAAGATCTGTCACGTGTGCAGCAAGCGTTTCTGGAGCCTGCAGGACTTGACTAGACACATGCGCTCACACACCGGTAAGCAGACCCTTATTTAGTTAAAAGTAATTTTTTTTAGTTTAGATGAGAATCAGGTTTCACATTTATGTCTTTACCTTACAGGTGAGCGTCCATATAAATGCCAAATCTGCCATCGCACCTTCACCTTAAAACATAGCCTTGTTAGACACCAGCGTCTCCACCAAAAACCTACTGATGATAAAGGGACTGATGAGGCAGAGTTCAGTGAAGAAACCGATCTGGCAAAACATGACTATGAAGTGGATGAAGATAAAGAGCTCTTCTCATCCCGAAGTGACCAGGATGCCTTAGCTGGGATTCAGCAGGAGATCGAATCCAAAATAGAAGAGACGGAAGAGAGTGGAGAACCAGTGAAGCCACTCCAAGAAGATGCTGACATAAAAATCAGTGGTGATGAAGAACCTTCCAAAGATCTTCAGCCAAACACGACAAAACGGGAGAATAATTCAGAGGAACCTTCTTTTTCTGTGGTCTTGGAGGAGTCGCAGTCAGCCCCTGAAGATGTGAAGCTCAGCTGAAGTCTGGCTCAGGAAAACACAGGAAAAACGTGATCCATGATCACAAAAGTCACTGTGTTCTATCTTTGTGCCATAGTTTCAGGCTTCCACAAACACTAGGAGTTGCAAAGTCTGGCCACTGCCCATGTTTGACATAAACTATTCACAGAAAATTGACTGTAGAACAACTTTTGAAGCGACAGCAGCTTTTTTCCTGATGCCTTAAGGAGCACCTATATTTCTGGATTAACATGCAACTGAACAGTGGTTATTTTAATCTTATTTATATGATTTTTTTTATATTGGATCATATAAAGCCTTTATATTAGTGAATTATTTGTAAGATAACAAATTTATATATCAGCATCAAATGTATTATTCTTAAGTAAGATTCTGTTCATTTTAAGACTTTTTTTTTTTGTCTTGTTTGAATGACAAGGGCAAATCAAATTTCTGATTATTACTGTTTTCTGTGTAATTCGGCATTCTGTTTTGTTTTGAATTCTCATTAGTCACTCGGTTTATTGGCAATATTTGCCTGCATCTTTTCCTCCACGTTTGAGCCTCATGAACAATGCTTACAGAGATCTTTAGGTGGCTGGACGTCTTGAAACGGGCCCTTCTGATGGTATTGAGTGTGAGGCAACATGACAAATGTAAAACTTACACACTGTTTGTATTTTGACTTGCTCAAAGCCTCTTTTCTCTGGTTTTGTGTCTTTATTGTGTGATATGTGACCGTACTGGAAATTCTCTTAGTTTTGCACTAAGGCAGCAATCCAGACTCTTGTAAGCTTGACGGCTTTATAATATGGAAGAATTGTGGAATTTGTATGTCTTAGTGTGTGGAAGGGCTATAGGTTTATTCTCAATCCAAAATTGTTTCATGCAATATGACACTACATTCTCCAACTGTGCCTTCGACGATTCATTAAATGGCAAAATACAAAACCTTGGAGTATTTTGGGAAATCATTATAAATCCTCGCCTTTTTTGTAGTTTCTTTTTTTTTATTGTTCTGTGTACGTTGTTGAAGCCTGTCAGGTGCACGGGTGTAAGAGTGTCTGGATGGTGATATTGTCAGAAAACACTGAACATTTAATGCAGGTATTTATTGATCACTTTGATTTTGAAAAGCCATGTAAGAGAAAGTTTTTCTTTTTAATACCAAAATTTAAAAAAATGCTGACCGTTTTGAGGAACCCTGCGTGTTTTTTATTTGCAAATCAACATCTGTTAGTTGGCACATGCAGCTATTAACTAATTCGGCTGTGCAGTTTGAAAGCGTTAAAACTATTAGTTTTTCTCTATTTTTTTTCCACGGGTGTGATGACACAAAGATTTAGTAAAGATTTTGCATGTTAGTACAATTTGGTTAAATTTTCAATCTCAGGGGCTTTTCAAAACCAATCGTATGTTTAATTATATCATCTCTGGTGTATAAAATATATTCTTGTTATGTTGTAAAATAATAGTCACTACATTTCAGTATATTTCAGTCGAGTCGGTGAGTAACGAGGCTTCAATTTATTAAACACTGTCTATAAAAAGCGTATTGTGATCAGATTTTGTTTGGCTTGTTGTCAATTTCAATCAGTTCAGATTGAAAATTAATTCATTTTGTTTTGTTTTTATTCATATTTGTTTGTTCACCCTTGTGTTGATAAATCGTTCAATCAATAAATGTACACAAAGAGTGAGCACTTGTGTTAGTCTGTTTTTTTAAATACACCACCGTTCATGTATTTGGGTTTTTAGCTTTAACACTCTCTCACTCTCTCTCTCTCTCTCTCTCTCTCTCTCTCTCTCTCTCTCTCTCTCTCTCTCTCCCTCTCTCTTTACGTTTATAAAAAGCCCAAGTTTATATCGAATATGTTTTTATTTTCTCCGCTGAATAAACTATAAAATAGTGTGGTTAAGTAGATGAAATATGCGTTCCGTCTGTAGAGAGAAACGTGTTTTTTGGGCTTTGGTGTATTTCGGCTTCCGTAAACACGTGACCGGAAGCGAGGGGTGCACGTTGTTCGTACTTCTCACTGTTGTTAAGTTACTCTAGCTGTGACAGTTTTCGATTCACGTGTTTTTGATATATACTTTTAAACGTTATAAAAGCATCTGAGTTGTTTTCAAACATTAAACAAGCGGAATGTATCAAGTTGTACCTGGGCAGTTTGATGACGCAGACGAGACAGAAAGGTATGAAGGTCTGATTGTTTTATTCCATATTTGGAAAAGGTAATTAGGGACAATAAAAACGTACCGGTCTGTATTTTTGGAATTTGGTAATTGAATAGGGAAACTTCTCTTTAGCAAAATATAGGACCTAAAACATTCTGGGCGTTCACTGTTTTAATATACTTTATTCAATGAAATGCATTTTATTATTATTCAGTCTTTTATTAATATTTTATTAATATGCTAATTGTGAGTTTTAGATGAGAGATTCGATGATTAACTCTCCGCGTGTGTGTGTGTGTGTGTGTGTGTGTGTGTGTGATTTTCCTAGTGGGTATGAAGTTAATTACAGTCCTACAAAACATTCCCTGGAAGACAAACAGACTGAGGTTACTTTAAACTCATTCAAGAAAGAAAACTATGATGATGATGATGAGGAAGACGAAGAGGATGAGGAAGAGGAGGATGACTGGGATTGGGCTGAATCTGTGGGAGACATTACAAAGCGCTACACTGCAATGAGGGCTGGGAACAATCCGCAAGTATATATATATTTTTTTATACAAGTTACTAGATAAAAAAAAACTCAATGTTAGTCTTTTGCCCAAAATTGTGAATCTCACTGAAGCTATTATTCTTGCATTTTTATACTTTTCAAAATATTTTAAAATACATATTTTGATTTGAATGATTATTGTTTATTAATTCAAATTTCATACTTTTTCTACTAGGCAAACCGACAATATTTGAATGCAAAATCACAAAAACTGTCCACGCCATCCGACAAAGTCTTGAGAAAATTTGAAAATAAAATAAACTTGGGTGAGTTTGTTAGTAGGTTACATTTATGTAATAACTATAAGAAAAAAATGTTATTTAATATCAGCCTTTTTTTTATTAAATTAGAAATATCTTCTTTTTAACAGACAAATTGAGTTATACTGATTCAGTGATCAATAAAGTCACTGCCATGCAAAAACAAAGAGAAACCGACACGTAAGTATATCTGGTTATCCACTCTTACCTGTTATACCCATGTACAATATTTAGTGTAAAATTTTTTACTTTTCAGTTTTCGAGTCAAGGACAAATCAGACCGAGCTACTGTTGAACAGGTTTACTTTCTCATTAATGTTTGAATTCTTTTGTTTAGATTTCTTTTTTTTATAAATCGGATCACTCAGGTTATTTTTTGTTTTGTCATCATCATCATCATCATCATCATCAATATTATTATTGAACTATAACAGGTTTTGGACCCTCGGACACGTATGATTCTTTTTAAAATGCTCAGCAGAGGGGTATTTTCAGAAATCAACGGCTGCATCAGCACAGGCAAAGAGGCAAGTTTCAAAAATGCAATGCTTTTAACTGAATATTCTGAATGTTCATATGTAAAAAGTGTTTATTTGATAAATTATTTAGACAACGTGTTGACGATTCATTCTAAATTTCATTTTGCACAACAGGCAAATGTTTACCATGCCACAACGGCTAAAGGTGAAAGCAGAGCCATCAAAATATACAAAACGTCTATTTTGCTGTTTAAGGACCGAGATAAATACGTCAGTGGGGAATTCAGGTTCGTCTGCGGTCTGATGTTCATCACGCTCTTGTGAACTATCAGTTCATTTTTGATTTTGATAACATCATAGGTTCCGGCACGGTTATTGCAAAGGCAATCCTAGAAAAATGGTGCGCACTTGGGCTGAGAAGGAGATGAGAAACCTTATCAGGTTAGCTTTGTCGTATAATCCTGTGTTTTTAGTGAATTGTTATGTCAATTTAAACTTCATCCTGTTTCCTGAAGACTACAGACTGCAGAGATTCCAAGTCCTGAGCCCATAATGCTACGCAGCCACGTCCTTGTTATGAGCTTCATCGGCCGAGATGACGTGTATGTAAAAGTCAAAATACACCACTCATCACTTTTGTTTTTACAACTATCATTTTTATAATACGTACTACTGATTTACATTTCACTGTTTGTGTGGTGTTATCTTCAGGCCAGCTCCTCTGCTGAAGAACGCTGTCCTGTCTGAATCCAAAGCTCGAGAACTTTACCTCCAGGTCATCCAGAACATGCGGATCATGTATAATGATGCTCGGCTGGTTCACGCTGACCTTAGCGAGTTTAACATGCTGTAAGTATGAGCTATACAACATACCATATCCATCGATCTGATATGGTGTGTGAACCGATGCTTCTTATTTTATTGAGCAGGTACCATAATGGAGATGCCTATATTATTGACGTCTCTCAGTCAGTTGAGCATGATCACCCTCATGCCCTTGAGTTCCTTCGCAAAGATTGCAGCAACGTCAATGGTACGATTTTGCATTCTGGCAAGAACTAAGATTAAAGCTTATATTGTATTGTAATTTTTAATGTTTTTAGAATATTAAACAAACTGCACGTTTTGTTCAGACTTCTTTCAGAAACGTAATGTTGCTGTGATGACTGTTCGTGAGCTGTTTGAGTTTGTCACAGACCCATCAATCACAAGTGAAAACATTAACCAGTACCTCGATAGGGTGAGTGAGCAGCAGCGATATTTATTTCTTTTTTTTTTTTTTTTCTTTTTTTTGTGGTGTCTGCCAGACTCAGTGTAGATGTTTTCTGTAATGTTTATATTGTGCAGGCAATGGAGGTAGCATCCGACAGAACTTCCGAAGAAAGGTCCAATCAAGACAAAGTCGATGAAGAGGTTTGCTCAGCTATAATCTTTTTATCATATCTGCCCATCTGTGTTATTTATCAGCATTTCTGCTTTGAGACATTTTATTACAACTTGTATTAGAGCTGTATTGATATTCCAAGAATAGTTTTGACTACACAAAGGACTATTTAGAGTAGAGGTAGACCGATTAATCAGCCGGCAGATGTATCGGCCCAATTTTTGACGTTTTTACGTCCATCGGCATCGGCCGATAGCAGCGTTTAATAGGCCAATTTATAGCCAGGCATGTCCGCGGGAAGCCGGGGCGCAGCGCCGTGCACAGGGCAGTATCCTTCAAGCTGAACCGACTCGCTGGAACTCCACGCTTTACATGATGCAGAGGATGCTGGAGCAGAAACGAGCACTCAACATTTACGCTGCAGAATACGGAGAAATTACTACCCTATCTGCAGAGCAATGGGACGTCGTTTCAAATTTGATTAACACGTTGGAACCTGTTGAAAAAGTCACCCTTGAGATCAGCAAGTCAGAGGCTTCCATCTCCAGTGTCATACCAAGCATCGCTGTGCTGAAGATGATGCTTCAGGTAGAGGGTCCTACCTCGAGGGGGATTAAAACACTTAAGAGAAACCATGCTACAAAGTTTGAACAAAAGGTTTGAAACAGTGGATTAAAGAAGAGCATGCCATTGAGTCTCAGCAACTGAAGCCAGCTAACACTGATTATGATGAGGCTTCCGACCCAAAACAGAGAAGGGTGGAAGAGACAGTATCGTCTAGTCCAGGCATGGGCAAACTACGGCCCGCGGGCCACATGCGGCCCGTGAAACGTTTTAATCCGGCCCGCGGAGCTTGTAAAAAACTAAATTAAAATCATATTTTTTTTCAATATTCCATAACGAAGGTTTTTTTTCCTTTCTTTATGAACACATTTCAAAAAGCAGAACCATATACACAAATGTGCTTTAATTAAATGTACTAGCATATTTATAACATTTATTTTTACACTGTCAGTTACAAAACAATAGGTTTGCGCAGATACGTTTATGCGCGCTCGCCTCTGTCCCGCTCCCTCCACCCACCGGCGCATTCGCTGAGATCAGTCGGAGGCCACAATATTACAATAGTTTTTTTTTTCATTAGCTCAATGGTTATTTTATTTTAAATCCTTGCTCTCGCGTTTATTATTTCTGCACGTTTCATTCATTGCATTCGTTTTCGCGCAGTCTGCTTTACGCTATGTAATCGCTCAAACGGCTTGATTTTGGGGGAAAACGATCATTGAAAGTCTCGAATCGCAGGACAGTCCCATTGTCCCCAATCCTAATCCCCGGTGACCAGCGCTGCTCAGTGAATTAAACGTTACTAGGCTCAGTGAATTAAACGTTACTGGGCCGCACAAGTTTAGTAAAACAAATCAGATTAGTGCCAAAAATGTCAAGCGCAAACAAATGTATTTTAAAAAACGATACGGAAATGATTTAGGTTTTCGTTTTGCTTTTTAATTATCGTTTGCGAGCAGGTTAAAGGCGCCTTTTCGTTCCAAATCGGACTTATCTTTAAAAGAGTGAAGTGGCTCAGCGCATTATTGCTGGCACATTGAGTGCCGTAATAACATGACTAGAAGCGCAACAAAAACGTGTCACTTTTTCGCACGCGCTGCTATTCAGCAGATTTTACTGTTAATGTTTCTTGTGATGCTGAAGAACTGAAGAAGAGATGGTTCAGAGTTTACAAATGATTATTGAAATAATCATGCCTTTTTCATCTTCTAAGCAGTAGAACTTTATTCTTATAAACGAGGAACTATAATTTTGTTTATTTAAAAAGTTGTTTAAAAAGGATTTAATAAAACAAATTGATAATGTGTAATTGAATATTTGGATATTAAAAGAAAATTCTAATATCATAATGGGACCTTCCCTGGTGAGTTAAAATGCTAAATCACTTTATTTGTATTTTAGTATTAGATCTGTTTTTTTGTTTGTTGTTTTTTATCTTGAACGCATTTTAAAATACAAATAAACACTATTTAAAGTTAAATACTAAATTAAATACAAAACATTTTATATCCTAAAATGTGTATTTTTTTCCCCGAGCCCGGTCCGGCCCCTTTGTCAAATGTTAGAACCCAATGTGGCCCGCGAGTCAAAAAGTTTGCCCACCCCTGGTCTAGTCCCACTCCCTCCTGTGTTCTTATGGAGCAAATGTATGCTAATATCCTACGGCCTCATGTAACTCTCACTCAGGAGAGCGGTGATGACCATCACATTTCAGAGCAGCTGGATCAGTACCTGCGTGAGCCACTCATAGACAGACTGACTGGTCAGCCACTGGAATGGTGGAAGCAGAACACGTCCCGCCTTCCCTTGCTTGCGTCATTGGCAAAGAAATTCCTTTGTCCACCCCCCTCCTCTGTACCCAGCGAGAGGGTATTTAGCGAAATGGGCAATATTTATACTAATAAGAGGAGCAGCCTTACAGGGGAACATGCTGAATACCTTTGTTTTCTTCACGACAACCTGCCCCTTCTGAACTGGCACTACTGATTTCTAATCAGTAGTTTAAATTTCTGATTTTTTTACTGTTGTATAATTTATACAGATGCCTTATTTCCTAATTTTTGGCTTTGTTTATTTTTTTACATGAGTAGTTTGTTTTAAAAAAAAATGTTATGTTTGGAAACATTGTGTATCTTCTTATTATTAGCTTGACATTTTAGTATGCGAAATGAAGGGGAAAACGTAAAGATATAGGCACCCAAAAATCGGCAGCACATCGGCCATCGGCCGACCCTGACCTCTAAGAATCGGCATCGGCTATAGAAAAACCCATATTGGTCGACCCCTAATTTAGAGGCAATATTTAGGATACATGTGCTTTTTTGTATGTTAATGAAGATGTAAGGCATTTGATGGCAGGTGTTAAAGATGATAATATTGCTAAAATTCACTGTTCAGAATTTATGTACAGAGCAGTGTGTATAGTATAGTATGTTCACTAGTATAGTATGTATGTACTTCGAGTACAAAGGGTTTTACAGGCCAAACTAAAACCAACTTGAATGGTTTTAACCTTTAAATTAGAAACTTTTATTGAACTGTGTATTTCTCTGCTCCATATAGTTGAAAGGACATTTTTTACTTTAGACGTGAAGGTTTCCATGTTTAATCTCCTCATCTCCCTTATCCAGTCTTTGTTCTAACTACTGTCTTTGTCTAATGTATGTGTTGCAACAGCAAGGTGTTGCTGTGAGAACAGCGAATTCCAATTTCAGAGCAAATTCTGAAACCCTTTCTGTGTGCAGTGTCTATAAATTCCACTTCATGTGCTAAACTTCATTATAAATTATTGCACAGGCTTCAGAACTGTCAAATCTTTAAAAAAAAAGTATAACAACTGAGAATTCTCACCACACAATGACTGGCGTCACTACATTGAATTCAGTAAGAATATAGTATACCCAAAATACAGATGTGTGCAATCATGAACAGGTGGTGTGGTTAAAAAAATATTGTAGTAGCCTGTAAAATGTGCGATAATTTTTTGACTATCATTTTTCACTTGAACCAAAGTTGAAACAAACACAACTTGAGTAAAACTGAATGTTTTACTTGAAAATTAGCAACATTTTATGATAATCTAGGATTATCTGAGAGCCAGAGGCATCAAAAGGGCCACATCTGGATCTAGAGCCATAGGTCCCCGACACTTGATCTAGATTGGCAAAATACTTCATCAGAAATGTATAATTAACATTAGAAGGGAGTATTTATGATGTAAAAATGTTAAAGTTAAATTGTTATGCCAATGCAAATTATTTGTTTTCTAGTAGAAGAACATGTTGACATTCACATTTCAAACTGTCTAGTGTTTATATTTTAGAAATAGGAATTAATTAATTAATTGTAATGCATGTTAAATTGATACATTGAAGGTTAATACAGCCTTCTTTACATTTTTAGAATTTATTTATTGTTTTTTTTAGGTGGCTGTTTTATTGTTTTTTATACAAACATAGTCTTCAAAACCTTGTACTTTATGTAACATCATATAACAGTGTTTAGTTAGTCATTTAAATCCATCAACTGCTAATGCACAAAGCTAAAAAAAACTGAATGTATTTGCTTAAGTCTAATTTGGTTTCAAAATTGCCTTTTATATTTAGCTATTAATATTGATAGAGATGACACTATACAGTATAGATAAATAATATCTGTAATGATCTATTGTATCTTATACATTTCACCAATTTCACGCAGCACTACTTTACAGAAAAGTGAAACTTGATTAAGCCTATCAAAGTAAGCGTGAATCTATCATGTTCCACATGAATGTGCCTCAGGTGTTTAAGAAGGCCTACATTCCCCGCACGCTTAATGAAGTCACCCACTACGAGCGAGACGTGGACGTGATGTCGAAGCAAACAGAGGAGAAGACCAGTGAAAGTGTGGAGGACAATGTAGGTCATGCAACAAATGACACATGTGAATCATAAACTGACGTATTTCCTGCGATTGTTTTCCTTGCAGATCATGTACCAAACCGTAACGGGACTTAAGAAGGACCTTTCCGGCGTTCAAACGGTAAGGTGAAGTGTGGGCTGTGCTTTTATAAGACCATGTGGTGTGCTTATGGCTAAGCAATAGATTAAGACAACTCATGTGGCCAAGAATGGCTTTTATTGCGCTCTAACTTGTGCTTTTGCCTACGTGGCATGTGGGTGGATTAATGGAAATGTAAACAACAGACGCAGCCAAGCTCCAATTGCATGACTAAAGCTAGAAATTATGAAAGTTCTATTTTTTTAATAGGTACCTTCATTACTGGAAGACTCAAAGGATGATAATTCAGGATCTGAAGAGGACAGTGAGGAGGAGGAGGAGAGTGAAGATGAAGGAGAAACGCCGCAGGGTGGTCACAGCGAGACGATGCCACAGGACAGAAAGGTACCCGATGCCCTTGAGAATTGTGTGTAGCCAGCAAATTATGTATTATTCGTCATGGTCAAACGCGGTAAAACTGTCTTTCAGGAAAAAAAAAAATTGGTCAAAGAAGCTCAGAGGGAAAAGCGCAAGAATAAAGTTCCAAAGCACGTGAAAAAGCGCAAGGATAAAATTTCCAAAACCAAGAAGGGAAGATAATAGTGATGACGTTGCTGTAGAATTTCATACTCCAAATCAGGAAAGTTACCCTTGTTTATCAGTGTACAACAACTGACAAATAAATAAATGTCTTTACAATAATACTACATTAGGCAATCGTTTTCTCGCTCACTTTGCCGGGATTTTGGTTGAAATGTCTTCTAATACACTGACTGTACAGCAGTTTTTACGACACATTTCACACTAAGGACATATATTAATGCTTTACATTCAAGGATCGTGCTTAAACATGACTCGTGAAGACAAACTAAGACGCAGATATGTACAGCTTATCTCTTAAAGTGTTAAATAAGACTTAGCGAACACCCTCCACGTAATTGGCCGGCAGCATTCCAGACCTTCCCGTACGCTGCACAGTTCCGTACAGCCAGCCGTCATCGATGGGCTGCACGTTCTGAATGACGTCCCCATCACGGAAAGACACCTCGTCGTAATCCTGCGCTGTGTAGTCGTACATGGCCCTGTACACGGTCTGCGGCACAGATTCACTGAGTTCTATTTTTAACACTCACCGAATCTCGAGGCTTTGTGTGAAGGATTAAGGTGAAGGTGTCTCACCAGGCCGGTGCGCTGCGAGCGAAGTGAGCGCATGCTGGTCTGATGCATGTAGCTCTGCCCCAGGGTGTGGCTGCTGGGGTAATATGCTCCAGGAAGAACCGGTGCTGAAAAATACACCAGGCTTGACAGTGCCTTTTGAGTTTGTGTGTCTGTCGCTCCGTACCCACTATGACGCCAGGCCTTCGATCCATCTCCATGATGTACTGGTGAACGCCCTTGTGCACACTGCTCCCCAGCATCTCCTGCTTGGATCTCATCGGATTTTGAAGCAGGTATGTTCCTCGGATTCCCTGCGTCACGCCGTGCACACCTGTCATCTCAAAGTCTTTCTGGTACTTGGCCTGTGAGAATGGATTTTGTATGTTTTTGGCCCTGTAGTTGTACTGTCTGGATTAACTGTTTGGAGTATATTTCTGCTGTTGTTTTTTAGCTTACATTACTGATCTGGTCCTGTGCTTTTCTCAGTCGCTGAAGTTCTGGAGTGTCCAGAACAAACTGGAGGCCGCGGCCTTTGCTCTGTTCAAAGTCTTTTCTGTATTTGGCCTGGAAAGCAAGAGAAAGCTGATGGCTTCTGCAAATTAGACTTTTGCCAGAGAACATTTGAAGATCTAAAAATGTCGTCTTGTAATTTAAAAAGCAGACAAATGGATTATTATTATTAGTAGTAGTAGTAGTAGTAGTAGTAGTAGTGTTATTCATAATAGCAAATGCTGTAATAATATTGTTATAATTCTCTAAAACAGGAATTTTAGCAAACTACTTTTGTACCTTTTTCTGATTTTTTATTTTTTATTTTTTGTTATTCGTAGTAATCCAATCCAAATTTTTTTTTGCTTTACCAAAATATTACGTCTGATCGTTTTTAGATGTGTTATGTCTTATTATTTTTAAGCATTTTTTAGCTTGCCAAATGGAGGGAAAATTCAATAAACGACTAACTTGTAGTTTACAGACCAGTCTCTTCACTACACTAAACTTCTGTCAGTGTGCCAGTTTCTGTTGGCAGTGTCTTCTCTGTTGCCAGGTGGAGAAACCGTGGGTATCAGCCAATACACCACCGAGTAGACAGCTGCCATGCTTTCTCCATGCTGACCTTAAAGTATAACACCCCTGGCATCCAAAGCTCTCTCTGGGCCAACAAATGACTCATTTCCTTGTTCTTTATCATTATTAGGTTTTTGATTATTGAACTACTAAAACATTACACTAAATAAAGCCTCATCGTCAAATTGTAGTGTTGGACTTGCCTGACTTTGGAGTTCACTTTGCTGCCTCAGCCGCAGGTTCTCAGGTGTGTCTGCCACTATTGTGAAGGTCTGTTTGGGATAATGCCTGTTTGCAGAAGGAAAGGGAACACAAAGGACATTTGCTGACTTTAAATAAAATCTAAGCAAATTGTGTTTGTATGGAGTGCGGGGTGTGTATTTTCAATGTATAATATAAAATATTTCAAAACATGTAAAATCTCATTCTTACTGAATACACACACACACAAAATGTGAGGTTACATTAGAAGATTTTACTTTGATACACTGTGCAAATGGGATTATATCTTCTGATAAAAATAGTGTTACTGATATACGATAATATAATAACAATTTGTATTATTATTAAAATTATTTGAACATACGCGTTGCAGTACGGCTTCTTGTCGTATCCTTTGTAGTTGTTCATGTTGAGAGTCATTTTGCACACCTCGCAGTGGAAGCATCCCTTGTGCCAATACTCATTAAAAGCAGAAGAAAAAAAACAAATCAAAACAAATATATATATTTTTTTATTTTTAAAGTATTACGGATGAGTAAGATTTGAAGACAATACCTTATCTAGGCAGTTCACTTTTTCCGTCGCGTAGACTATTTTACCACAACGCGCACAATGAGGGTTCATTCTGCGATCTGCTGTGGTTTTTCCCCCACCCAGATGAAATAACAAATTGAGTAGTCTGAGCACTCGTGTGATGCTCCTCGTCTTCCTTCTTACAGGATGCGGCAAGTTAAAGTGGTAGAAGAGTGAATTCACTTGTCCCGAGAGCGTTTGTCAGCGTGTCGTAGGCGCGAGCGAAATGATACCAAACCTCTCCCGCCGAGACTGTTGGACGAGTGTTAGAGACCTGACCGCGTGGTATTAACGAACTCTTCTGTTTGGGAGAAATAAATTAAAAGAAAAAAAAATCTAAATAACGAGTTATTCCTAATTCCATACTTTGAATCGATTTGAACGCATTAAAATTAATTGTAATTCTAAATACGTTGCTTATTTTTTATGGGATATTAGAGTAAATACTACTACTACTAATATAATAATAATTTATTACGCTTATTACAGAGATGGTCTTCAGAAATTATTAAGAGCAGTGATGCGGTAATTCCGGTAGAGGGCACTAGATTATAGATTAGGCGAATGCTAAACCTGCGTGGACGAGGTTATAAACTGTATTTCATGCGTGTGCGCCCTCCGAACGGAGACGTAAAGAATATGCGTTTGATACTGGTTAAATGTGCACCCCAATTAAATATCGTAACTACAACTTGCAGTTATGGTCCGGTAGTCAAATGTCATGCTACCGCAAAAGATAAGACGTTATTTGCATTATTAAATGAAATTCAATATGACGCGACAGAAGAGGTGTCTCTTTGTGCTTTAACTTGTGCAGTATTTGACTAGTATTTATTTGGACTTCTTTCTGTTCTATAATAAAACCTGTCTGGATGAAAATGCTTTATCATATACGGCAAATAGTTTTATGCTTTCTACATTTTCATGAATCCTAAACAACTGACCTACTTTATACTTTTGTGTGTATATATATATATATATAAAAGCAATATATTTAATCAATAATAACAATATCAGGAATATTGAAAAAAAAAAACAGCTAACCCGTAGATTATTTGAAGGTTTTAGATAAATAGATATGCATTATAATCCCACACTAATTTGTATTATCCTCCCACGCGTTTATGCCGCAGGTGCTTTATAATAATCTGTTGTGCGTCCCCGCCGACTTCTGTTACGCGAGTCCCTTTGCACTGTTTTAGTTCTGGTTTCTGTTGCATTCCCCGTAGAAGTACAGGGATTATTTGGTCAGACAAGACCAAACTGTGACCATAAAGTAGTTGGATGTGGATTTGTCCTTCCGTGCTTTCGTCTAATCTACCGACTGGTGGCAGCGGGCCAATAGCGTGACGTGAAACATACAATTTACGTGTCAACGCGCTAAAACCAAGCTAAAGCGGAGCTGTCAGAAAGGCAGGAACAATCACATCCAGCTGCTGCAGACACGGGCGCAGTGGATGGCACAGTTACCCGGGCTGATTCGACTGCCTTTATCAGGGACACACGGTTTTGAACCACTGCACTGAGATTCGTAAAGGATCTGTCCATCCCGTTTAGCGGCTTATCGCCATCATCATCTAAACCAGACGACACGCCTTTTTAGACGAATGATGTGAAACGGTTTTTTTTCCACCCATGTTGTCATAATGGGCTTAATTCAGTCGAGCTCATGGACTGCATTTCCCAGGACAGTGAAATTAGCCAAGCCGTGCATGTGAACGAGCTGGTCCGCACATCCAGCCATCAGTAACCTTCAAGCTAACGTCAATGACAGCTAGCCGTTAGCAGGTAGGTGTGAGCCGGTGGATCGGGGACGTCCGAGGGCTTCGCATCCGCCTTCAGGTGCGAGGGATGCATGCATGTGATGCTCTGAACGACGACAGGGACGAACTGCGTGTCCAGATCCGGCGGGGCGCTCCTGATTCTCAACAGCTCGTGTCAAGACATCGCCATAGTGCCACGCTTAGGAAGGGATTTCGTCTTGCTCGCTGAACATGGCCTCTGCCGCCAGCAGCCTTGCTGCATCCATCGCCAGCAAAACCAAAACCAAGAAGAAACATTTCGTGTCTCAGAAGGTGAAGCTGTTCCGGGCGAGCGACCCGCTGCTCAGCGTCCTAATGTGGGGAGTCAACCATTCGGTAAGGCTTTTTAACGCCTGTGCGGAACGGTTGTATTTGCGTAAAACACACAGTACAAAAACACACATAAAATTGTGGTGTAGTTGTTCTGGTATCGTAGTTTTCTCTTTCCTGGTACCGGTATGGAACATCAGTGGCATCAAAAGTGACTGGGATAAAAACCCCGATTAATTTGTTTCCGCGTGATTTATCAAATAACTTGAACTTATAAATGTGACTGAAAAGTTGACATGATACAACTTTGTTTAGAAAGAAAGCAAACTGTCGACTGATCGTTTTATGTATTATTTTGCCAATGCAGCAATTCGATTCAATAAAAGTATTTGTTTACGCAGATCAGCCATCAACTAAAATCCCCGACATCTAGACGCATTGCTTCTCAGTTCTCACACACGAATGTGTCAAGACGAAAATAGGATTTCTAGTTTGATTGGAGTATATTTCATATATGACACCGTGATGCGCGTGAGAGCGCGTGTGTTGGATCGAGATGTACAATATTAAATTGTAGTTTCTTTGTGCAAGCAAAAACAAAACAGTTGGCATATTCATGTAAAGCATGATTATATGAACAATATGCTTATTTTCCATGTTATATAATCTGTCAACAACAGACAACCGACAGAGAAGAAAATTCAACAGATGGACATGGGAATCATTTGAATCTATTCTGTAATCTCAATTCCTTCATTTATTGAAATGCAAAACGGATTTGCTAATATTAATAAAAATGATCCAAAATAAATCAAGATAATGATACACATAAAAATTGCTTTTTAAGTTGCTGTTGATATGTGAGTCAAGATGGTTGAATACTCACACTTGTTGTTGGCTTGTTGTGTTTTACATTACTTTATACATATCGTTTTTCATCTTTCATAGTCAGTAAGAGCAAAATATCTTTAAATGGCCCACAGAGTGCCTCCAACAAGAGAATTTTAATCACTCTGCCCCTGGGAATGGAAGGTTCCATCTATCTGATGAAGATTTACAGTAATTGATCTGTTGGGAATCTAAGCTGGTCTCCAGTCACTTGCACGGTCATGTTTTTTTGGTCACCTTTATATACGGCAGGCAAACTGTACAGCGTTTCTGTCATTTATGTTGTTTGTTGTTTTAGGACTTGTGAGAAATTATTTCAGCTCTCTTAGCATTCGTTTTCCTTTTGCAGAATTTAAAGATGCGTTTTACAGTCATTTCTTTATTTCTCAAGCTATTGATTGAACACAAATACTGTACCAGCATTTTCCTCCAAAATTTCTTCTTAAATACTTGTAAACCATTCCTAGTCCATTGTTGCTGGTTTCTGCCCTCTTAAATGCAGTCTTTAGGAATATCACCTCTGGGTTTAGCCTATTTCTGTCATCGAGGCCACTGGAGCCCATCCCTAGACCCACACCCTTCCGTCAGTGGGATCTGTGAAACTGTGTCTTTCATGGTCCTTAAGATTCATCCCCACCACTCCATCTTGTCTCCCTGCCATAATCCACCACCCTCCTTCTGCTTTTCTCCTTTTAGATTTTTCATCCTCTCGTTCAGCTCAGCCTCAGATAAGCTTTTTGATGTTGATTGCATAATAGTCTCGGAGGTATAACTTAAGTCTGAGGTGAGAGGAAAAAGGCCTTTTACAGTGTGACAGTGACTAGCCTAACAGCCGAGATGAGAAATGGCCCCGGCAAGAGCACGAAACGGAACAAATCCCTGAAAGCCGACACACATGAAACTACTGCCTGATGCCCTTGATGTGGATTCATTGTAGCACTGTGTTATGTAAACCGCCTGATAAGCCTTCTGTGTTGACAGATATTAGTCTGCTGAGAAAGCTGGTTTCAGTAATAGTTTTATTTGTTCAGCTGGATTTGAAATGCAATAAAAGGAAGTATGAAATCGGGCCACATATTGTGGAGTGTCTTTCCCATAGACGACATGGTTCGTTCCCCTGGCAGTGACTCGCTCTCTTGCTTGATTAATCTCAATGGTTTTATCTAAATGAAATTGTACGTTGATTATGTAACAGAGAGTATGGGTGGAGGGGCTATAGAGCCAATATGCCACATACAATCTATATGTGAATTTAATTACATCAGCACAGTCCATGTTAGAAGAGGAGCAGGCTTGAATATGTACAGTGACAAAGCCATTGTTTAGTTTACATGTATGTAGGTCAAACATGTGTGCATGCACTTAATTTACATGCATATACATCTGTACTTCGGATTATGAATTTACGTCATTCCTGGAAAACGGTCTTTGAGATATAATAGAACTTCACACGGTTTGCTCACTCACACAGTAATGCACATATTACATCCTTTTTGATGGTTCTATAATGCAACATGTATATTTTATTCCTTCTAGAAGATATTAAAGAGTGAATCATTTAGGTTAAATAACTAGGCATTTGACTCCAATCAATTTTGAATTTAATTTGCACTAAGTTTTTTGGGAAACATTTATTAACTGGAAACATTTTTATGCAAATCTGTTTTTAAGATGTCAAATATAAAGTGTCATTAAAGGTGCTTTAAAACTTTAAACTGAATTACGGATTCAACTGGAAACTTTAATCTGAAATAAACATTTAGTAATCTAATAATTTCCTTTGTACAAAATAAACACTTCAATGGCTTTGGTTATTCTGAAATAAAAATCTCAGCAAAACCAAAAAAAGTTATATTGATTTTAATAGTCCACATGACATAATAATAATTGAACAATAATGAGACATGAGTTTCATTTATAATAACTTAAACAAATTGGATGTGAGATGTGTGATAACTGTTGTGAGTTAGTGTCATTTTTTTCGCATTTTTATGTGAATTTACGTTTAGAGAAGTGAGAAGATCCTAACACGTACACAGGAGGTTCTTTTTCAGACTGATTTTTTTGTATAATAAATTTTATAATTCAATGTTACTTCTTCGCTGACGCTGAAGTTGCTGCGGCTTGGTCTGACAAACAGCATCTATTCTCCGGTCCTGTAATTTGTTCAGATTGTTAATCCTAGCCTCAGCGTTCTCTTTCTTATTGCTCTGCTTCCTTCGCCTTTTACGTATCTGACTCTGCTAACGTTCCCTTAGATCACTAATCTACTTTTATCTTGGCCTACATCTTGTCTCCGTCTTTGTTTCTTCCTCTCTAGAAATCTTAGCTTTCTCAGGAAGAAGATCACGACATGGGATAGTCTCTCAGCATGTTTGCAAACGCTCAATTATCGTTATTATACAGTTATAAACATAAGTATGATGTTATTTTTCAAGTTATTGTAAAATCAAACTGGGTGAACTTTACATTTAAAGTATTTCACCTTCATTTCACCTATTACTTCTCTATCACATAAATACCATATGAGCATGTTATGTGCAGTAGCGTACTATTTCGTTATTATAATGGCTTCATATTCTTGTTCTCACTAAATTGGTTTTACTATGTGTGTGTGTGCAGTGTTGTGCAAGTTACTTCGAAATTGTAATATGTTACATATTACTTATTACTGTTTGTAAAAAGTAATAAGTTACATTACAATATTACTTTCTCAGAAATGTAATATATTACATTACTTTTGTATTACTTTTAAGTTACTTTCACCAAAATAACTACAGAAGTAGAAATTAACGTCCTAAAATAACAAAATGTACCTTTTACTTGTACAGTAATTTATGTTACAACCAGTGGAAGATATAGAGTTATGTAGCGTAATGACTGTGACCTCTCCAAGCTACAAATATCAATATACATAATCTATAATTGTAGGGTGACCATATATTTTGATTTCCAAAAAAAGAGGACAATCAGCGCGGCCTCGAGACAAATTCAGACAGGCTTCTCGGAGGCTGATGAACATGCTTTAATGTGCTTAATGTTGCTAAACTATAACTTAGTTAAAATAATCACTTAACTTAAAAAAATCAGTAAAAACCTAAATAGGTAACTATTTTAGTCAGACTTTTTTAAATAATGAAAATGTTTTTTAAAAATGTGATTGTTTTTAAAAAAAATAATAATAATACAAGATAAAAGTCGACTCATTGTTTCAAAACGATACGCGCAATTTCATTCTCAAATACTTTCTCATATAATTTAAAGCACGGGTTGTTAACCTACGTATATTAGCCCACATCCGTGTATTAGTCGTTTGAAGACTAGGGAAAACCGGACATTATCGTGAATTTATAAAATCCGCCCGGATGTCTGGGGAAAAGACGCTTGTCAACACTAATAATTAACATTAATAAGTGTTAAAAGTATGGTAGACAAAGCGATTTTCCTCCAACATCAGTGAATAACTTGGGTATATCTGATACCAGACACAACAGGAGTATGTAAACTTCAGTGCGTTTTATTCATTTTGAATGACTTACTACACAATAGGGTCCTGCTTTCTGGTCATAAAGAGCAGACAACACTGTCGTTGCTGTTTTCTTTCTCTTCAGGTCGAGCGGATGGCAGTTCGAAGTGTTTTTTTTAAATAGCTGTTTTTTGATGCCGACAATTCAGCGGCTGCATTTCACCACAATGTTCTTGTTTTTTACAAAACTGAAACAATGCGCATAAGACCATCTCGCGACTGTACCTTTGGCTGTTGTTTATTGAATGTTCAAATGTGCCGCGAGTGCGCGACTGGCCCGAACACAGACGCTAATCAGAGCTACAGCCGTCACCGCTAGCTCAGAGCACAGCCAATCGCTCAGAGTACACCTCGAGCTCAGAGCCAATCACTGCACACCTCGAACTCAGAGCGTTACAAAATACAACGCTCCACCAGCGAAAGTCGGAACGAATGACTTACGCGTCTATTTGCGAACAAGAAATATTAAATGTTTGATTTACTGTCTTGAAAGTGAAAGATTTGATGTAACGCAACCGTTACTTGCAGGTAACGAGTGATATATTACTGAAAATACTAAAAGTAATAAGTTACACTACCGCGTTACAGCAAAAAGTAATTACTTTTGTAACGCACTCCCAACACTGTGTGTGTGTGTGTGTGTGTGTGTGTGTGTGTGTGTGTGTGTGTGCGTGTGTGTGTACAGTATGCATGCTGTATGTGTGTGTCTATATACGTATACGTAAAACATAATTAGTTTAATTTTTTAATTTGTAAAAAGAATAAGTAATTTAAAAGTTCACACTAATTTAAGAAACACAGAGGTTCGTATGATCAGAAATCTGTGTATTATGAGAAAACAGCACAAAGAAAAACATGTACAGGAAAAAACATGAACAATAGCCGCCTGTAATCAATGTTTTTTTATTTAGTTGATAAAGCTTCAGTCATTCCACTTCCTGTTTGTGATGCAATTTCGATCAACTGCATTTGACAGTAGAGTATAGTATTTAACAGTACAATTTTTATTTCAATTTTGTAGAAAAACATTTTTTCTACAAATTCAGTGATTGAGTGATCAGTCGAAATGATGGCTACGTATCTAATATCTAAAAAA
This sequence comes from Paedocypris micromegethes, assembly GCA_028031935.1. Classification (NCBI taxonomy): domain Eukaryota; kingdom Metazoa; phylum Chordata; class Actinopteri; order Cypriniformes; genus Paedocypris; species Paedocypris micromegethes. The sequence goes on from CM051493.1 coordinate 27,293,801, forward strand.
AAATCAGTGAAAAAATGTTTTCGCTAGAATATCTAATTTTGTGTAAACAAGGACTCATTAATAACGGAAAGTCATTAATGTTTAAATATCAATTCAAATTGGTAAAAGAACATTTTTAATTCTTAGGAATACAATTTGTTTTCTATTTTATGCTAATAATGAGCCTTTAACAACTATCAACTATGCACGGCATTCTCTACAGTGTTTTCTCTCATTTCCTGTCATTTTTAATGCATTATGGTGCTGCATAGTGGAAGAATCTCTCTCGCTGAGTGAAATTCCTCTCAACAGACTGACGATGCAGCAGGGACAGATGGAGGCACAGGAAGACGGGCCGAAATAACTCGCGTCACACACAACCGGTGTGTGATGAGAGGCAAAGTTTGGACCTGATAGATTCTCAACTATAATATTCTTATACTGTAGTTTCAAAACATATAGAGCTGATCTCAATGGAAGTTCCATTATCCATCAACTGTCTCACAAGTGAAGTCATGCATGCAGGATCGTCCCTGTACGGCCACTTGGCTTGTGTTCATTCAATTATTTAGTCTGATAAAAAATGGAAGCACACAATCCAGCCAGATAAGTGGTCCTGACCCTCCTGGCAACGGGTCTGTTTTCTGCTGCCACTGCTGCTGTTGTTCGTGAAGTGAGATGTTTCTTGGCAGGACTCCTGCAGTGCACCACATTCTGAGCAATGGCCTCCGTCTTGCAGATAATTATGCCAAATTAGAGAGTTTGTACAGTCTGTTTATTTTTTACATTTTACCTCTCATAATATTTCAGAACTTGACTTTGCTCTGATTTTTCCTCGAGCAACAATGTATATGAAAATTAAATAGCTGTACTGGTAATTAAAGTTGCCGAAATGTGAGGGGGGGGGGTCAATAACATGCTGATTCCAATTATAAGGTGATTCTATTAGTCTGACGTTGGCAAATATTTATCAGAAACCTGTTTCAGAATGTGTGGATCAATATTTCTCAAGCACAGCACTAATACACATTGCAGTATGACCCAGGTTTTCACTATCTTTGTGCTTCAAATACCGGCCTTATGGTGCACCTTATTGCAAAAAAAGGAGTTACTCCAATTTTTTTAATTGACAATAAGATTTACCTAGGGACATGTCTAGTGATATGCTTGGTTGAAATATTATCTGCTTGTTTACTTGGTGTTGATTTCGTTTCAGATTAATGAACTCATTCACATTCAAATACCTGTTATGCTGATGCCTGATGACTTTAAAGCCAACTCTAAGATCAAGGTGGACAACCACCTCTTCAACAAGTAAGAGTGTGAGAGACTAGCAGAGGACATTAAAATGAGCTTTGAATTAAATATTCCTCTTTTCTTCTGTGTCAGAGAGAACATGCCAAGCCATTTTAAATTCAAGGAGTACTGTCCTCTTGTCTTCCGCAATCTGAGAGAGAAGTTCTCCATTGATGATCAGGAATTTCAGGTACGTATTGAGAACTATATACTTATGATCAATTGTACGAAACACTTTCTTTTTAATAGTTTCATTAAATAGCCGCTTTTTTACATGGATTTTCATAGTGGGCTGTATATGCTTAATATATTTTTATATTATTCCTAGTTTTTTTTTTGCATAAACTCCAAATATACACAGTATATACGTATATTGTATTTTTTGCACATTTCAAAATCACATTCAACGAGAGCGAGAGTTTTATTAATTTAGAACAAGACAATTTGGAGAAACTTTTTGTACTGTATCTCAGAAGTTAAATTCTAGGAATCCTTATGACACAGTTTAAAATGTGTGTTCTTGTAGAATAATACTTTTGGAATGATTATTTGTATTTAATTACTATTTTCAGTCCTTTGATATTAAATTTTGTTTATTTTCATATAATTTGTTTCCGTTAATATCTGTATCTTGAAGCCAAACCAGTCGAGAGACACGGATCCTCAAACGCCAGTGTCTCCCACTAATCTACTGTAAAAGCACAGGGTTACTGTAAAAGCACAGAGATTTCTCTCAACTGGAGAGTAGGAAATCCACACAGGACTCATTTCCATCCAAATGAGCAGAATCTGCCAACACATTTGTGTCAGCGATTGGGTCAGACGGCACAGTCTGGCATTCCAGGCCGACTCCAGACTGCAGTCTAGGAGAAGTGCCAGTAGTTTCTCTCCGTTTTACTGAACCAGTACGGCGCAAGCTTGTCCTTGTAGGTAGTGTGAAACTTGTCACTGTTCCTTTCCTCCGCCACAGAACTCTCTGACACGCAGGGCCCCAATTCCCAGTGACGCTCAGGGCCGCAGTGGAGCTCGCTTCCACACTTCATACAACAAAAGATATGTCATCAAGATCATCACCAGCGAGGACGTGGCAGAAATGCACAACATTCTTAAGAAATATCACCAGGTATGATGACAAAAAAGCATCTTAAAAAAGCATCCAGAGGAGCCTCCTGTGATGGGAATGATGATTTGCTCTCGCCCTGTGCAGTATATAGTTGAGTGCCATGGAAACACGCTGCTTCCTCAGTTTCTGGGCATGTATCGCCTCACGGTGGATGGAGATGAGACTTACATGATTGTAACTCGCAATGTTTTCAGCCACAGGCTTCCTGTTTACAAAAAGTATGACCTGAAGGTGAGTGATGCTACAAATGTAAATGAAAATTTTTAATTATAAATAAATATAAAAATATAAATTATTTCTTCACCATGGATTTTTAATCTGGACAGAAAGATTAGGATTAGGATGGCACGATAATCTATGGCTACAAACCTACACTTTATGCTGTTTGCAGTATTCAATGGGTGTTCTTTAATTATTTATTTTGATTCAAAGCTACAGTATTGTACACAATAATTGTATTAATATTTCATTATTCGTGTCCTTCTTTTACTGCTACATTATACTTCTTTTTATATTTTATTTGCATTTTATTTATTCTACGTTCTCTTTTCTGTATTTTTTAAATATATATTTTAACTTTCTTATTCTCAGATATTACTGTATTAATTTTGTTGTAAATGACACGTGAATTTGAATAGCAACCAATTGTTTTGTTTTTTTTTCATAGGGATCAACAGTGGCCAGAGAGGCTAGTGATAAAGAAAAGGTAAATGTTTTGTTTTATGTTTAAAAAGCACAGCAAGGTAATTGTGGTGTGACCTTTATAATCAATACATCAATGCCTAAAATGCAAAAATCGGTGCCTCATGTTTGAAAAGTTCAAGATTTGTGACAGAACAAAGTAGCTGATATAAAAATCAGCTGAAATGGAAAAAAGTCCACAATTTTTGTTTGTTTGTTTGATTGTTTGTTTTTCAGTTATTTAATTGTCTGAAACTCTTTTTGCTCTTGTTAATTCTGTGTTTGCTTGATTTCCTGTGGTGTAATAATTTCAATGTCAAAATGCATTCTGTTGTTTTTATTAATTCCACATTTTATACGTTTATGCTGTAGACAGACAGGCTACTAGCAAAACTGAATGTTATTTTCAGAATGAATCATGCTGTTTTTCCCCCTAAAAATTTGTAGTTACATAAACAGTAGATGGATGTATAACATACTATATATATTAGCCCTAATATATATATATATATATATATATATNNNAGATAGATAGATAGATAGATAGATAGATAGATAGATAGATAGATAGATAGATAGATAGATAGATAGATAGATAGATAGATAGATAGAAATAGTTTATATATGCAGACAGATAAAAATATGCAAAAAATACAGATATTAGACAGACTGACTGATAAATCGATAGACCGACAGATACAGTGAGAATGTGTGTACATTTGCATTTGAACAATTATTGATCCGCATGTACATTTGGTTCTATATGCATGTTAATCTTTGCATGATTATCGCTATATTTCATATCATGTTCTGTAGCTGTATATGATGCTCTCTGACAAGCTTCTTTTAAACATGTATCATATACAGACTAGATCTATTTCCATCTATTGTTTTTTGATATAGTATTTTTTTATTCTAAATTGTGATTACATTCATTGGCAATTTTTGTGTCTTCACTTGTTTATTTCGGTTGTTTTCTCTCATCGATGTAATTCACTCTTCATCTTTCGGGCTCCGTTCAGTGCATGTCCAGTATGTGGAAAGCTCTTATCACCTGCTTGTTTCGTTGGGACTTTTTCTTGGAATATTACGAGACTTTTATACGTCAGAAAAAACATTTCCTCAGGTTTCCAACAATAGCTTTCCAGCCTCTTCTGACCTCACTTCTCCCTGCAGCCACGGCCACCAGAGGACGGAGCGCCGTCTAAATCACGCATGAGCCAAAAGCTGCAAACCATCCGGATTGCCACGCGCTTTTACTGCGCCATAAGACACGTAAGGACACAGCAGAGACCTCTACAGATATTTATTTCTGTTCGTCCTCATCACCCATCCATCAGATTCCTCAGGGGAAACTAAACTCCAGCCGAGGGACAATTATATAAGTTTCCTGTTTCGGAAAAAAAACACGGTGACTTGCTGTTCAACAGTATCAACTGGAATTCCAACTGTATGCACATATGACATGCACATAAATGTGTGTATATATAGTGTGTGTGGGCGTATGATGATGCTTTTGCATACCGACTGTCTTCTTACAAGAGAATCATTGGTATAAACTGATGATTTAATCATTGTAATTGTTATAATTTTTTACCAGTCCTAAGGTGTATCAATTTTCCAGATTTTGCGATTTAAATATTTGAATTGTTCTATCTTACTTTGAGATTTACTAGCCCTTGCAAACTGTCAAGTTACATCTTGAGGTTTATCTTTCTATTTTTCATAAACATGTTGATTTAACAAAAGTGCCTTTTTTATATAAATCAATACCAACCATATCTCATGTCATTCTTTGTGCCGAAAAATTCGCTGGGCTTCAACCATCAGCCGTTTATCATCACGTTCTGTGCTGTTAATTCATGTTCTTTGTGCGCAAACATAAAGTTATAAAGTGTAAATCTGACCTTTTCCAGTTTCGCCGACAGTTTTGTTGAAACGGTTTCTCATGCACTTGAACATTTTCACACAACAGACCAAGGAGCTTCCAACATACAAAGACAACGACTTTATCAATGATGGCCAGAAAATCTACATCGACGAGGAGAACAAAAAAATGTTTCTGGAGAAGCTAAAGAATGACGTTGAGGTCTGTTTGTCTTGCTCATTGATAAGTATTATTCACTAGTCTCTTCTACCTACCAATAACAACTAATTTGTGCTGAGTGTTTTTTTTATTATTATTAATTTAATTTATCATTTTATTTTCTTTATTGCAGTTCCTGGCACAGCTAAAACTGATGGACTACAGCTTGCTGGTGGGAATTCATGATGTGGAGAAGGGGGAGCAGGAACAGCCTGAAGAAGAGAGTGAAGACAATGATGCTGGAGAAGAAGAGGGGACGGAGAGTGATGGAGGGGCCACTGGCTCCCCACCCGACAGCCCTAGCAACACTCTAGACAGCAATAAACCACTTGGCCCTGGAGAGTTTGACCCCACTGTTGATGTGTACGCCATGAAGAGCCACGATAGTGAGTACACTTCAAACATTCTGTTTAATACCTGGCTAGTTTTTATATTTTCTTTGCCCTTACAAATAAGTGGATAGTGTGTGTGTGTGTGTGTGTGTGTGTGTGTGTGTGTGTGTGTGTGTGTGTGTGTGTGTGTGTGTGTGTGTGTGTGTGTGTGTGTGTGTGTGTGTGTTTGTGTTTGTCTGGAAAAAATTACATTATATATCTTTTATTTTTTAATCGTATTTTTATTTTAACACTTAAAAGTGCTTACAATTGATAAAAAGTATGGAATGCTGAAAAGCTGTGGAAGTTACAATATTATAAAAGAATTTGTGAAAAAATCACACTTGTTTATTCACTCGGTTCATGTTATATTCTGTTTATAAACACCATGAATAATTACGTTTGTGAACCAAAAGTATGTGTTGAACAGCACTATTGAAATCATTCTTTATGAATACCCCTGTATTTAATAATTTGCAGTACTATATTTTTGTTTCACGTATGGGAAAAGAGCTGCCAATTGCATACTGTAATCCAGCTTTATGTAACGTATCATAACAGATGCTACTGAAATGAATCAGCTGAAACAGCTATTTTCATCACAGGTGCCCCTAAAAAAGAAATCTACTTTATGGCGGTGATCGACATTCTAACTCCATATGACACCAAGAAGAAGGCAGCTCATGCTGCCAAGACCGTCAAACATGGGGTAAGACTCCTCATCGCCATGACGACCACATGTGCAAAACCATCAGCTTTATTTACAACCCAAACTGTCTTTTCTCAGGCAGGGGCAGAAATTTCCACCGTGAACCCTGAGCAATACTCAAAGCGCTTTTATGATTTCATCACCACCATTCTGTGCTAACTGCTGGTCCTGAAGACCCCCGGATGGGCACATTCAACTCCTATATCCTGGGAACTCTTCAGTTTCTAAACACGTCAGATCAGATGTTTTTGTTTACATCAAGTTTTCAGTAGACTCCATGTGGTTCCTATGAGGTACACGTGATATAGACATGAATATTTACTGTTCTGTACTTTTGTGTTCGATATTGTTAATCGCGAATCAAGTGGTGTTGTTTGTGCCCCGATGCGAAAAGCTGCTTCATATACGTGTCATGCAAAAAAAAAACTCTTAAGACAAGACGTTTAAAATATCTATGCTGACCTATTCTACTAAAATGACCCCTGGAAGCCACAATTTGACCTGTGAAAGCCGAGATGATAGTTTCTTGCGTTGAGCTGCAGGCCGTACGTGTAGATTATTTTCTATTAGTGTGTGAGACTGCAGCAATGGATTGGGACGTTCTGCTGCTGTGGCGCAGGATCTGGAGGGTTTCCACAGGCTCCGCACATGTAATATTTAATCACCTTTCATGCGGATCCTTGCGTCTAGCAACTGTTTTTGCACATTCTAATGCACCAAAATATTTATGCAATAGATTCGGGTTAGACGAGAGACTTGCGGGGGCCGGCAATGGTAGTGATTCGCTGAGTGGGTGGGGCTACACAGGCATTGCCACAATTGTATTTTTGAAATTGAAAGGAAAAATTCTGCCTGTTTTGAAGGCTTTTAATTAGAGGATAGATACTAAAGTAATTCAAAAACATTTTTTTTTTATTTCTTTTTATGCTAATGTTAGCACGTTTACAACAGGCTGTTCTCGTGTGAGAGTAGAACACTGGAGTCTTGAAGAGTTTCACTTGCACTGTAAAGAAGACGACATTGCGGCCTGTCGCTGGGCTTTACCATTACACTCTCTCTCTTTCTGACACACACTCTTACATACATGTTTTTTCTCCCTTTCTTTATTTTTTCTCTCTCCAACACGACTCTCTTCTTGTCTGTCACAAACACACAGTTTAAATATTTTTCCATACTTCTCTAACACACACTTTCCTTCTCTCTCTCTCTCTCTCTCTCTCTCTCTCTCTCTCTCTCTCTCTCACTAATACTCATACACTCACTCTCTTTCTCATGCTGACACACTTTACCTTGCTCGCTCTCACTGACACCCACTCTCTTGTTCTCTTTGACACAACAATCTTACTTTCTCTCTCTCTCTCTTATCTCTTTTTCTCACTTTCTGACACACACTTGAACTCTCTCACTGACATATACACACAACAACAACAGCATATACACACACATACATACACACACGCACAGTCTCTCTCTCTTCCTTTCTCTTTGACACACAAACATGCACTTTACCTCTCACTTTCTCTCTCTCTCTCTCTCTCTCTCTCTCTCTCTCTCTCTCTCTCTCTCTCTCTCTCTCTCTCTCTGTCACATGCACTTTCTCTTCCGCTCTGACAAGCAAAGACTTTCTCTGACACTCATACACTCACTCTTTTGCTCTCTGACACACTTTCTCTTCCTTTCTCTCTGACACACAAACACAGACTTTAACATTCTCTGACAAGCATCTTTCTGACACACCTTTGCTTTGTATCTATTTGACGAAGCAAAAAATGTCTTTCTGTTTGACACACTCTTGAACCCTTTTTTTTTTACTTTCTCTTGTCTCTCTCTCTGACACACGCAAACAAAATGTATTTATCTTACTCTATTTTCACGCGCACGTACACTTTCTCTTTTTTTATTTGCTACTGTTATTGTTTGTTCTTATTCCACAGACCTTTAGTATTATGAAATAATACTATTTCTAGATAAATAACTAGATATTGTGAAATGTCTTTGTCTGCAAAATTGTTTGCAATTTGCCCTAAATAATCTGTAGTTGTTCGAGTATTGACATGTATACACTGTGCGAGGGTGTGCCTTTCTTACTCTGAATTATTTAATTTTGTATTTAAATCATTTTTTAACAGAAAAGTTTGAAAATGTTATTTTCTAAAAAAAAAAAAAAGTGAATTATCCTTGACTTGGCTTTGTCTCTGTAAATATGCAAGTGTGTTTGTGTCCGCAATTATATGACTTAATGTTGCATTCTCGAAGCTTAAAAAGCTTTTTGTTTTTCCTTTTTATTTGTTTGCTGAAACCTCTTTGACACTTGTTGAGGTCAGTGTAAAATATTTGAGTCAAAGAAATCTTTTTTGAGATAAAAGCTAATGATGTTTCAGGTACAAAATGCCTAACACGTTTCAAAGTAAACGTAGTAAAAAGTATGTTTTTTGTGTGTTGTAATTTGTAGAACATTCTAAGTTGATTTGGTGTGTGTTTAATGCAGAACAGAAAGACGTAATAAGGGAATACATTTTTTTTTTTCAAATGCCATCGATGATCTTGTCGTCTGTCTTTGTCAGAACTGTTGTGTGTGATAGTGTGCAGCTTTTCCTTGTGTGTATGAGTGTATTCTAAAAATATGACAAAACACCCTGTTTCATTGCTTAATAAAATAATACATTGCTCAATCTGATGTTTTTTCTTATATTCCTGATGATATAATGGTGTGCACTGTGCCAAAACAAAAGTGTGTTTTATGTTTAGCGTTTGGGTTGAATTAAGGCGAAAAGGGAATTATTTGCATTAATACAATTTCAAAAGCAAATTGTTTGTAAACAATGTATTTTTAATTATTATATATTATCGCTTGAATGGTGTGATGTGTAACTGCAAATTGATGTGTGCAATTACAAGTTATAATGCAATATGTTTTTAACCACAAGAGGGCATCTGCGCTCAGTGCATGCACGAAATAATTATTTTTGAATACGTTTGAGACTGTTTGAATTCGTTATTGTTATTCTACTATTAAGATATTAAACTATTCAACATTGCGGTATTATGTTGAGGTTAAGGTTGATTTCTAGTTCCATAACTGTCATGATTAAAAATCGATACGGTTCGAAAATGCATGCTTACATTTCGTTTGTGACGATCTTTCATGTTCGTTGTCACACACTAATATTTTTTTCTAGTTCATATTAAAATACAAACCTGTTCTAAATAATTAATCGTAAAATACTGATGCAATTAACGAAAACGGCCCGTGCGTTTTTTTACTTGCTTGCGCCTCGGCGGATCAGAAATAAACAAAAACATTTAAATGCATTTCGGAAGTCACGTCGTTTAATTGTCCCCAACTGTAGTTCAACCTAAAACTTGTGACCCTAAATGACAATCGATAATTGTAGCACATAGCAAGCAAATAATAACGGCCGGGTTTGTGAGCTAAAATAAAAAGCGGTAATCTAATCGATTATCATGTAGCCTTTTGTTTAGTTATGGTTTATTTAATCTAGTTGATTTGCAGAAAGATTGTTATATGCAAAACGTTCTTTACTATTAATCTAAACTGGCGCTTTATAATGTACGACTTTAGGCCGCACACGTGCGGTTTAACAGCGACGGATGAAAAAAACATTTAGACGATTTAGTAACAATGCAAAAACGTTTATTTGGACAAAAAGTGTTGTATTGTACGACAGTAATACATTGACTGTAACAAATAAATCGCTTCAAAGCAAAGTATCTGGCGTGAAACGGTCTTTGAGAAAGCAGAAACTAAATGAGCGATCCACATAGTACTTGTACTGTGTTCTGTGCTTATCCAAATACCAAGTCAAATATAGCTCACGTTTCTTCGTGAACTCAACTGATACTACACAAAGGAAAACAAAGGCAAATGAGATTTACACATCGCGCATCGCAGTGTACTTTATTCGAGACTTCATGGACAAGAAAACGATTTATATACACGGATTTTCTAATCTAAAAGAACAAGACATGAGTTTATAAAAAACAGCTAGATACATTCTCCCGCTTGACCTTCCCTCAAAGTTCTCTTCACAACATTGGTTAAGTCATAGTAATTAATACAAAAAAAATAACACAAACAAGGCTGTGTTACAGTCACACCTAAAATGATATAAAATTTGAAGAGGTGGTTGATAAAGCATCTACATCACAGCTCTGGTTTCATGGGTTTTATGGCTTTGGCATCCACAAAAAGTCATCCAAGAGAACTGGACCCATTGTGAGAAGCTTTGCAGACTTTGCTGTTCAAAGGAGCCGGGCCGTTTGGGCCAACTTTGGCAGAGACTCCATTGATGGTGGAGATGTGAGGAAAAGTGTGATGCGGAGACTGGACCGGAGTGCTGGGGCTGGGCATGGAGGAGGATGTGGAGGGAGCAGCAGCGTTCGGGCTGTTTGGTTTGTCACTACTGGAGTCACTTTCTGTGTCAGGCCTTCTGCCACATGTCAGATCATCCCTCGGGCTGGTTAGCTTCATCTTTTTGCAACCGGGCCGAACTCTGTATTTCAAAGGCAAAGGTCCATTCTGTAAAACATTAACCTATGTTATTTCACAGATTTAAAACAAATAAACGTGATTAAAGATTTAAATGACAACAGAGGCATCTCTCACCCTTCTCCATGTGTAGATGTATGCAATGTCCATAAGAGTGTAATAATCTTTCAAAGGCTCATCTTCATACATGACTTCAATCTGAAAGAAAATATACTCTTATTTACTCTGTGAAAATATTTTCACAAAAACGAGAAACATGAAATCAATTCATTTAAAGCAAGTTCACCTGAAAAGTACATGGAATGTCCATTTTACTTCGAAGAAATTTTCTGAGATGCATGACAGTCATAGCAGCAGGGCATTGTAAGTACCGCTTTACATTAACCTACAGAAATTAAATGAAAAAAAGTGAATTAAATAAATAAGAGAATTATGGTTCTTAATCAATAATAAATTAAATTACCTCTTTTGTAGTTTCTTTTTCTTCACCCTCTTTACTAAAAAAAAAAAAAAAAAGAAAGAAAAAAAAAAAACAAGAAACATGAAACCATGTTTATCTTCAAGGGAGGTCACTGACATTTTAACCTAAATATTAAGAACTGCCTGATTCACAAAGAAAACCTACTTGTTCTGACCAAAAAACTCAATTGACAGGCTGATGATCTCATCATCTGCAATGATTCTTTTGTCTTCATCTGCCACCTCTCCCCGATCCTCATTAGAACCATTGGTTGCTAAAGTACAGAAAACAGTTGGGTTGTTAAATTAAAAAAAAAAAAAAGTTTGGTCTATTGACATCTCAAATGTCTTTTTTTTTTTTTTTTACCATCAACTGGGTGCTCTGCATAAAAATCTCGTCTTCTTTTCATTTCATCTGAGAACAATGAAAGTGATTACAAAAAGACAATACATAGAATCAGTTACACAAAACCATGTTTGTTTGACTAAATTAATTAAATTAATGCATGATTAAGTTTTGAAGAAAAGTGTTCATAATTTTAAATACACAGAGTAATAAACACCTTAACACATTTTCGTTGCACTGGTTACAATTACAGTAAAGTCTGTTCATTTTAAAACAAATACAGTACTATACTCACTTTTGAAAAGACCAGGCACCAGCTTGTACACAATGTCTTGGAGGGTCTTATCTGACCTGAAATACAACCATTTAGCTTTAAGGATCGAAGTTTACAAAAAATAAAAAACAAGAAGTCTCTTTGTTAAATCATCAACATTAAAACAATAAAGAAAAATGCACAACACAAAAGACAATACTTTACTTTGCAATACTTGGAGTAGAGCATCCAAACCATTACCTGATATTAAGGAGAGGCTTTGTTTTATGAACCTGGACATCGCAAATTGGACAATATTTGCTGGTCTCCAAATAGCGCACAATGCACAGTTTGCAAACTGTGGAAACAAAAAATAATCCGCTGAGTCAAAGAGATTAAATTCATCAAAGCGACGCCGAACAATCAGTGTAAAGTTTAATAAGAGAATGTCAAAATCTGTGATGGATTTTAGACTTACAAGAATGCAAGCACTCCACAATTGTGGTCGCGTCGATGAAATATCCACCGCATAAAACACACATCAAATGAGGATTGAGCTCCGTAATCTTGATTCTCGTCGTTCGGTGCATTGTCATCTGTGAACTCACCAGCCTAAAAAAGCACCCGACAACGCATTAATTCAGAGTATAAATGACCCGAAATATAAAAAAGCATCAAGATTGCGATAAAAAATACCAGATTAACAATAAGAGACTTGATTTAACTAAATTTACATATGTTTAGACCGCAACCCTAACGCACTAACGCAGTCCGAACACAAATCATATTTTGACTTTCGGATTGAATGACAGCCATGTGCACTTGCGATGAGGAGCACAGACCGTTGTATTTCCACACTACAATACTGTTATTTCCTCTATGTATTTTCAGAAACGTGCACAGGTGAGCAGAAGCAACCCGCGCGCGCTTATTGTTGCTATGACGACGGGTTGGTATTGGCATCGCGCCAGTGGAAAATCATCCGCACGCGATTCACCGGCGGCTCTGATCAATTCAAATGATCCCGAATTCGACCCAGGGACGATAAAAACAAGATCCATTCTAACGGCAATGTTGTGTGGCTAAAAACATGCAGCTACGTGAACGCGGCTGCCATTTTCTAGAAACCCCCGAGTCGGAGCGAGTTCGTTCTCATGAGGCAGAGACCCGCGCACGCCGCAGACTATTGTTCAAAATACATTCCAAAACCCTCGCATTGTCCGGAGTTTCAACGTAAATCGCTTTCGAATGCGCATAACGGATTAGAAGTGCGCAGCCCAGCTACCGAGATGAGTGAACCGACGAAACGTAAACGGAAGCTCGCTGCTGTGATCCAGCCATGGCTCGACTGCAATGTCGGTGTGTGCAATCCACTAACAGGAGGGAATTCTGGAAAATTCTCGGTCACCCAAACGTCCACCACATCACCCATTTCTAACGTTTACGGTTTCAAGAAACATTAGTTAGTTCGGATTTTCTACCAGTTTTTCAACAAGTTGAAAATATTCAAATGAGCTAAAATACGTAAAATATCTTCAAATCGTCTCAGTGAGGAAAAGAAAATTAAGACGGTGTTCAACCCATTACAAATAAATAATTAAGCGAAATACATCAAATAAAAAAATAAACAATTAACTGCTCTGTTTATCCACAATTACAACACTGGTTTAGAGGTTTCACCTTTTTTGTACAAAAAAGTTTAGTTTAGTCCTTTCACAAACTGATAAGAAGACTGACCTGGTGGTAATATAAAGTTTAAAGACTATAAAAGCAGTATTCTATGCGACAGGCTGAATTTAACAAATGATTATAGAAAACGCAATCGATGATCTTAAAGAAAGAATGGCCACATTTTTGAGAGATGACACTGGGGTCCAGATACATATAGATATAGTACACTCCGTTGTATTATAATTAGGCCAAATATCCACCTGAACAGAAGGATGCGTAGCCTGGTAAATGAACATATATTCGCAACAAATACAGGTGAAGAGGTCAGAGTGACAATAAAAATACGTGGCTGTACATTCGCTTCAGAATTAAAATACTGCTGGAAATAATGCAGCCAGGAACTAACAAAAGCATTTGAGGTAAAGTAAAATTTAATTAGCATGGACTTTCTTTTTTTGCCTAATTGGATCAACATGCTTTCTGGACATGTGACACTTCCAATTCGCTTGACACATTTAACCAACAAATAAATTGATTATTAACACATACACATTCCATACAACATATAAACAAAAATCCAGTCTGTTTAAGTCGATATTTGACAACGTCAAAAATGAAAAACTTTTGATCATCCGAAATCCACGTTGGAAATTAAAAATTAGTTTAAACTATATTTAAAAATACACACATTTAATAAATTTCGTATGAAGTAACTGGGCAAAAAAACAATAAACACAATTGTATAAAGCAATAGGCTTGAAATGTAATTAATGTTGAATATTTAATATTTTTCGGATGGCACATGACGAAACGTCCAGCAGATGAAGATACGGGTTTAAGTTAATAAAACTAGTTGCTGATCATAAAACACCTAGGAGAAATTTTTCAACAGATCTGCAACTGTTACAATACCCAACTCTATAAAATTAGGCAGCTTTTGTTTGATTTTCGAAAGTAAAGAAATGAAAGAAAGCGGTCGCCCGTTAACACCTGACTCCGTCTGCCTGCTCTTTACACAGCGCCGACTTTTCAGATAAAAATAAAGATCGAGCGGAACAACCTACAGCGCTTTAACGAAACAGGAATATTAGTCGATATGCAGAGAACGCAATACAATACACAAAACATCTTTAGCGAACGCATTGCGGCACATTTTAATAAAATCCATAGCAACATACGAGCGAGACGGGACCCAACATTGTTCCTCTCGGCTCCCGAAAGCGAACCAGAAAACAGACACGGTCGAGGCACTTCACTTCGCATATAAGTGCATTGAATCATACATACCAAAATATTTTGCGATGGTTTGTTAGCGTTGTGGTGGCAGACGATGAAACTTGATAGTTGATCAGCAAAAAATGAATGCAGCCGAAGCGGCCATCTTGGAATGAGCTGCAGACGCTGTCAATAGCTCGAACGTACAACCGCCGTGTTCATTGTGGTCTTCTTGAGCAATCGCACGTCTGCTGCCGACGCGTATGGCTTCCAGACTCTTTCCTGCTTTAAACACAAATATCTCCACAGATTCCAGGGAAAGGTGATGAATTTCGGAGGCGTATTTTCCCAGGACGGCGATCTGGAAAACACTCTGTCTGGTGGATCGGAGCAAACTGACACAGTCCCCAAAATGGCTTAGTTCGACCGCCCCGTTCCATCACGTGATTTCATTCCTTACGGGTAGCCTGGGAATTAGTAGTGGGGTGTTTTATCAATAGGGTCGGGTACCCCTCCGACGAACGTCTTTGTCACACCGCACCACCCTCTTCACGATTTTGATGAAGAAAAATCATCGGAAAAGCACGTAGTCCGCAGTGAGACGCTAATAGACCGTATGGTGTAAAGAAAGCATCCGCGCAGCGTTAATTCTCGTCCTTGGTCTAAGTCCAAACCTAAATAGAAAGGCAAAGCCTTAATTGCTGGAAAACGTTGGATTTTAAACAGAAATGTATTTAGTTTTTTACATTTTTACGTCTACAATAAATACAATAGCTTGATGAAATGACAACTTGCATGTTTTTTTCAGGACATTTTTGTCTTGGATTATAGCTGAAAGTCACGGCAAATTCTATTTTCTATATTATTGCAGTTGCGTAAAACCTTTAACATTTTACGAGGGGTACCTGTATATGCATATCAGCTTTTCTTTACAGACGTGTTAATAGATTTCGACCAAATATAATGCAGCGGCTGAACAACTACAGATGTTTTTTTTTAACTACGCTGACTAATAAACAGTAATGCCGCATTGAACCACATCCAGTCTAGCGTTCGTCACATAGAAACAAGATTATGATATTTGACAAACCAGCACATTTCTGTTTTCTAACTTCGCCGTTAAAGTAAACTGGCCAAAAATGTCTCTCGATGTTTCGACACACAGCGATTCTTTCCAATAACATTGGGGGGAAATGTAAAAAAATTGCAAACCATAACGCCAAGTGCAAGTGCTGTTTCTAAGCAACGTTTTGCATTTCTCAATCCATGTTACAACTCAAATAGATAACGGTAAAAATTAGATTTATTCGTGTTTGTCAACATAACTTTATGCACATGCATAAATAGTGCTTTAACAATGCAATATTTCAAAACGCAGTGCATCCAGTACACATTACACAAAGTACATAATCACGCAAATTTGTGTTTTCTGTGTGCATAGGTCAGTAATCAGTAAAAGTCTCTTTTAAGAGCGCTATATACGTTCAGCTGCAAACCGCACGTGCGGTCTCCCGTCATGACGTCAGTGGCTCTAATACGCACTTCGACGAAACAAAGAAGCTCGACTTGCTGACGAAAACCCGCTGCCGAACCGCGCCGAGTTCATATACTAAATGTTTAGGCGAGTACGAAAAACACGCATCAGTAGTTACTCACTTTGGGAAATCGCTAAACCTCAAATACAGGCCTTATCTCTGTGAATGTCAAAGTAACATGCTAAACCTGTCTGTTTGTTTAAGATTAACTTCAGACTATTTTTACACCCGTTATTTCATTTATTGTGTATAACCATGTATACACACACGCGGGAATGGATGTATGTAAAACATTCTCCTCCATCACACAAAAATTATTTGTACATTTTATATTTATAAAAGCACGGTACGGGCACAAGTTAAGCAAACATATGTAGGTAGTTTGTTTTCTTAGATTTTATAGATTTAAAGGATTATTTAATTTTCTTTGTTATTATAGTAATTCACAAAAAAGCACATAGACCATGTCTTCTTGCCAGTGAGTTGGTCAATGCGGACAATTAAATAAAACGTAAAATCAAAAGTGTAAAAAAATCTATTTATCCTATTTTGTCCATCTACTGTCTTGGAGCTTAAAGTCTGTATTGATTATTGAGTACTGATCCAAAAAATTGATTTGTTGAACGGTACATTTGAAACTGCGTCCAATTTGCTTAGCAAATTGTGAATTTACAATTTTCATTAATTGGTTGAATCAGAATAAAGTGTACACGATCATAATTGCGAGAGTTTGTACAACGGAACACGTTTATTAATCCTAATTGTTTTTTTTTATTCGATTTATTGATTTTAATCGTGTAATACAAAAACTGATAATGTACGTTGCATATAGCCTAATACATGCCTAACATACTAAAAGACAATATTTTAGTTGGAATTGGCTAAGAGGGCTGATAGATTTTACTTTAGATAAACGCGATTACTGTGTGCGGGCGTGCGTTATTGCAAGCGTCCGTGTGAGAAGAAAGTGAGAGTGAACTCGCGCGCGTGCGTATGGAATTATACATAATGTTAATTAATTTGCAGTTTCAGCCTGACCGACGATAATTTAAACTCTTGTTTGTTCAGCATTATATCTGACAACTGTCTGATTATATATCTAATTCTGGATATTTTTCATGCTAAATTCCAAGGAAATTGTGTATTTAATTCTAATATTCTTGTCATTAATATAACCTTCAACAGTCAACAGTCAATTTTCTCCAAATAAATAGTTTCACTTAATCAGCCGAAATGTAACATATGAAATAAAAGAACAAGATTTAAGTCCATTAAAAATTTTTTTTTGCTGAGGACGACAACAAATTGCTGTGCTGGGACAGGCAGACAGACAGACAGACAGGCAGGCAGGCAGACAAACAGACGGACGGACGAATGGACGGGTGGATGGATGGATGGACGGGTGAATGGACAGAAAGACAGACAGACAGACAGACAGACAGACAGACAGACAGACAGACAGACAGACAGATAGATAGATAGATAGATAGATAGATAGATAGATATTAGATAGATTTTACACACAAGGTAAAATAATACATTAATAATACATTAATGATACATTAAAAATAAATAGATAAATAGATAAATAAATAAATAATAAATAAATAAATAAATAAATAAATAAATAAATAAATAAAACCTTTTATAAAATGAGAAATTAGAGCGCCGCGAACACGTTTAATGAGCTAGTAGGTTCTGAAGGGGGTCTTACAGTAGTGGACAGTGACTGGTCACACTTGTGGCTTTCAAGCTTATTGGCTGTCGCTCTGGCGGCTGCATGTGAAACGTGTCGTGTGCTCAGCTCGTGCAGCTGGAGTTCTCGCAACGGGCCTGTTCCAGCCGAACACCGGCACGCCATGCTAAAGCCTTCTTAAAACAGGGACTGTAAATGGGTCGTTTTCGGCAAACCTTCCCCAGCGTACGAAAACTTTGATCGATGGCTTTGTTCGGTGTTGTCGTATGGGTGCTGCTAATAATCCAGCCGCTGCCGACATTTGCATGGGACGCGGATTTGGAGCTGTTCGATTTGGTGGAGGAAATTCCACACACGTTCTACGAATTCCTGTCTGTGAATCAAGTAAGTCTAGTTTTGCATTCGATCACGTTTAAAAAGATGCACGGACGTTTTCCACCTTACGATACGACATTGCGGGTATTGTCTCTTGTGTATGTTAATTTTTTTTCTCGGTCTGTTAACGTTTAAAGAAATGGCAACCGTTCCCTTTAACGTAACCGACTAGTGCTAATCTGCCGCTGCCTCACGCGGGACTTGGAAGGCGGCGAGTTGGACAAAGAAAGCTCCAGGCTCGGGGCCTGTGCAGCACGACGTGACGTGTCGGCTAAAAACGCAGCGTAGCTTTTGTTAACAGGCTGTATTTGTCGCTTTGTTGTGTAAGCGGTTGCTGAGCGAATTTTAATGCGGTTTCATCGTCATGAAATAACCGTTATTCGTGAAAAGTGACTCGAGTTTCGTTTTCCGACGACTAAAAACAGCTGCTTGGATACCGGTATCAAAGACAAACAATAATACTGATAAAACTAGTATTAACAAAAGCTTTGTTTATATGCAGCACTATATTCATGGCCAATGCGTTTTAATATGGTTGCTAAAGACAATGAAGTTTGTGTCTAACTTCAGGTTAACTTGTGGAATTTTGTTGCATTGTACCGCACTTGTACATGTGTAATGACAATAATGGTGAGTCATATCCAAACTGGACACCCATCAAAACATTTCCACTTTTAAAGAGTTGTGGATTTCTTTAAGGGTAGGGTTTATTTTACCACAGTTAGTGTGAAGATAACAACTGCTCTATTTTAATGCCATTCCTTTTAAATTAGCCATACTGTACATACTACAAAACTGTGGTTATACGTGTTTCTTTTAAATCAGAATTAATTTTGTGATACCAGAATGTATGATCACTGCCTTATTCCGTTTATCACAGGATGCTGCTCCTTTAGAGATCAGGAAGGCTTATAGAAAACTGTCCCTGACATTACACCCCGACAAAAACAAAGATGAAGATGCAGAAAACCAGTTTCGACAGGTACATTTTAATACCCATGTTTACTATCATTTTGAACTTGTGAATTGAACCTCATGTATTGTGTGTTTCTTAGTTGGTTGCCATATATGAGGTTCTCAAAGATGAGGAAAGAAGACAAAGGTG
This sequence comes from Paedocypris micromegethes, assembly GCA_028031935.1. Lineage (NCBI taxonomy): Eukaryota > Metazoa > Chordata > Actinopteri > Cypriniformes > Paedocypris > Paedocypris micromegethes. Next base: position 27,313,211 of record CM051493.1, read on the forward strand.
AGCAGCAGTTTATAATGTGACTTCATCCCTGCACAAATTGTAGTGTCCTTCAGCTGGTGCCAAAACTGGTGGGAGGCTAAAGATATGGATTGTGTAAACATGGGTTCTGGATGATTGTTAAATATTAACGATAGAGCTATATTTGCCGCATATTTCCAATTTACTTCCAAGGAAAAGATAGGGTAGTTGTGGCCTTGTGGTAAGGAGTTGTACTTGTGGTTAAAAGATTGCAGGCATGAATCCTAGACCTGTAGGTCATTGGGCAAGACATTGACACTTGCTTGCCATGGTTTAAGGCTACCCACTGCTCTGAGCTTGTGTGTGTTTGTGTCCACTACTCTAGATGGGCCTAAGAACCTGCTGGAAATATCTCTATAATTAAACAAAAAATAGAGCCATGACATGGTAATAACAATGGTGTGCACCATGGGAATTGTTCTAAACTTTTCCAAACACAGATATGATGACATCCTGCTCAATGGGCTACCGGACTGGAGACAACCCGTCTTCTACTATCGGCGTGTCCGGAAGATGAGTAATGGAGAGTTGGGGTTCCTCCTCTTTCTCATTCTGACTGTGTGTCACTATGCAGTTATTTGGTCGATTTACCTTGAGAAGCAATTGGTAAGTGAGAAGAACTTTCTACTTTCCACTGTGTAGAACATCTAATATGCTTTACACTTTTCTGCAGGACGAGCTTCTGAGTAGGAAGAAGAGAGAAAAGAAGAAGAAACAGAGCAGTAAAAGCACTGAAGAGATCCGGTCTTTGGGACAGGAAAGGAATGAGAGGTAACCCGGCTATTTAAAATATTCTTTTCTTCACAAGACGATTGAGCTCATCTCTTTAATTATTTTTTTTTAGATCTGATAGGCCACACTGGCACGACATTTTACCTCTCAAGTTAAGCTCCTGGTTGTACTACTCCATTAAGTCTCTGCCTCATATTATACAGGTAGCGTTCTACTGTGTATACATGAATAAGGCCTGTTTGCAAAGTCAAGGTAATCATTGAAAAGCATGCAGAAGTAGTCATGGCCGTTTTGTGTGTTTAGGATGTAAAGCAGTACTACAACGAATATAAGGAAATGAAAGTGAAAGAGCAGGAGGCGGCAGCAGCAGCAGCTATGGCTGAACAGGAAGTGCAGCAGAGTAAGCAACAAATTTGCACATTGACTTCTGCACACAGATTATGATTCAGTTGTGACCTTTAGTAATGTGATGTCAACTGATACTGCAATGCAGAAGAGAAACGACCCAAAGTGAAGAAACCTAAAGTGGAATTTCCAGTCTATGAGCCCTGCACAGAGCCAGCCATTGTGCCATCATACGACCAGGGAACCTGCATTGAAGATATTGAGGATCAAATGGACGACTGGTTGGAAGACAAAAAACAGCAAAAAAAGAAAGTAAGTAGTTTGTAATAACGTTTTCTTGTGTTGCTGTTGTTAACAGGAGGGTCGTGGATTTCATTCCCTGCTAAATCATTAGACTAATGTATAAATTAGAACATTTCTATTGGCAAACTACATTTATCCACTTGTGGCCTGTGCATTTCACAGCTGCTCTGAGTCAAACCACCTATCAAAAACTAATTGTTAGATTTTTAGGCTTCTTTGATGTTCATTAAATAAAGTCTCATAAAGCAGCACTCTCTCTCTCAGAAGGATATTTGGGGCAAACCAAGAGATGGAAAAAAAAAAACAAGTTGCATTAAACAATATGGTTTATTCGAATACATCGCGGAAGTACAGTCACTTAAATAGTAGTGTCAAAACATCCGTGCGTGAGAAAGCCATCCTTTCTCGGAGCTTGGAGGCCGCAGCGTGTCTTATCTACCAGCAGACTAAGATAGACAGTGTAGAGGAGGCACAGTATGGAGTACAAATCATTCTAGTCTAGCAAATATTAATTAAAACAAGAGCCTAATCATCCAAAGCATTCTTTTAGCCTTACGCATCTATGAACCCAAAGACCTATAGTTTTAAACACCGTAAACATGCATTAAAACGTCTCACACAAAAAACCATCTTATTATGCAATGTAACATGCAGTATAGAAATACACTATAAAGAGTCAATGACTTGCTTAACTCTTGAAACCACAATAAGCGTGTTTCTTGGAAAGGGAAACAAACTAGGAGTGAACACTTTTCCTACTGCCTAGATGTGACTGTTAGGGTCAGAAAAATAAGAAAAATATCCACAATCTCATGGAGGATTTATTTCTACATTACACTCTACGTCTCTGTAGCACGGCCACCATAATGTTACACTGGGGAAAAACTACCCATAAAAGAAGTTACTGTGTTCTTTTAATCATAATTGCCCCATCCTGTCTGCAGACAGCCATAACTCATGTAATGATAAACGTATGACCAATAATCCTAAAATGGAAATTTTGTTCAGGAAAAGTGCAACACTTTAATTGCCTAAAATTCTCCTCTGCTTGTTGTTACTCAAATCCAGTTCAACTACCCTGATGCACAAGTTATCCCTGAGCTTAACAAAATCGTATTGGCTAATGAGAGAGCCTGCAAATTCAAACCTAAAGGTGGAGGTGGTCATTTGGAATTATTTAAGCATTCATTTAGATATTTTATGCATTTTTAAAGAAACGACTGACAAATTGAAGCAAAGAAAATTGCATCGTATAAACTGAAAGCCTCTTTCTAATTCCTTAACTGGGATTTTGAACCTGCAACTTTGGGTGGTGCGAACACCTGCTGCACTGATCAAGCTACAACACGCTGTACAAATATTAACCTGCTGTGTTGTTTGAAGGTTCAAGAGTGGACAGAAGATGATCTCAGTCAGCTCTCACGGTGCATGGCCAAGTTTCCTGGTGGAACACCGGGACGCTGGGAGAAGATTGCTCACGAGTTGGGTAGATCAGTGACTGAGGTGGGAAAAGTTAGTAATTAAAAAGAAATGCATAAGCCTGGCAATTAGTTCTGAGAGAGAAATCTTTCTGTGAAGGTGACGGGCAAAGTGAAACAAGTGAAGGACTGTGTGACCAGCACTACAGGTGAACACTGCTTCTTATTCATCCGTCTTCTCAAAACCATCTGACATTCAGAACTGATATTCATCTCCTTTGCTTTTATTGTTTTGTTTTTAATCTTTGCTTGCAGGGATGGTGAAGCTGTCAGATCTAAAGGGCAATGCTGTGATTGGAAAGGGTTCCAGAACTGTGACCGTGCCGGACAGTCTGATGACCCAGCGAGAAGAGCCTTTGGTGGAGCAGGAGGAAGAAGACCTGAGCGAGCCTACTGAGAGTGAAGAAAGCAAGTCTTCAAGAAAGCGGCAAAGAAAGTCTGCTACTGGGAGTAGTGGTGCAGTGGACGAGAGAATGAAAGGCCGTAGACAGAAAGACTTTGATCCTACTGCTGTGGATGACGACAGTGAGGATGAGAAAAAAACATCTGCCTCGAAAGAAAAAGCAATTCCTGCCGATGACGTGTGGACGCAAAACCAGCAGAGGCTCTTGGAGCTGGCCTTGCAGCAATATCCACGCGGCACAACGGAACGCTGGGACAGAATCGCTAAGGTGGTGCCTGGAAAGACTAAGGTGAGCCTTTGTTGGATTTTAAGACAATTTCCATGTTTTAATTGATGTGTTCTGGACCCTATAGGAGGAGTGCATGTCCCGATATAAACTTCTAGCTGAGCTGATTCTGAAAAAGAAACAGGCAAAGAGCTGACTCATGCCCTCAAGAAGTTCATCATAATTCTTCGCTGCTTGTGACGTGCCTTAATGCATCTCCAAAGTCCTGTATACAGAATCTGTGCCGTGTTCTAGCAGGTTCTGCATTACACAAACTGAGAATCAAGGTTTTATTTATTTCAGAACCCAGACATATTGAGGACTGACTGAAGATGATTTTTTTTAAAGGGGAATGTTCTGTTAGTTTTTACAACTGTAGAATATGTTTGATGTATAATGTGTTGCTCTCGATTTCTTTTGTTTGTTCATATATTATAATATTTGCATATATTGTTTAGTTTCTTTGCGGCATTGTACGTTGGGCAGCTTGATGAGTCCACATCAGAGAAGTGTTATGCAAGTTAAAAGGGTTTTATTTGTAAACTAGCATATTTATGTTGGATTTAAACAAACATAAAGTTTGTGAGATATATATACGTACTGTATTTTTAAAAGCTGTCTAGCGCCCTTATGTGGCCGTAAGGAGAAACTAAACATCTAATGTTTGGGACATTGATTCATAAATCTGAATTCTGAAACAAGAATTATAAATATAATAGTTGTTGACCAATTGGAGCCCAAGTTTTTATTCATTAAAAAAATCAACAATAAAATACAATTTTGCGTTCGTTATAATACTACGTTGTATTGTTGTATTGTACTACGTTGTTGTAAAGTACTTTCTTTTACGAAAGCATTACACAAGTTGTCCAGCAGGTGGTTCTCTTTCACAAGCATTACATTGTTTTCAGCGCAAACAGTGAAATTCGCTACCTTTTGATGGGGGAAAAAACAACAGCTTTAAACCCAAACCATTTCTCTACCAGAAACGCGAGCGACAAGCGTATCGTGATCGCATAGTGAGTAAACCCCTTTTGTGACGCACTGCAGCTAACAGGCTAACTTCACAACTTGGGGCGAGCGCGAGCTACTTGGAACAGAGTTTTAAAACGTAGAACCAAGTCCAAAAGTTCCAAATAAACTCGGGAAGATTACAGATTACTGCAAAATAGTGGCAATGTCTTCTTTTCGCGATAACAGACTCGTGCGGATTTTTCTCATCGTGCTTTCGCAACTTGCGTTCGCTGCTACTCTGATTATCAACGGACTCGCTGGACCAGGAAAAGGTAGTGGACATGGATGTTTTTTTTTCTATATGTGTTTGAACACATACACCAATTTCACTCAAGTTATTTTCATATTAGGTCCATTTCAACGCAGCACGGGGAATGTTTCGTGGAGCTATGAAACGGAAATCACTCCGGCCGGTTGGACCTTCTCCATATGGGCTCTCATCTATTCCTGGCTCATGCTGATGAACATCTACATCCTCACCTGGTTCTGTAGAGGGTACGAAACACTATTAAATCAAACATGCTGAGATCCAATAATGTATACATGATGTCAGATAATTCGATCAGTGGGAAATTATTACATGGTGTGTTACCAGGTTGTATTCCAGCCCGGCTCTCCTGCCTTCAGAGTTTTTCCTCTCATGGATCTTCAACATGATTCTAAACAGCTCCTGGCTTGTCTTGTGGGACAACGAGTAAGCTTGTTGTTAACAAAGCTTCTGTAAAACATTTCTCAAACGTTTTCTCAATTCAGAATGATGACCTCGGCTCTGGTAGTTCTTGCCCTGATTGCTTTTACCAACTACCTGCTGATCTTCTTTTCTTGTGCTGGCCTCCGGGACCATGGATCATGGCTCAAGCAGAACCATCCAAAGGATCTTCTCTGCGTTATAATCTTGGTAGAAGCTCACTCTTTCAGAAACACTCAGGATCTGTTTAGTCTAGATGTTAACATTCTAATCAGAACGTCTACTAGCAGTGTTTTTGACAAAGGTACAGCTTCCCTTGTCAGGTTTAAAGGTCTGTGATCGAATACGGCGCATTGCCGTTTCAAGCCTTGCTGATTTCATGTTGTTATTTCTCACAGGTTCAGAACGGAGTTGCCATTTATGCAACTTGGACAACTATTGCCACACTGCTCAACATGACAATCGTACTGAATTTGGCTTCAGTTTCCTCAACAAATGCGGCCACAGCTTCATTGTGTGTGCTACTGTTGGAAGTAATCATATGGTAATCTTTATTTTCTTCTTTATTATTGTTGAAATGACACACACACACACACACACACACACACACACACACACACACACACACACAACCATTCTGAAAGCAGTTGGGTTTCAAATTGAACACTACATATAGCTAACAAGTGATTCGATCTGTAAAAATGTCACATTTCACTGAAAAATGACTGCATGTGCACAACGCAATGATATAAAATATTTTCCAATGTCAATCAAGTCTAATATCACTATGTAATCTAATATCAGTAGTATTAGGTACTTTCCAAGGTTTACAGTTCTTGCCATTCACAAACGTACACCCTGTTTTTTTTAATGTGACGATGAGAAAGAAAGGCTTGTGTAGCAGACACCATGTCCTTTATTACTTGGCAAAGAAGAACGCTACACCGGGTTGAACACCAAACCGAGTTGAACGCATCCATTTAAGCATCTGAAAGGTTTTTATAATTCCGTACACAACTCAGAAATACTGCTTCTTACCAAATTTTTGAAAAAATTCATGTAGATGAAATGAACATGACACTCAGCATTTCATTGCTTAACAATATGCGTCAGCAGCTCTTGTAACAGAGTCGTCTAATGTAGCAATTTCTATTCCGATGTTACGTGTTTTTGTAATTTCAGCATCGATCCATGTAACATTGAAACGTATTGTTGACGGATACAAATTCTTCATAATTTTTACCTAATATCATTCTACATTTCCATCATTATTTTCTCTTTAAAGCAGCAGCAGAGACAAAAAAATGGCACCGTCCTGATTCCAGATCAGTCAGATCTGTTTTTGCAAAAGCTGGAAACTGTTGTTCTGATGAAACGGAGTATGGTGAGCGAATACAGCTCCAGGTTTCATTGACATTGCAGCGGTATGCAAGCAACTTGTGCTTCATTTTTCAAATTCTATGTCACATTCTTTGGCTCTATTAAGCAGTAAGCAGTCCAATAATCGCCCAGTTAACTGCATATGTATGTGATCAAAGTTATGTAGCATGTTTATTTTATCCTATTTCAAAAGGTTTTCAGCTGAAAACTTTGCAATAGAGAAGCACGTCCGCAACATCCTCACCATTTACCCCGTCATCATCTATGCCCTAATTGGAAGCATAAGCAAGAATTATGACACAGAAGCACCCAGTCGGAATTCTGTTTTTACTGGTAAGATGTAATCTCAAACACAACAACACAATAAGGGACCGCACATACAAAGTTGATCATATGAATAAATGGTATTGTGCTGGTTTTGTTTTTCCAACAGTGATTCTCCTGGTGGTGACTTGTATAGTGTTACCGGTACGAGTGGGGCTGGTTGTATGGAGACACAAGAAACAACCCCTGTTTACTGCCGTCGGTGCTGAGGTCCGGATGCCACTAAACTTTGGCACTAACGCCTAAAAATCAAGATATGTCCTCAGAATTTATTTCTTTGGTTTTAAAGCACATTTTACAGTAAAATACAGTAAATGTTTCTGTAGGAAAGGTGGCAGGAAGTTCAGATTTTTTTCTTATGTAAAGCGCTCTGTAACATGAATAACCACTTGTTAATCCTGAACACTAATCTGTGACCAAAAACATCTCACAATATTATCATTGACATGGGAGCCAAATAATGCATGCTTATTCATATCAGGGCTTTGTGTATATTTATATTTTTACATCACGGAGCGCATGTTTGTATCTATAGCAGCTTATGAATGAGGAAACATTGTGTTTATGTTAAGAGTACAGCAGCTCTATAAAACCAAAACATGACTGAAGTGTTTATGCGGATCGTTTTCACAAAAGGTTTTTATAATATATTTTTTTCTGCATGTAATCATTTTTAAGTACTTAATTACAATGATTAAGTAACTTGAATGTAATGTTCCTCTTTGTTTTTTTTATTCTCATGCTATAACCAAATAATGAAAACTATCTCTAAAGTGTTCACTTGTATACTTTATAATATTTTTCACTAAAGGTTTGTATTGTTTTCTTTTACATGTAATCATTTTTGATATTTTTGTTAAAGGTACTTGAATCTAATATGTATCTTTCCATTATATGGCGTATCTAACCATATAATTAAAAATGTGACTGAAGTGTTTACTTGTATAGTTTAACGTTTTTTCACAAAATGTTTTTTATTGTATTTTTTTTACATGTAATCATTTTTTATAATTTTTGTTAAACGTGCTTGAATATAATACAGTATTCCTTTTTGCTTTTTCTTCTCATGCTATGACGAAATAATTAAAATTATGTCTTAAGTGTGTAGTATTGTGTACTTTAAGATTTTTTTTTTCACTAAAAGTTTTTTTTTGTTTTCCCTTCTCATGCTCTAACCAAATGAATAATGTGGAGTGTTTACTTGTATACTTTGTTAACATATTTTTTCACAAATGATCTTTTATATGTAATAATTTGTATTAAAAGTACATGAATCTAATACTCCTCTTTTCTTCTATCAACTAATGCTGAAAAAAAAGCTCACGGCTGAAAGCTTCACCACAAACCGTTTGCCTTGTATGTCAACACACTCGGCTCAGTTTTGGAGATTGACTTTGGTGTAGACGTGAAGTGAAGCATCTTGTCATGCATGTTGTTGCCCTATGGAATGTGTGCTTCTTCTGGCAGCACCTGGAGCGGGCTTGACCCCATGTACTTTGGCTTGGTCACTGCTGGATAAATTACTTATGAGAAGCTAAAAGACAAATGAAAGACATATTTTTCTTGCCAGCAGATTAATGTCCAGTCCATTATCCGGCTCTTGCATTAAAGTAGCATGATAAGAATGCTGTCTTGTCTTTTAAAATGTTTAGTAAAGATTTAAAAATAGCAATAATGAAATAATAGATAATAGAAATATTGGAAAATAAATAAATGAAAAAAAAATGAATTTTTATTCATATTTACAAAAGAAATTCCAAAGTTTCCAAAAAAAAACAGTGATTACTATATGCAATGTACCAACAGTGCAACCTTCTGACAGTGT
>CM051493.1:27322002-27345586 GCA_028031935.1 Paedocypris micromegethes
AAAAAAAAAAAAAAAAAAAAAACAAGCTACTTATCAAAAGGTACAGATTATATCAATGTATTTTTGTTATTTTTTCCACTATATTAAGTGTGGAAATTAACTCACAATGACACAATTAGTATCTTCACAATATGACATTTTTATTTTTTTTTATTTTTACTATTTGTAATTGTGACAGTTGTGTGTCACTGCATTGCTATATTGAGTGTTTTGGATGTGAGGAGGACTGACCTGCTGTTAGACCCTTCCTGCACTGGGGGTCTTACTGTCTGCCACTGATGTAGCTGGTCTCAGCTGGTGGGGTGTAGGGGGTGAGAGGGGTTATCCTTGGTTGACATTAAGTTGTTCTCTTACCAAAGTGATGGATTGGATTGGATTCATTTGTCCATTGGCATTTTGCCAAAGAGAGTACCACGTATGTGTGTATGTTCCTCTGAATATACCCATATTTATGTGAATAAACCCTCTTTTTTTTACTCTCAAAAACTTGTGGGGGGCTAATAATTTCCAATTATTTGCAGATAACATGCCGATTTCCAATATGCGCGTAAATATAAGTGCTATGCTATTCGTGCTAACGGCTAGTACCTGGACACGAGTCATCTTCATTGGAGGGTAATGAGTCACAAGTTAGGTTTGTTAAATAAAAGAAAAAAGTTTTTAAGAGAAAATTTACATTTTTTTAACACGTTTTTTTGTGCCTGAAAAATGAGGGGGGGTCATATTTGAGTAAATATGGTAGTTTGTATATACATACGTACTACAAATATATTGTATTTGCTTTTATTTTAATTATTTAAAAACATTATGTTTATATTGCTAGTTATTTTAATTAGTACAATTACAAATTTTAACCTGGAACATGCACATTAACATTTTTAGATTGAACTTCTAAACTCCGTCCACCAAATGTCACATTGCCTTATGGCAAGAAGGTTCCGTTGTGAGTTCGAGGCCAGCCGGGGCCTTTCATGTTCCGGTTTCTCCCACAATCCGTAAAAGCATGCATTTTTGGGGAATCTGGCCATGTGTGCGTATAGGGTGTGTATGCCCGGATGAAGTCGATGCTGCCGCGTTTTGCTGCCGTTATTTCACCGGGAACAAGATGGTGTGTATGGTGTTCTACATTGTAAGAGTCGGTGAGACTCTTGAGACACGGTGAGACGGTGGTGTTGTAAAGCGACGTCCAAATGAAAATCGAAAGAATTATTATTATTCCTCTTTCTTTAAATTGGGGTTTTTTCCCATAATGCATACAAACGTTTTACCATTGCATTCAGATAACACATGTAAAAAAACATCTGCAGGGAGAATTCTTCCATGTTCGACTCACAGCTGTGAAAATATTCTCTTTTTTTCAAGTTGTGTAATAATTTCACTGGATTTCATTGTTTTGGGCCAGTTTATGCATTTTTTCTGTTCATTGACACAAGGCTTCTTGTGTTCAACAGGCCGCAACTTGTGCAGTATCTGTTATTTACACAGCAGGTTTTAAGTTTTGTGTTTCTCCAAAGAGAGAACAGAAAAATGCTCTCCATATGCTTAAACAGCACAGTGTGCTGCTTCTATATACTGAAAAGGTGCAACATAGCAATCTTGTAAATGAAACATTAAATGGTTGCTCTCTCTCTCCGGGACACGATCTATAGACTATTACCCTTATCCACAATGGCCTGTGCTCTCTCTCCCCAGGCAAAGGTTTTAATGTGCAGACTGACCCAAAACCAGATTTACTGCTGACTTGATGGAGGGTAAATTGAGTCATGAGGTCTTTACCTTTCGGTGTACGATCCTATTACGCTTGGAGGATTGATCGCAACAAACACCTATGAATCACACTGTTATTTTTTTCCTGCACTTCTATGATTTCATTAGCATTGTCTCTTGTGCTGGATTTATTTTGGGTTTCACTTTGGGACTAGTCTTCCTATTATGGGATAGATTCGGAACATATGTGGTTAATTAGTGGTTGTCCTGTTCCCTATATTGATGTGTAAAAAAAAAAAATGTTACTGGAACATTTAGTGTGAATTGTGCTTAATTTGTATGTGCAGAGTGAAAAACAAAAAGCCTGATTGTACAATTTTATATCATGAGTACAGTACCTTTTTTAAGTAATGCAAAATCTAGTTGCAGATGTACTCTGAGGCACTAAACTGTCGTCTCATGACTAATTCAAAAACAAGGGGCTCTGTTTGTACAATTTTAGTTATTTTTTAGTTCAAATGTACAATTTTATTTTTTCCCCGCACAACATTTGCTATTTTAACATGATTTAATATTAATGTGGCCAAGGACTCTTCAGTTATGATACACGTCATGATTTCTATTTTTTTCGTGCTTACTGACACTAAGGGTGTTTTCTAATATAGAGAGTTCTTCTCTTTAAACAGGATGCAGGCCGAAGGAGCTCAGAAGTTTTTGATTGATGGTGCATGAGATAAGAAGCAAAGCGGTACATATGCATAAACATACTGTGTCAAGTTCATCTTATGCTATGCTAAGACACCGTTTTCTGACTTTTCTCATCAAATTATAGTTTAAAAAAATTGAACATCACATATGATTTGCACAATTCAAATGCTTGTCTGTAACAACAAAGAGTTTATTCAAATCAAAACCTCTCTGTTTTAAAATGTTTTAATCTGAAAGAATGCAGTTTTTGTAATTATGTTAAACATGATAACAAATGTAGAATGTCATCTCGCACTGAAAAAAAAGTCTGTTGGATTTACATGAAATTATTATGGAAATCGGTTCCACATATTAAAGTTAAGTTAGCTTCAAATAAAAAATATTTGATAATTGTACTGAGTTTTTATGAACTAAACTTATATGTAAATATAAAAGACACGTTTAATGCTATTATGTTAAAAAATATTGGGTTAAATAAACATGATTTGTTTTATTTTAATATAAAATAAATGCTTGAGGCTAATATGTTAAAAAATCTCATGTTGAACAAACATGATTTTTTCATTTTTAATCTAGTACCTGGTTATTCATCCATCCGTTATCTAAACTGCTTAGCCTGTTCAGTGTCTCAGTGGTCAACCAAGCTGTCAATGTTACTGTACTTTTTTACCAAATATTGTAAGTGTCTTGACATAAAAAAGTACTTGCAGTGTTGCTCTCTTATACAAATCTAGCTAAATCCAGTCTCACACAATAAAGTTAAATTCAGCAGCATACTTAACTCTAGATGATCAAAGCTAAATTTTATAACTGCCATCATAACAACACAAACAAAAAATTTCTTGCAACAAAATTCAACTGTATTTAGTCATCTGGACAACATGCTGCTTAAACAGTACATCAGATAACCTGTGTTCCTTTTAAAAGAACCACTTAAACAACTGAATTGACTCTTAATTCCCAATACTCTAGTATTTAAATAAAAACTGTCCAAACAAAAATAATATAAAACAGACCGTAAAACAGTAGTGTGTATATTCTAAAATACAGTAAATATAAAAATGCATAACTTTAATAAACATCAACATACACATCATTTTTGAAGGACAAACTGAGAAGAGGCATCGTTTTACTCCTAAACAAATAAAAGACAAATTTTGCCTTCTTGATTTAATTAAAAAAAAAGTTACTCTTTAAAGTTGTGTAATTGTTTTATTACTTAAATGTTAATAAATGATGACCAACATGACCTGAACAAAATAAACATTTATGTAATAAAAACAATAACACAACTTTAAAGAGTAACATTTTTTTAATTCACAAGCAGTGAATTGAAAAGTGCAGCAGTCCGTCTTTACAGACCGGTTACTTTGGGCTTTGTTGGAGCGGATGTTTCTCTCAAGCTCCATGATCACTTTCTGTAGAACTTCAAATGTATAGTTCAAGTAGTTCAAGTTTAAAGCATACATCAGGCCAAACAACATGGCGGCAGCAAATGCAACGTTGTCCAGATCTTGTAGAATTGTCTGGCCTTCAAGAACAATGGCACTGTCCTCTGGGTTATCACCGTCATGAAGTCCTTGGATGACATAAACTCCAACAGTGGTCTCCTCTGTAACACGTTGGACGACGTCTTTGTCTTCTACCTGCACAGTTAGAAAATTTGATATAAAACATATAACACATGAAACGCAAACTCTTGCTGTGTCATGGTCAAATATTGTGGGGAGAATGTACTTGCTCTTTGAATGAGAACCTTGACGGGTTAATAACACATTAATATTACTTTTAACATTAAATAATACTTTTCTTGGTGTCACTTTGGTGTTGGAACTGGTTGGGGTTAATCTATTTTTAAATACCTTTACGTGGAGAACGTTCCTTTACTCGTTTACCTTTATTGAAAAGAAACTTTTCTCCCCCAGATATTTACAAGCACAAACAGACAAAAAAAAAGCTTTGAAAATATAACATCAACAGGACGACTTACCTTGAGAACACACTCTTGTGAACATCATCTTCCTATAAGAGCAAACAGCAGCGAGTTAGAGTAGAATATTTTTCCTCCAGTTATCAGGTCCGTAATGCTTTCACCCCGCGGTAGCTGCTGATAAGTGACGTCTTATTGCCGCCTAAACTTTTAGGTTACGTTGCTTTGCCTTAATCATGTTATCACTACAGGTATACGGTAGCTCTAGCCAAGCAACTGCTTTAAACCTCCGAAAAGACAAGACACACACATTCAAACAAATAGTAACCATTAAAACGTCAGTCATTTTGCGAAATGTTACGTTAGCTAAGCTAACATTAGCCTTAACATTGACTGTTTAATAGCGAACTATAGCGGTTTCAAACTCACAATTTACAGTCACTCCTCCACTCAATGGTCGTATATAACTACCTCTCTGCCTGATAAAGATTTAATTTCTATATTTTTCTCACCTTCACCGCAGAGAGAAGTCTTGCAGTCTTCAGTAAAAGTCCCAGTGCGAGTGAAAAGATGGCGGACGGCTGCGGTCACTTTCCCTCCGGATTTTGAAACGAGAGGGCGGAGCTTCCACACTAAACACAACTATTTTAGGTGTTCTTAACATGACTGACTCTTGTTAGTTTAACATTCGCATAAATTTAAAGGATTTTAAAAGACTCATTCGTGTTTAGAGGGAGAACATAATTCAGTTATGTAGAATATATAAGATGAATATTTGTAAAGTATACAACCCCCCTGAACCATTTTTTTCAGTGCGGGGGGCATTTCCACCACTTAACCTGGGGACGTTTTTGACAAATTATCATATGTTTTGATCTACTTTTAACTTGAAAACAAATCGTTTTTACAGAAAGTATGTGTCAGTTTGCAGAACCCAATTGATTTTGAGGGACAGTTTTTTGTACAAGCTTTTTACCTCAAACTATGTAAACTGGAGATTTTAGGGAACAGAATATGCTGATTAGTGAGAAAGAGAAGAGAAGCTGAAGTACACTTGTGAAATCCAATAATATGTTGTTACGGTATGATGTATTCGGAAATCTAAATTGTGGTGCGTTTTAACATTTACATCAATTAACGCTAATACTAAGTCAGTCAATTCGCAGATTGTAAGAATTAAAGGGTTTTGAAAAATGACGTCGTTTTTTTATGTTCAACGAAAGGAAATGGCCACGCACACACGCTCGTCTTCGTAGTTAGTTAATGGAAACGCCTACCGGGGAATGTGTCAGTCTTCTCATCCCCTTTGACGGAGTGTCTTTTGTCTTGTGGGAAACATGAACAGCTCTCGCGAATCATTGAGGCTGGTGAACCCACGCGCACCGGAGCGCGCGCAGAGCAGACTTGGCTGACGCGTTTGATTCTTGGACTCTCTCGTTACTTTTCGGTTGTTCTTTTGGCTTCTGGGTATCCAAACCTCTCGAAATTGTAAAAAGCAGTTCAAGAGAATTATGGATACTTCTAAACACATGCTTGTTTTATATTTAACCTGTTCGCTCGCACCGGTGAGTATCACACGTTTTATTTCGTTTTTCGCGTTATTGTGAATCGCGCATTGGAATACTTCACGCAGCCGGGATGTCAAGCTCGAAATTGAAAAACACTCAGAAGTTCTGATTTACACAAACTTAGAACAATCCGCGAAGTATCGCGGAGCTGTTGTTTTGTATCCGACCAGCAGATGCTTCGCTTCACAACGATAATTTCGGTAGCTGAAGATAGAGTTTCTCACTAAAGTCATGTGCACTACATATAATCTAATATTTGTCATATACTTATACATATAATGCAGATACATCTATATTGCCTTCTGTATTGCACTGAGCAGATGTGACCCTCGATAAGATCACCCTGATTACCATTACGCTGAATGGTGAAGAAGTGTTAGAAAGATTTGCAATCCCACTATTGTGTTTATAGACATGGACAAAATAGGAATAATTTTAGATATATTGCAGAGTAATGCTACAGAGTTCCAGTGGAGTAAAGGAGCATCAAATCATCTGTTGATTGACTAGTCATGTTTTAATGAAACAGTGATTAAAAGGCTTAGTCTTTTTATTTGGACACCATGGTAACAACCAATCATTCCTCTCTCTTTAGCCCTGAGTTCATATCAGCACTGTCCTTGATCACAATTCCTTCTTCTCTAGACAGAAGTGACTCATGTGTCTGTACAGAGCTCACCATATGATGACTTGACTCTGAAATGCATTCCACTCCACACACAAGTTGACATTTTTTCTGCAATGGCTTTGTTTTACACAACAAAAATTAGAATATTGTATTTGTAGCAAATAATGAAACAAAAAACTTTTGTCAAAATGACAAAGGGTTTTATGATGCCAGCTACCCAGGTTGTACCATGGCTTAATGATGCCCACTGCTCTGAGCTTGTGTGTGTTCACTTCACTGTGTGTGTGTGTGTGTGTGTGTGTGTGTGTGTGTGTGTGTGTGTGTGTGTGTGTGTGTGTGTGTGTGTGTGTGACTTCACTAGAATTATAGTGAATTATAGAGTTAAATGAGGGGTACAATGTCAATACGATCCCCAGTGAGCATTGATAAACTCACCCACGTTCACATTCAAAAAAACAAAAACATTTTTTATGCATTTTGGTTTTTTGGTTGATAGGAAATATACTAGTTGAGGTTTTCAACTTTTTATATTTTTGTTTGTCTTAAATTACATCCAGTTTCATCGATTTTATAGAATGATCACATTTCTGGTTTGAAAATGCAAGACAAGCAATTTGCAATATAAAGTAGGAACTTTCTGTAAACCTATATGAACAGGTTTGGAATTTAACAAAGCGGACATTAAAATGATGATTGATGCCACCTCTCCAATCGCTTCATCTGCTAGAGCATGTGCCATAAATCTTACAGTCCTCCTGTGTTCTGTTAAAGATTCTCAGAACGCGTACCTTTAAATGATGGTCCCTACATTTTAAAATAAATTGGACCCAGCTGTTGAGAATTCTGTGACATAATTTATGTTGCAGAATTTTTCACACACAAAAAATATCCAACATATTTCTTTAGGGAACAGGAGAGGTGAAAGAGGCATGATTAAGATTTCAGCAGCAGCGCAGAACAGGTGTGACCGCTACGTGCTTCCTAAATATACCAAATAAAGGAACACCATCCTTTTTACCACATGTTCTTTATGACAAATGGGAAAATGCAAAAGTACCACCTGCAAAATGTTAGATGTCTTTATTTTCTAAAAGTAGCAAGGTTTTTTTTTCTTGACTCGTTTTATCCATACTAATTTTAATGTCTTATAACATCGTAAATTGATTTTGCTCCGAACAGATGCTGTCCATCCAGATGTGTGAGGTGATGTGGGAGCTGGAAGAGGAGAAAAGGGAGTGCTTGTCCAAACAGGAAAATACCACATCAGGTGTGCATAAGGTTGCATACATGACTATAACATTTCAATTTAAATTGCTCCATTTGACTTCACAAGGTGATAAGTTCTGCTATTAAATGTAAAAATTGCGTCCTGTGATGTTTCAAATGAGGATTCAGAGCGTAGGCCTGGGAGAGTGAGATACGTACATAATGCCTCATTTAGATAAAAAATGCAGTGCTGAGCTTGAAGCCGGTTTAAAACATACGTTTAGGAGATTTGGAATTTGAATTTGCCCGTTTAATCCTGGTGTGAGTGAGATACAGTATGTGTATTTACTGTGTGTGTCCCATCCAGCAGAAGAGAGCTGCACCTGCCACACAAAGCATTGCAGGTTTAAATCTTGGTCCAGTGGGTTTCACAACTGTGTGTCCTTGGATAAGACACGTTTGCCCCCTGGACTCCACGGCTTAAGGCTGCCCATTGCTCTGGGTTTGTGTGTGACACTTTACTTTGTGTGTGTAACTTCACTTCATGGTTAAATGCAGAGCACAATTTTGGTATGGTCCCTAGTGACAAACTAACCTCCTTACTCATCTTGTGATGTGTTGTTTCATAACCAGATTGAGTGTCTTACCTAGACTGCAGGTCCTCTTGACCCAGAAATTAGTAAATGGTAGAAAACGGATGGAAGGACGGATATTTATAAGATGATAAGATATTTTATAAAGTGTGTTACTTTTAAGTAAAGTAAAGTAAAGTGAGTGAGATTGTCAATATGGACACTAGGGACCATAACGAAATTTGCCCTCTGCTTTGCATTTGACCCATCCAAGTGAAATACACATACAGTACACAAATTGAAGTGAACACACACACAAACCCGGAGCAGTGGGCAGCCTAAGCTGTGGAGCATGTGGGGTTCAGTGTCTTGCAAGGGCACTTAGTTGCCGAACCAAAAGATATTGTATTGGAATAGTTTTATATAATACATTCTCTACAATTCTACAATTCAATAAACGAGTTCTGTACCATATTGAAATTATATATAAAATTGTATAGAAAAATATAGAATGAAAAGAAACAATGTAATTGTAGAAAGTGCTTGCATTCACTTTATTTTCAATGCCAACTGTTTATTCATCAATATGCATAGGACTAAATATTTAAGTTCTAAACATGTAAATCACACGTTAACACCATTTAGTCGCAATGTATGGTTTCTGTTTCAGATTGATCTAGTCTGTCATTGAACCACTTCAGTTTGTTGTGGTTTCAGAGGAGTTTGTTTCTTTGCTTTGCTGTACATCATTGATTAGATCCAATTATCCCAGGAGTTGCTGTCTGTTTTCCGTCTACAATAATGCCTAGTGTAAATGCATGCTGTGAATCATTCTCCTCTAATTAAGAGCTTTGTGTTCTTACAGGGCAGCGCTTGGTGCTTTTCAACAAGCAGCCTGCATGTTATGAATCGCTTAGCTAATGTTATTATTTGATATTGAAAGGAATATGCAGTGGTATTGATGCATTTGAGACTCTTTATGTTGCTTGTTTTGGTTTGAAAATAAATTCAGTAAGTGAATTTTTTATTTTGCAAACTTTACAACGTATTACCTATTCCCCTCATTAAAATGGACTGGTACCTTTTTGAGACATAAACTATATGGTTATTGTTTTTTAATAGACAATGTAATTTGTGATGGAATCTGATCTGTGGAAAGTTCCACAATAATCCCCCGAGTCATTTCTCTTCGACCGTTATGTAGATTGGTTTTCCAGACTGTGAGATGACCTGGAATAAAGTTGTCTCCTGTGTGGTATCACATCTGATTGGATTTTCTTTGTCTTATGTGGCAGTCTTTAATTAAATATAATGAAAATGAAATGCATGCACTGATTTGTCTTCAAAAATTATCACAATGTCATATTAATAGGTCTGTTTTATCTTTACAAGACTGAAATCGATAAAGAAAATATTGTCTACATGGAACTGTCTAAAAGTGGTTTGTTGTCACAATGAGCTAATTACTTATTGATTGATTAACTGTTTTTAATTTTCAACCCATTAAGCATTTACTCCACATGTATGTTCAAGGTTGCACAGGTGAATGGGATCTAGCGTGTTGGCCGTCAGCAAGGATCGGAGAACTGGTAACCATTTCCTGTCCCAGTTATTTCAGCCATGTGAGCGATCAGAGAGGTAAGTTAAAAACAAAAACCTCTTTACTTCTAGTTGTACTTCAGGTTTTATATTTAGCCTGGATCGGGCTAAACAAGCCCACGTGACAATTGGAGACACTGTGATGTATCTGAGTGTAATGCAAAGTAAGTCACTTTGGATAAAAGTGACTGATACATACTGAAATGCAGAAGTAAATATTGACGTTAGAAAAATGACTGGTTTGGAATTCTTATTCTGTTTGTTCAAAAGATAAAAGCACTGGTTGCATTTTAATATGCTTATCAAGGCTTCTATTGTAGTGCAAAGTCAATCTGGATTATCCAAGCCCTTTTTGTGCTAAATTGCGCATCATGATAGCTGTTTTCATCACGGATACCAAGTAGCAGACTTCAAATATGTAATTTTGTTGTCACATAATGGGCCAGACTCTGTATCTCAGCACAGCGGGAGGAAAAGCCGTCTTTCTTTGATTAATAAATTGCAGCTTTTCATTATGTCTTCATTAAAAGAGCTGCAAATTGGATGTCATGCCACTAAGATAGGCTTCTGCATTGGAATGGGCACATGTATTTTCTGTCGAAATAAAATCGATGCGGCATTCAGATTTCTGACTGGCAGGTGTATTTGAAATCTGGAAACATATTCCTAGCTTGCAATTCTGTGGATTGCCATTAGCCTTAACCCGATACTGTCTAGAGTAGCGCTGTCAGTCATGCTGTCCTTGGCCAGGAATTAGAATTTTAAATTACACAATGACTTGATTTCATTCACTTACGATTTTAGAAACTCTACATTTGCCAGAGCGTTTAAGATTTTCCTGTGGTGTATTTTGTGTTAATTAGATTTTTACTTCTTCAAGCACACAGAGGAATAAAAACTGCTTTTGCACATTTCTGACATTGTCGAAATGAATCAATAACAAGTGTTGAAGGCCAATGCAGCTTTACTTTAAAACATGGATAAATTCAATTTCTCAAGGTTGTTTTTCAGCCATCTGTATACATCTATTTTACTACTTTTTTTACTTGTTTTTACTAAGAAATATACAAATTCAGATGATATTTTCATGTATTTATTTGTATGCTTCATTATTATGAGTTTGTTTGCCGTTCTCTGACTCTAAACTGTGACTTTTTTGATCCTATCAATTGTGTTTAGCTACAAATAATGGCTTCCAGGTCGTATCTTAGTTTTGATGAAAGAAGCATGTCTTTCCTGTAAAACCTGAGTGCTATGAAAGAGTGCTTTCTGGAGAAATCCCAAAACATGGCTTGCGGGGATTTAGACGTTACAGAGTGAAACGCCATGGATTTATCTTCTTTGTGACCTTGTAGATTTCACGAAGGAATGTCCCTTGGTGAGCGAGTGATACAGGTTATAATTGGATAAAGATTTAGATGAGGTTCGTAGTCGGACTATATGGAATTTCATGTGATGGCGGGAAAACAGATAACTGACTGGGAATGTTGAATTGCATTTTAGGTGCTACAGAGGCATTTCTAACAAATGCATTTAAGGGATATTTTATTATCCAGAGAGAAGAACAAAGAAAATATATGTCCCGCGTTGACATCCTCATTAAATTATAGCAAACAGATTGAGACTTTCCAGGCTGATCAAAGGGAACTGTAGTTTTCCCTTTCTTTTCTCAACAACGTGGTTTATTCCCCTGGAAGAGTGTATAAAAATGAATTGTGATGTGTTTAAAAGATATTGTTGTCCAGAGTTTGTCCATTGTTCGTGTTTTTGAGCAACAGACACTGAATGTCAAATTAAAACCATAGGGGACTGGCACCAGTGAGTTGGTTCTCGGTTTTTTCTCTTCGAGAACTTTTTTTCCGAGCCACTGTCACCTAATGACTTGATCACAGGTCATAGTCATTTTTCTCATAGTTGTGTTATAGACATTATTATAATATATTCTGGGTTTTAATGGTTAACTCAGTTCTACTAATAAAATTGGATTCAAATTTCGAATTTTATTCGCATTACTAATAATACTAATAATATAATAATCGTAAAAATGATGTTCAAGATCATAATAAAAATACTAGTATATTATAATTTGTAATATAAAAAAATATTTGTATAATTTTGAACATAGACCAGTTCAAATATTCTTGTTTGTGAAATTGTTTCCTTGAGAATATATAATACTGTATAAAAACAAAATATTGCCATGATATTTGACAATGAGATCCAGGGCATTATTTGTGTAGGATCCGCTTATACCTTTGGCCTGATAATCTGACTTAATCTGTAAGTAAATCTAAAGTTTAAATCCCATTCTCAGATATTCTTGTATCGTCCACCAAGAGTATTTTCTTATTCTTAATTCCTCTATTTTTAGTATCAGATTTTAAATACAAAATAATCCGTGTTGTTATGCTAAAGTCAAGAGGCTATTCATCTGATATGCACATGGAAAGCAAAACAAGCTTTACGAAACTTGGCGGCTCACAAATCTAAGGACATGTCATAAATTCATGGTGGGTGGAGCTTGTAGTGTCCTAACACATGTGAACTTTTTACCCAGGAGCTTTAGAGCAAACATACAGACATTAATCTTCTCAACAGTAAAGACAGCATTTTTTCCAGAGCTTGAAAATAAGTGAGGTCTGCTCCGGGTTAGGTGATCATGAATTATTCTATATATAAATGCAGTTGCTTACAGTATATGCACAATACCTAAACATGTAAGGCTTCACGGATGTTTTGGTGAAAAATGGTGGGAATGACCTAAGGATGAATGCTATTGAAAAATAAAAGTAAAATATGCCGCACATTCCATCTATGAATTTAGCATACGCATGTATCAGACGATACTTAGCCGGAATTAGATTTTTTTTTTTAATCAGACATCTCAAGGCTTTTCATGGGAATGAAACCCATGACATTTGGGTCCAAACAGCAGATTGTAATTAAGCTACAGTAAAGCTGGTCGTGTGCTTTCTGTCTGTGCGCAAGTAATCTTTTAAGGCCAGCGTGTGCACATTTTGTCCAGATTTTGACAATGAATCTGCAGCTTTCAAGAACACACCTACACTTTTCACTTGAAGGTGGCTATAACAACAATCTGCTAGAAAAACTTTATTAAAAGCTCTCTCATATTTATACAAGTCATGCTACTATCAACACTTGTCCAGGGTCTGGACCTCTAACAGGAGCCCCATCTTCTCCCTTCAGTCCTGGCTGGTGAATCCTTACATAAATTCTCACCAAGGAGAGCTTTAACCCGAGGCCGTCACTAAGGCCCCGCATGAATCGCTGCAGCATGCTTGGAGACTGAAGTGAAATGAAAGGCACGCTCTGAAATAACACAACTCTGGGTTGATTAGCTTCCGTGTTCAGTCCAGGTCTTCATACGTGGCTCTGACTCTCCTCCACAGTTTGTTTTTCGGGATGATGAAAGCATTCTTCTCACAATCCCTCATTCAAAACAATTCCTCACTCCATCGGCATTAGCTTATCTGCTTCTGTTAAGTCTCCGTTTTTGAGATTACCAGGACAATGTCTGCCGCAATTTTAAACGTACAGGGATGAACAGTGAATGCTGCATTTGAAGACCTGATTTGGTTGAAGATCTGTGAATAGTTTTGTGCCATAAGCAGCTTGGTGTTATGTATTCTAAGTCATGTTCAATCCTTGCCTTTTCAGAACGTAAAACAAATGGTTTGCAGGTATAAATGCACTGATAGAATCTGGCCTAGAAATGTGCAGAAACTGCAGATTGTTCAACAAACCCTCAGATATTTTTTTAGACTAAAAGACACCCAAAAAAGGTCTTTGAAATCTTATCAAATCATTCAAAAATGTAAAGCATTGTTTATGCGCATGCTTTATGTTTTAATTAAACTGCTGCTTTTATGATGGTTAGGATCTTTCTGTGTGGAGCTTGGATGTTCTTCACTTGTTCTTTAGCCATAAAACATGTTTTGGATTATTGGAGTCTATAAATTGTGCATATGTGAATATCTGTTTTCCCTGTTCTGCGATCATTAGTGTGTATTTTTGAGATTGTCGATTCTGGGATTGCCACCAGCGTCAAGTGTCAAATAAATTGGGAAACCTGTTTAGAAACAGGTTAAAAATGACTGATGCTCATGAATTTGCAGACGGTTTTGCTGTGGCTCAATCAGTACAGTTGGGTTTAATTCTCGAGGAATTGTAATGTAATTGTGATGTGACAAATGTAAGTGTCAATCATATGGATTAAACCATCTGATGAAAACAGAAAACGAAATGTAAATAATTTGTCAAATTTAATTGGATCTTAATGGGTGAAAAGAATTATTGTTATTTCTTGTAAACTGTTTAGTATTGTCTATTGTTCTGATACTTTCATGTATGTGTTCGTGTCAGTTTGTCAGTCATCTTCTACCGCTTCATCCTTTACAGGGTCGCGGGGAGCTGGCGCCTATCTCAGCGTCTTAGGGCCGGAGGCAGGATACACACTCTGGATTGGTGGCCAACCATTCGCAGAGCGGGACACACAGACAAACACATTCACACACTCACTCATACCTATGTGGTCAATTTTCCAATTCCAATTAGCCTGAAGCGCATGTTTTTGGACTGTGGGAGGAAACCGGAGAACCCGGAGGAAACCCACGCAAGCACGGGGAGAACATGCAAACTCCACACAGAACGGCCCCGGCCGGCCTTGAACTCACACCTCAAGTGTCAAACGGAACCATTCGTGTCAGTTTGTTACATTTTAACTTCAAAACGCAATGTTTTATTGGGTGCTAGCTGAAAGTTTGTGATGCACTGTAAGGTTCTCTGCAATAATTTATTTTGTAGATTTAAGCCCCAAGAAAACAGAAAATGCTGATGGTTCTCCTGTGATTCATGCGTGCGTTCTATAATCCCATTGCGCTTCATAAGCCAAGGCTTCTGCAAATGAGAGTAACATTTTCAGGGGTGAAGAAGTTGATATTTTATTCATGACTCATTTCTCTAATTGTTAGGATAGATTCCCAAGGGTGATGTGGCGCAGAGAAGTAAAAACGGGGACAAACAACACTACATAATAGCAACTTTTTCCCATTTAATTATTATAATTTTTTTTTATCTCAGTATACGTGGTTAAAAAGAGACACTTACAAGAAATTCATGAAAGTCATTTCTAAAAATTGGAATACTACTTTTGTTTTCATCAAGCATTGTGACATCAACCTTTAAAACTCAGTCTGTTCAAGAAAGGTTATGAATTTGAAGAATGACGCTGTCATTAGATGTAGCGCAGGGAAGTGCGAGGAGGATTAAAGGGTCATTAGAAAAACATGCTAATGTGTTCAGTAAGAGAAATTCTTTTCCAGCTGGTATTTCAAGCAGCGATAAGACATGCAGAACAGCATCTGTTATTTTCCTCCTCCACATCACTGAACCATGATCTTATGATGAGCTTGAAAAATATCCACTTGAAAAAAAAAACCCCAGCCAAAATCATCTCTTTTCCGTCAAAAGTCCTCCCAACCTGAGATGAGATTCAGTTTGAACTTAGTGACACAAACTGAGAAAGTATCCCAACGATTGTTCGATAATTTCTTAAACGTAAGATTAACTTGATAAACACAGTTCTGTGCAATGTGCAGTGTTTTTAAATGGAGAGATTGAAGTGTGTGGCTGTGAGTGCGGATGTGAGCAGTGTTCCGATTAATTCATTGGACACTTATGGTTGAGTTAGATGCATGAAGAGCTCATTTCCTTTGCTTGTTATGTAGTAATCGGTGGCTTCCTCTTCAGAAGTAGCTGTAATTTACCAGAAGGTGATTGAATGCCCTTGGTTCAGCACTTGCTGTTTTCACTCTTCCATCTGCTTGTGTAGGAAATATATCCAAAAGCTGTACCGCCAATGGATGGACACAAGTGAACCCCGCTGTGGTTGCATTTAACTGTGGCTACGACCCCAATATCACGGAAGATGGCAACATGGTTCGTATTTTATTTTCTATATAAAGTTGCTACTTTTTCTGCTTTGATACAAGTTAAAGTGGGAGTCAAAGAAGTTATATTGTCTTTTCAACCATAAAAAGCAAAGCCGAACAGTTTTTGGGTGGGGTTGCAAATACAGGAAAGTCCAGAGAATTACTTGTAAGTGATGGCAAAAAACACACCAATTTGAAACATTGAGGAGGTTGTTGTGCAAAGAAGAGGAAGTTTGATGGAAAAAAGTAAAGTAAAAGTAAAGGAAAATGTAAAGTCTGCATGAGCAGATTTACACACTTTTATATTCAATGGCACCTACAATGCTGTTCGCCTTGTGGATTTATGGGTTATTTTAATGTTAAGCACTTTGGTCAATCTGCTGCTTTTAAAAAGTGCTTTTACAAATAAAGTTGACTTGACTTGCGGATTCAGTGTGTGTGCGTAGATGTCTGTGATGGAGGGAAGAGAGACACAAATGATCTTCTCTGCTGTCATCACTATCCTCCGAAGGATCTTTTAGTCCAAGGTGGTGCAGTTTCCAAACCAGGCTGTAGAGCTGCACGATTCTGGTAAAATGAGAATCACGATTCAAGATCACAATTCTGGATATTTTATTATTTATCACTAAAAATCAGGTTGTCAAGCAGCAATAAATAACACATATTACTCTTCTTTGCTCACTAATAAACATGATAAAAAATAAAGATACCAAGGAGCATGTACAGTTGAGGACCAAATTATTAGCTCTGTGTAAAAGCACTTTTGAAATACTTGTCCAACAATGATTATTTGGAGGAGGGCTAATAATTTGTCCTCAACTGTATATATTTGCTGTACTGTTTTTGGTTTGCTGAGTGTCATCTTCTGGTTTGAAACCGCAATAAACACACAGACTTCAGAATAAAATCCTTTTTCAGGTACTAAAATGTCCAAGTTAATCACTTGACGGACTTGACGGTTGTTTCCTCACTCATTCTGCCTGTTTATTTTATGTTTTTTAAAACTCGACTTGCGCAGGTAATAACCATATAACGCACAGGTAATAGTGCATGTGACCGCTGCGCAAAATCACACATGGATGTGCGTCCGGCAGCGTTTCCTCTACGTTTGAATTATGGCGGTGCTCCAAATAACGACAGACAAGAAGATCTTTCCTTCATAATTTTTTAATTATTACGTGTGGCGGATATCCTCCCTGATGCGCACACACATGCTCGTCGGAGATCAGAGTTTGACAGAATCAGATAAATGCTGGATTAAGATCGCGAGAGGGTCAGAATCGAGATTGCGATCTTTTAACGATTAATTGTGCAGCTCTACCAGGCTGTGATGCAGCTGATCAAGATTACTTACAGATGCTGTGGACGTCTTCTGTCTGTCTGTTTATCCATCAAATGCCTCTTTGATGCATGAAATTGTAATCAGCCAATCACATGGCATCAACTCCAATGCTTTCAGGCATGTAGACATAGTCAAGACAATATGCTGCGGGCATCAAAAAGGGGTAGAAAGATCATTTCAGTGACTTTGAACATGGCTTGGTTCAAATGATGCCAGCCGGGCTGGTCTTAAATATAAACTGCTGATCTTCTGTGATTTTCACTCACAATTATCTCTATTATTCTCTATGATTTTATAAGAAAAAAAATATTCAGTGATTGGAATTTCTGTGAAGCTCTGTGCAAATGCCTTGCCAGTGGTGAGAGGGGAATGGCCAGATTGGTTTGAGCTGATAGAACGGTTCACTATAATAGCAATCCATTAATTTGATTGGACTGCAACATGGATGTGCAGCCAACAAATAATCCGTAAAAAAGAGTTTTGAATTGTGTTTCTTGATTATTTTTTTTCAGTTCTTGGTGATTGAAATTATTTAATTAAAATTAAATCATAAAAATACATGTGTACAAAACAATCTCAACTAAAATGCAGAGCATGACAAAGTTCAGTACCAGAAGTCAGCTCTCACAATGCTTGTTCTCTGAGAACCTCCTGTATAATGCAGGCAAATCGCACAAAATTGTCTGAAAATGTGTTTTTGCTTTTATTTTTTCCTCTCTTGAAGGGCGATTTTCTTGGTTCGGTGAGACTTGGATACACTATTGGCCACACCGTGTCTCTAATAACTCTCATCATCGCCATCATTATCCTCTGCTTTTTCAGGTAAATCCTCCGTCACGCAAAAACACACCACTGCTGATCAAACCAAAAGTCTTGAAATCTCTTCGCAAATTGATGTTTTGTACAATGATTTGTAGTACATCATGAACACATTCAAAGACCAAATGTGAGGGTTTCACAATTCCTGACATTGCATAACCATACGGAATAGTTACAAATTACAGTTGTAAAGTAAACACCGCAATGAGTTCAAGCCGGATCTCAAGTCTATTGAACAGCTTACACTTTTATCACATCATCACACTGCTAATTCAATAGTACATGGGCTCTAAAGCACTCGGCTTGATTATAGATGTCACTTCAAAGGTTGGGAAGATGATGAAAATGATGCCTGTATGTGAATGCAGCCCTTTGAATCTTGGTATCTCTTGGTCATTTCCCAGAAAGCTCCACTGCACCAGAAACTACATCCACATCCATCTGTTCATGTCCATCATACTGAAAGCCGTGGCAGTGATCATGAAGGATGTTGTCTTGTATGAGGTGGAAGAACCAGACGATTGCTACACTGAATCAGTAAGAGTTAATTGTAATTCATTGATTAATTGTTTGTTTGTTTGTTTGTTTGTTTATATGTATGTACCCCCCCACACACACAATTTAATTAAAATAATTTAAATTTACTATTTACACTTTTTTGACTGGCACGTCTATCTGAAGCGACTTTAATTGTGATCAGTGTCTTGCTCAAGAACAAACCTGAAACCTTTTCAATTCTGTCCCATTCTGTAACCACTAGGCCACAGCCACCCAACACATGAATTTGTGGGATCTGACAAACCTTGCGCAGTACATTTAGGTTAAGGTAATATTGAATCAGCTTACGTTATGGATTTTCTTTAACAGCACCATGTCGACACTAAACCCCTGTCAGAAAATTAGTCTAATGTATTATCGTACTGTTTGCATTTTAAACACGGCTTGGCAGAACGCTGAGGTGTAGCTGTGTTTGTCCAATCCTTCAGGATTTTTCAAGTGTGTGCAGAAGGCCTCCTTTTTTTCAGATATTGACTGATTCAATCCATCATCGCAGTCATGTTTGACTTCTTTCTGCCATTAGCCTGTGCATTTCTCTCAATGCTTTTAATAATTGTGAAGCGAAAAATTGCCTTAATTGCTGTGAAGTCTCATCGGCTGTCAGGTCGGCTGCTATTTCGAAGGCCTGCGTGTATTAATGTGTGCATAAAGGTTTAGCTAAAGTGTTCTCCTGTACTCTGCCTGTTTTTTTTATATAAACACTCTACATCTGTGTCCGGCTGAGTGTTTTCGAGCTCTCTGAATGCAGCTGGTGTCCAACCCAATATGTCACAGCTGTCAGAATGAGAACCAACCCAAGGTCTCACTAACTTGTTTGACTTTTGATCATCGACTGGATTAGCCAGTCTTATTTAATAAAAAATATTGCCTCCTAATCTTTCATATCGCTGGTTTCCAAAGTAAAGAAATGCTCTGACGTGCTGGCGTTTTAGTAGATGTGCAATAAATATATCCGAACACTCAGCATCCTAGACATAATAAGTGGTAAACATTAACTGAGCAGCACACAGCAGTTCTTTATGTGTGTTTACACTGCTTTAATGCCCCTCTTCAGAAACCTTGCACAATGTGTTTCATAACCCAGCAAAGGCATCGTCTTTGTTTAAGTGCATGGTAAACACGTGTGATGGGCTGTTCCTGTTCAAGCATACACAAGTAGAGGAAAACTAAACACATCTTGTTTTTTACAGGTGGGATGCAAGGCGGCAGTGGTCTTCTTTCAGTACGGCGTGATGGCCAGTTTTTTCTGGTTACTGGTGGAGGGTCTGTATCTCCACGCTCTCTTGGCCGTCTCCTTCTTCTCCGAGAGGAAGTACTTCTGGTGGTACATTCTCTTTGGCTGGGGTGAGTGAGGGCTTGTGTCTCAGCATGATCCTCAGCAAGATGTATTGCCCCTAGACATTGTAATTCTTCATCGTGGAAGAGAAACACCCATCAGATGTGAATGACAAATTGATCTTGAAAGTCAATAGGACCCTGTGCTGGTCATAGTGATAATTAACTGATCTATCTCTCTATTGACGTCACAGTGTCATGAAGGAGGTCGTATTTCTTCTCACTCTCAATTAGAATTGAGTGATCTGGTAGTCTGAAGTTAAGTTAAAGTTTGTGACCCTTCTACACATGGAGGTTGTTTTAGTAAAGCATTTATACAGTGGTGTAAAGTATTTGAATAAACGCCTTCAAAACTCTAGTATTTTTTGGCTACCTTGTACTGAGCATCAAAAATATAAGCAAACTTTTACTCTCTACTTGACTACATTTTTGATTGAGTATCCGTACTCTTTACTCCACTACATTTCAATGAACACTTACAATTACTTGTTACATTGTGAAGGGCGGACGAGGCGATATCGCTATCTACAGGGTGCAGAAGGTACTGGATGCTATTTATGAGCTAAATCACGTGGACGTGAATTAGCGGTTGCACTTCTTTGCACGTTTGATTTTGACTTAGTAACTTCCTAAATTCAGTACGAGTAAAATTTTTAGGTTCTTTTAAAACTGGAAAATTGGATAGCAACTTTTACTCAAGTCTTGGAATTGTTGAACTGTAACTTGTAATTGTTGTGGAACGACTGTCACCAGAAACAGGAGGAAGGACTCACATGCACAGCATGGACGAGGCGAGACACAAGGGGTTAACAGTCCAATAGGGGATTAAATCAAAACGTGGTCAAAAGCAGGCAGAGGTCGGTACACAAAAATCTAAAGGCAAGAACAAGGCAAGGCTAGCTAGACATACAATAAACAAGACTAGGCTTGACGAGGCAAGGCGAGACATCAACGGGCAAGAGTGACAGGAAATAAACGCTGACAAACTGGCAACAAAACAGGTGTCAAATTGGAGTATAAATACATGACTTAAATACCTAAGTGATTACAAAATGACATAAAATGCATCATGGCGCACTCCCGGAAGTGACAGAAAACAGCTGAAACAGGAAACAGGAAAACAAGGAAGTGGACCCAGAAGTGTCAAAATAATTGTACGTACGTGAACGAGTCTGTGACAGTAATGTTATTTAATGTTATTTAAAAATTAGAAAAGTAATTCTTACAATAAGGTATCTGCAAACAAATGTTGGTCTGGTAAGTGTGTAAATTAGTGTGTACAAAAAACGGTATATTTGTGTTTGTGTACCAGGAGTTCCAGGTGTCTTCATAACAATCTGGAGCATCACAAAAGCCTATTTACATGACATTGGGTGAGTAAGTTCTGCTTGTAGACTGTATCAAACTTTTATCCTGAACTCATCAACAATTTTGCAGGATTTTATGCGCATATTCATCGACAATATGAAAATCTTTTTGACTTTGAAGACTGTTTCCTAAGCAGTTCGTTTTGCTGAGCGTGACACTATAACTGACACACTGTATATTGTGTTTCAAATCTTTCCACTTGAGGTTGATGGTTATAAATTACACCTTTTTTCTAAATCTATTTTTAGGTTAGAGCTGTTTTTTTTAAACGCATTACACACTTTAGCTGCAGTAAATACACATGTAGTAAACAGTCCACACATGCCAAAAAGCCTGTAGGGGTCCACAATGTAACAGTGTACACACAGTAACAATAGGACTTTGTTATTGACAGAAAATATTACAAAACACTTTTTTTTTCTTTTCTTTTAAAGTAGTCAAAAACACAGATGTCTGCTTTCTGTCTTCATCTTCTACAGTGTAGTATAAATAGACTAAAGCCTCTTCTCCTGTCAGATCTTCTGCTCAGTTTTTAGTCTCTTTTTCTTAGTTTTAAATATGTTTTCTCAACAATAATCACACAAGCCCCAAACAGCGGTGATCACAGTAGCTCCATGTTTTCCTTTCTGTACTTTTTGTTTGTGTTTATAAATATTTTAACTAGTTAGTTGAACATTAAAACTACATTGAAAGAACTACTGTTCTGTGTAGCACCAGGGTCCTGAAGAAACGTTGTCTCGTTTCACTGTGTATCGCTCTGCTATATGTAGTTGAAATGACAATAAAGCTTCTTTGACTTTGACTTTGACTTTGAAAGCCAATCAGATATATCAGACTTTGCATTGATACCACAACTGTTGATACTGAGAGTTTACTAACTATTTATAAATACAATTATTTATAAAAAATATATTAATTTTGTTTTATAAGTTTTATAATAAATATAATAAGACCTTCAAGGTTGCCTACAGGAGTCAGTAAGCACCATTGGTCCAATTCATCTGAAGCGCATGTCTTGTACTGTGGGAGAGACCGGAGACCCAGAGGAAACCCACGCAATGTTATTATTGCACTATAATAATTATTCTTTAAGAATTTCATACATTGCCAGACTCTCTTGTGATTCTTATTGGTTTTAACAGCCTAGAGAAGCAAAAGAGGCAGACATTGTGCTCACAAATGAGTTACAATGGCATCATTGACTAATATATGTAACTTGCTCACACCTTGCTGATAAGTCAAAGTCAAAGAAGCTTTTGTCATTTCAACTACATACAGCAGAGGGATAGACAGTGAAATGAGACAACGTTTTTTTCACAAGTGGTCATAAGTGACCTAAACTGACTTAAACTGCACAAAGGCATTGTGGCCCTCTCTAACGCGCACAAATACAGAGATCAGACTTGGTGTAATGTAAATGATTGGCAATCGTTATATTGGTGACAACTACTGTAATAAGATCACTCTTCCTGAAATGTACAAGCTGACACTGTTTTAGTATCAAGATGATGAATATCCATGTATAAGATACCTACAATAATAATACATGCCGCAGGTTCAACGTTTTTGAAAAAAATATCAGCTTGTAGTCTGGAAAATAGATTATTTACATGTAGGTTATTTTCAAATGTTATTATTTTAATAAGTTGATCCCTGAATTCAGTTCATGCCTATTTTGTACATGAATGACCAATTTACTTTCAAATACACTTATGTTGACTTATATTATATTACATTATATTTTAATGACAAAGCTATTTTTAAGCTGTAATAATCATTAAGCAAAATACTTTTACTTTCAGCATAATATTTACAGCATCCGTATGAGCTATGGTAAAATAATTATTGCCTAATTAAAGGGTGTGGGTGGTGTTTTTGTTTCTATAGCAACACTCGTTCCTTTGATTGGCGCATCGCTCCTAAGGATTATGGGAAGCGCACTTCTTACACTAATTATTCTGAGAAACAATTGAAGTCAATTTTAATTAGCCACATCAAAGGAATCCGTAGTAATTACAGTGAATTTTTCTCCGTTAATCAAACCAAGCAGATCCACCGTCTGATTGGCATCAAGCGGGGCGAGCAGATTACTCAATGTTCTTTTTTTAACAGATGCTGGGATTTTATTGACGATAACCTGTGGTGGATCATAAGGACCCCGACATTAATAACTATACTGGTAGGTCTACCTGTAAAAAATTACCGGAATCATGAGGTACTGTATTTTCAGGACTATAAGCCGCACCTGTATATAAGCCACATCTGCTCTATTTTCGAAAAAAAAAAAAAAAAA
>CM051493.1:27351456-27369470 GCA_028031935.1 Paedocypris micromegethes
ACACACACACACACAAATTTGGCCAGCTAGAAATTTTAGAAAACTTCTCTTTTAAATTAAAGAAACATGCTTTTGGTCTTTATTGCTAAAAAAAAAAAATAAAAGTTGTAATTGAAAGATAAATCAAGTCAGAAGTTCAAATCATCAAACTCACAGAAAGAAGATCGTTTTTGACACCGCCGTTGGCTGTTTTGATTCAGCAACTTTAGTACAGAAAAAAATGTGTATCTATTATTATTATCAACAACAATTTCAAGCTTGGTAACATTCATAAATGGAAAGAACTTAATGGAAATGAGAGAAAACAGTGTCATTGAAATCATTGCTGTCATTGATGGTGATGACAGCTCTGTTTTAGCTACTTTACTGTACTATACTGTTTTTGTAGTAGCTGTGATCACATCTTTGTGAGCCGCAGTGTGTTGAGACGCACGCCGAGCACCGAGGCTCCTGCAGCATTCCGGATCTCTCTCAGGATCCCACTCCAGCACTTCTCCTCCTCATCAAATCTGACGAGCAAATCAGGAGCTCGTGAATTGGTTTATCAATGCGGAAATAAAGACAGAAATCTCACCTCCATATGTCGTTCATCTCTGTGGGCTCCAGCTTCTCTGTGGTCTCATTGGATATCATAGCAAAGCCTCCGACAGCATACAAGCATCCCCCCAGTTCGATCAGGTTAAGGGAGCTTCTCGCCTGGGGAAACTCTACAAAATCTGACCAGCTGGACATAAGACACAACACTAAAATATCAGTACACTGTATCGATACACTACCGTTCGAAAGTTTGGGGGCATCGTATTCAATGCAAAGTCACACTTTATTTTTTTTCACTTTATATTTTTCACACTTTATTAAGGATAGACTGTCGAGTTTTACACAAAAGGCCATTCACTACTTCTGGCCACTTTGAGCGTTTGAATGACCCACAGATGTGATGCTCCAGATTATCAACCTGCTCAAAGGAAGGTCAGTTTTATAGCTTCTTTAACCGGTTAAACTGTTTCCAGCAGTGCTAACACGATCAAACAAGGGTTTTCTAAACACGCATTATCCTTCTGACACAATTAGCAAACACATTGTACAATTAAAACACCAGAGTGACTGTTGCTGGAAATGGGCCTCTGTACACTTAGGTAGATACATCAAAATCCGAAAAAAAAAAAAAAAAACATGCGTTTCAGGTTAATCTGGCCTTGTATGGGTGTTTGTGAGCGTGTGTGGTGTATATGCCCGGTTGAAGTGGACGCTGGCGCAGATTGGTTGCCGCTATTTCTCCGGGCAAAAGGATGGTGTGCATGGTGTTCCTCATTGTAAGAGGCGCTTTGAGAAGACTTGTAAAGAAGACTTGTAAAGCGCCGTTCAAATAAAAATCGAAAGCATTATTATTATATTATTACAAAAACCATAAATTTACAGTTAAACAGTTTTACAGTTCATAGAAGAGTTATTTACCACATTAGCAAAGTATAGAGTGTATTTCTGATTAGTATTTTCATAGATAAAAACAGTGCTTTTCTTTCAATAATAAGGACATTCCAAAGTGACCCCAAACTTTTGATTGATAGTGTTCATAACATATTGTATCTTATACTGTAAAATACGTAACTCATAACATGTAACTGAAAGATACGCAATGTATACTGTAACATACTGTGAGATAATTGATGAATGATAGCCATGCTTACGTGTTTCTGGTGATGTCATAAACCTCCACGCTGCTGGTGAGGCCGTTATCCGTGACGCCCGTCACTACAAAGATGTTATTTTTGTGAATGGCGGTTCCGAAAAGTGAGCGGGCGGATTTCATTGGTGCCAAATCCCTCCACTCAAACTTTGCCGGATCGTACACACATACTCTTCTCAGGCATTTCCTACAACCGGCAGATTTTATTTTAGCCATGTTGGAAATCACGACAACTCATGAGTTAAGTGATGTCAGAATAAAGCTTGTCACTCACTTGCTCTCCGTTTTTCCGCCAATGACATAGACTCGTCCTTTGTGAGAAATTACTCCATGTCCATAAACGGCGTAGGGGAGAGGGTCCGACTCTCCCCATTTGAATGACCTTTAAAGAATGATTACACATCCTGTAAATTGACTGATCATCTGTTGCTTTTTGATGGATACAAAGTAGCATACACTGATTGATTAGATGGACGGACAGACACACAGACAGACAGCAATGAATGAATACTGTATATGCACAGATACAAGAAGATTGAAAGATTGGATACTAGAAGTAGACACACAGACAGACAGACAGACAGATAAACAGAAAACAACTAGTGATTAATGGATGAATAGATGGAACACTTGTGTAAAGTACTTGATGAATAGGACTTTGTTACATTACTAATTACTACAATTGTAGTACTGGATTGTACACTCACTGTCTATCATAGATCATTACAGAATCAAGCGCCCGTTCTCCCTCCTTCAGCTCTTTGCCTCCCACCACAAAGATGGAGTTCTCCGTCTCTGCCAGACCAAACAGACAGCGAGGGTTTGGTAGTGATGGCATCCCCAGCCACTGAGCGCTCATGGGGTCAAACTGTGGGAAATTGCACAGAGACCAAGAATCAGATTCAATTGTCTTAATAAATGATGACAATTGTTCAATAATTATAATAAACGGTGAGAGAAAGCAACAGGAGACCAGGGACAAGATTCAATTTTCTAAAATAATTATTAAAAGTATTAAATAGTAAATTGTGACAGAAAGCACAGAGAGACCACAAACAAGAAACAAGATTCATTTTTTATAATAAATGATTACAAATATTCAATAATTATAATAAACTATGTGAGAAGGCACAAGGAGACAAGGGACAACATTTAATTGATTCATTAAATTATGAAAAGTATTAAAATATTTTAATAGTTTGTGACTGAAAGCACAGAGAGACCAGGAACAAAATTTAATTTTCTAAATAAATTATTACAATTATTC
The DNA here is from genome assembly GCA_028031935.1 of Paedocypris micromegethes. Lineage (NCBI taxonomy): Eukaryota > Metazoa > Chordata > Actinopteri > Cypriniformes > Paedocypris > Paedocypris micromegethes. The sequence goes on from CM051493.1 coordinate 27,354,411, forward strand.
ATTCATTACAAAAATGACATGAGAGCAAGCAGGAGAAGACAAGGGAAAACATTTAATCTTGTAAATAAATAGTTTAAATTATTAATTAAAAAAAAGCACATGAGGAATTTTCTTAAGAAACTGTTTTAAAACAAAAAACATTTCAACAATACTTTCTGGAAATTTGTTCAGATAAACGAAGGGTTCAACAAACATGATCAAACAAGCTCTTCAGGTAGTTCAACATAATCAAGACATGAATTACAAAACCCAGTAAGTAGAACATAGTAGAAGCACGACTAATAATTACCTGAAGAAAAAAGGAACTGTACGGCTGCTCCTTGTCCTCCTCGTTGTACATCAAACCTCCAGCGACAAAGATTTGATTTTCCTTTGTGACTAGACTGCAGTGGTTCTTCGGCACCTCTGTGGATGATGATGCCACGTAACATTCGTTTGCAGTTACATCATACCCTACTGTTCCCGCATCACTGATCATTAGAATAAGATCTGTGTTAAACATCCCAAAACGTGGGTTGTTGTTTAGAATCCCCGGCAGTAATCCCTCTTCATCTTCATCGTCAGAATTCCCCGGCACTCCTTCCTTCTCTGGCGAGGACTTTTTCACCCTGTGTAGTAGCCCTCTCTGAGCATCTTTGATAAGCTGAAGCTCCTTTTTGACATCCTTGTTTGTTTGGATCAATCTGTGCCCTTCTACTTTCTCTTTAAAATAACCGGTTGGCATGAGACGGAACCGAACACAGTGCAGAAGTTCCGGCAGGTCCTTAAGTCGCTCATTTTGATCATATTCCACCCACTCCATCAGAGATTCAAACACCAGCTCCTCTCTTTCTACATTCAGAGAGTCACAGGTAATGATAGATGCTAACTCACTGGGACCAAGCTGATGGAAGTCTTGGTCTCGGATGATAAGCGAATACCTGTCACAAATAAAGTCTCTTGCTTCCAGAGCCAGGCGTGGGCAGTCCAGTAGCAATCCTAGTCGAAAAATGGCCAGACAGTTACTGAGAACCATTTTCTGCTGCAGGTAGGACACACAGACGCTAAAGATTGAAGGAATCTGGTACATATTGGCTGCCATGAAAATATCTTGAACGTTCTGCTCAGTGAGGTTGATGTCCGAGGTGTAGATGTATCTCAAGATCATTCCCATTACTCCAGGTTCAATGCCTTTTAGAACAATCTCTCGTTTTGTGCTCTCTTGAAGATCTGAAAGGAACATGGCTTTGAAGTACGGGCTGCTCGCGGCCAGCACTAGCCTGTGACAAGGGAATTCAGCATCTTGGATCTTCAAAACACAGTCCACAAACTTGTTGGCATCAAGGAGATCAGAGAGTCCATCTTGTAGTAGCGTTTGCTGGTACATTCGTGGCTCTGTCACCGGGTCCACTGACATGGAGGCCATATTGATTTGTTTGATGCGAATTTCCAGAAAGAGGGAGGGGTGTTCTGGTCCTCTCCCACCACAGAACTGAACTTGCCGTATCTACACAGTTACTCAAAAAGAGAAATGGCGTTGGTAGTTGACTGCGTGGCCTCTGCCTTCAGCTGTCACAAGCCTTCAGCCGCTGTCTCTATTTCTAATAATAGAAATTAGCAAACAAAACCAAATTTAGCATAGCGGCACCTGAAACTCAAGCCGTCCCTCCCTTCCCCCGACTACCACGCCAGCAGCTGACATGCTGCTCACACAGGCTTCCTGCAGTATAAAATGCCAAATATTAAAATATATATGGTATTATAAAAAATAAAAATAATAATAATAATAATAATAACAGCATAACATAAAACTAATTATTATTGAAAAACAATTATTAAAATAATGAAGTCAACCCATGTTGCATACTGACCATATCCTGAGCCGTTTGCAATAAATATTGAAGCAAGCTGAGCAACACAGCGCAATTTTTTTAAGCAAAAAAACCCCAACTCAACAATGCTTTTTAAAATTAGTGTGGCCATATTTTATAACTCAACTTCTTACCAATAAGTTCAAATGGTATTTCCCATGTCTACAGTTATGCCAGCAGCTAATCCAGACGCCGATTTAAAAAGCCATTCTGATTGGCTAATCATCCTCCAGTACTGTAGCTTCCTCATCCCCGAATCACACACTGTGCATGAACATTGCATGCTCTTTGTCCTTGTCTAAAGGGTAGCTTAATCATTTGATTTCTAGAACATGAATTACCTCACATGACGTAATAATTTATTTTGTTTTGTGAATTCCAAACGTTTCTTGCATTTGCTAAACATAATGCAAAACAAGATTTGGCCAGTTGTGGCCTAGTGGTAGAGAGTTGGACCAAAACCTAGATGATTCAAAATTCCTCTACTGAAGTGTCCTTGAGCAAGACACGGAACCCATCTTTTGAATTATTGTTAGAGCAAGTACTAATTTACTTAATCAAATGTAAAGTAAAATAGTGCAATGCATTATTGAAAATAACATTATCATTAAAATGTAATAATAACTGTGTCATTAATGTGAATAAATATAATACAAATGACACAATCAATTGAGGTGGTTCAGAATAGCTTATCTAGTTTTCTATTGTAGAATTGCTAACTATTTATTATAAAGAGTCAAAATATTACTAAATATGATTGTGATTATTTTTGATGAATTAACATTTTAAAATGATACTTTTCAGTGAACAGAGAAGTTAGATAACTAAAATGTTTGTATGCACCATGAATCACATACAGGAAAAATGTGCAGTTAATGCAAATGAGCGGTATCAAACTGCTAGGCTGAAGGCTAGGATATATTTAATTGTGAGCAGATTAGATTATAGCAGAGCATATTTTAGGCCCTTTAATCAACCCAAATCTCCAGCGTGCCACTCAGATTACAATGTAGGACGAAGCCTAATAGGGAAATGTATGCACATCATGTTATCTGCTCAAGTGTGTCTTGTAAATGTGTCAGTAATGTGATAAGGGGAAATCTCTTTTGTGGAAGAATACAGTAGTGTCTAGATCTACAAGCGCCACGTGAAATAAAGTTGAGTTGTTTTAAGATTCCAAACATCACACTCAATAGAGAAAAACATTTAGTTAATACATTTTTTATTCATAAAATATGTGGAAAGCCCATTCTTTAAATAGCAGTCTCCTTTTAAAGTATAAATAATAACTGTACTTGTTGGTGTGTGTACACAAGATTCCGGCAAATGCTTGGCAACAGCAAGTGCACTTCGGGACTATTCACAGTTTAAAGCATCTCGTGTTTTTTAAACAGCCTTGAGTACAGCAGTGACCATAGTGATGGAACTGCAAGGGTCTGGCACGGGCTGAATGAACAAAACCCCAGGAGCGGCTCGATTCAATCAGCTGTCAGTCCTTTACTCTGCCTTGAGTTTCTCGGGCTCCGAGGCCGCCGCTAGTTCAGGATCATCCAGCAGAGCTTGCTTTCTCTCCCTCTCCTTTATCAGCTGAACTCCACAGTATGTCACCAACAGCACCAGGAGAGTGGACACAGGGAAACCTAAGGGGGTTTAGCACAATTATTTATTTAGCAGACATTCATTTTACGTGAAAAAAAAATGTATATATATTAGTGCTGTCAAACAATTACTTTTATTTAACTAGTTAATCGCATTTCCCTGATCAAATTAATCGCAATTAATCACGATTAAATGACTGAAGCTTGTAATTTTGGATATTGAGGTGTAAAATGTAAATTAATGTAAACTCAACACTAAATAAACACTCGTTTAAATACTGTAAAATAATTGAGTATAATTTTTGCTCATTTTGCAATGTATTGTCTTTTGTTTTTTAACCCTCCGAGGTCCAGTCGCACTTTTTTCAAGATAAAACATACAAAAAAAGTCAATTTCGGTCTTACATATAAGTGGTATCCATCAATTTATAGTTTGAAGTACATATTTCTTTAGGTTACACAGGACAGGTTTTTTTGTAAAAATAATAATAAAAAACTAAAACGTGAAGCATGTTTTGCTTTCTTTTTGCCAGCTGAAAACAAACTTTACTCTATCTATACTTTATTTAACATTAAAACATATGTCTACATCAAGCTTATAATGTCTGTTTTCAAAAATAAGTGTAAATACATACAGTGTTGTCTGTTTATCTAATCCGTATGAATCTAAAGCTTAGGCTTTTTGAACGGAGCAAATTATTTGCAGTTGAAAAGGAACTTTGTCTGTGTCACTCACTAAAAGGTTAAAGGTAGGTCAGTGTCAATTAAGTACTTTGTGCTCAAGTTACAACACCTGATCTCAATGACTGTGAGAATCAGCTCTTAATGAGCATCTGGAGACAGCTCCTGTTGATTCTATTCATTGCACATTGTCAAACCGAAAGTAAAAAAAAAAATGCAACTGTGATTAATGGCGTTAAAAATTGGATGAGTTTAAGCACTTAAAATTAATCACGTGCGTTAACTAGTTAACTTTGACAGCATTAATATTTATACACACACACACATATATATATTATATATATATATATATTTATAAACACATACACACACCAAATTTACACAATAATAAGCAACCGCCTTTTCTCATTTTTGAAGCTCAGAAACTTTCGGGGTGTATATTTTTGCGATGTGCTTATATTCGCGTAAATGCAATATACATATACTTGTTTTTTCAGTTTTCATCAGTTATTATCATTTATTTTTAATGACTTGAAATTTCTAATATAGATCAGGTACCTTTAAGAAGTAGTCTCTTTGCAACCAGCTGAGCAAAATCGAGACTGTTTAGTGCCAGGACGTTGTACAAGATGATTTGCCAGAAGTTCATGGCGTTGAACAAACCCCGGATTCGACGAGACATGGCTTCAGACATGAGATTAGTCTAGAAACATAGTAAAGTCCTCATAGTAAAATCATGGCAATCATTTTTTGGGATGTCTCTATTACTTTTTGTGTACCAATCACTCGCACACACAAACACACACACACACACGCACACGCACGCACTGTGTGTGTAAATCATTTGGTAATAATCAAATGATTAATGATCTTAATTATTTGGTTAAACCAACACATACCTCTATGGTTGAAAAAGGAGGAAGAGAAAACAATTTAGCAACCCATAATTCAAAGTTCAGGCCGAAGCAGTTGAAGAAAGACCAGATGTAAACCAGTTCGCAGGGTCCGAGCCACAGAGTTGTAACAGCAAAGGTGCAGATGGTGGCGACAAGTTCTTTAAAGATAGCGTCGTGGTTTTCTCCAATATAGTCATAGACATATCTTAAACAGGAAGTGAGTGAATGTAAATAATGTTCAAGGTCATGTAAAATAATTGCCATATCACTTACTTGCACAGCCAGTCGTTGATGCCTCGGTCGAAGTGTCTGCGAGTGCAAACAGTACAACACACTATTTGTCCCCTTTACTCGAGGTTTTTCTTTGGCGGTAGTACTCACGTTTCGGCAAAGACGTAGAGCATTGTGATGCATTTCGGAGGCTGAGGAGGATCAAGATGGTCCAGCCTGGAAACCGTGTTGATAACACCAAACATGACAGCAGCTTTCACCCAGTCATACACTAGATTAGAGTAGGCCAGACCGGCTGAAAGTAGAAAAAATAGTGTTAATGTGACACTAACAAAGCAGTAGAGATATAAGAAAAACAAACTACTATAGCTAGTTTGGCTAGTGTGTTAATATTTTTGGCAAACTGACCCAGAGACCAATCAGAGAGCTGCTTCAAAAGCTTCAAATCACCAGGGATGGTCAAAATGTACAAGTAATGAAAGAAGACGTCCACCACCAGAATAGCCCCAAGGTGCACCAAAGCATGAACAGTGATGTTCCACATCTCTCGTTCTTTGCGAGTCAAGTTTGGGTTATTAGCCTGAGAATATCGGAAAGATTTCACCAGAGCACAAAGTATGACATGCCAATACTTTCTTGGGCTATCTTTATCATTCCCATAGGTTTGAATTCTCAGCAGACAGACTCACTTGCTCATGGAAGCGGTCAAAGGTCATGACAGGTCCGAAGAAAAAAAAGGGGAGGTAGAAGTTATACTTGAGGAGATCCATGAAGCTGTAGTTGCCATCTTTCTTCTCACAGTTCTCTAGTGCAAAGCTCATGCAGCGCATTATAGAAAACCCGCAGCCTCCGTAAAACAGAACGTCTTGCAGATCAAAAGAGCCGGTCACAAAGCCTTCCTGCATTAAAATAGAAGAATATTCAGGCTTTATTTTCGATCAAATATAAACGCATATGCCTCTCTCACCAGCACATAAAACACTGATGACTAAAAAAAAACCTCACAGTACATTTACTGTATCGACATCCACTGAGACAAAGTGTGTACACACAGGTATTGAACCCAGGGTCTATGTTGATCTAAAAAGTTAATTCTCATGGTCTGAATGTTCTCACCTGCCACGTGTTAAAAGGCTCCATCTTGAACGTGGCCAGACTGGTGATTCCAGCAACAAAGCAGAGCCACTTCCTCTTGACCAGAGCCACGCTGTACAAGACTATGCAGTGAGACAGGACGAGGGAAACGTATGTCCATCCCATAGTAATCAGGACAGCAAGAGATCCATACATCATGTAGATCAATGACCTGTGCTGTGGAAAACAACCACAATACATCACATTAAGCAGCTGCTATTTCCACCTCAATATAATAAAGAAGATGTTGATTAAAAATGAATATCTGATGTAAGTTATAGAGTATGATTACATAACGAATATTATTACATACATATGCATTTTATTATTCATTACGGTACAGAAATATTAGAAATATTAAAATATTAGGGTTAGTCAACCAGTGGTAAGTTACCTTGAATCCATCTAAACCAATCCTCTTTGAGAGCAGACAAAACAAAGTGCATTAAATGTTTCATGCGTCATTTGATGTTATGTGTTGTGACAATTACAAAGAATAATCATTAAAACTTGATTTCAAACAAAAAACACAAATTAATAGTTTTAATTATGTAAAAATTGTATTAGAACTGAACTAGCACATACCTTTGGAGAAAGCATGGAGCAGATCTTAGCAAAAATCACATGACCTGATAGGGCGAACAGTATATGGTTGCGGAAAGTAGTGAACCACATGACCCATTCAAAGTCAGACACATCCTGGACAGAACAATTTGTATTAAAACGAATAATTTAAATTTGTATTATGGATGTTATAAATGGTGTGTACAATCCAACAGTAATAAAAAATAAACCAAAAAAAAGTTTTCACCATTTTTCTGCCAAAATAGTGCCATCCTGGTTTTACACTTTCTCTAAATGCTCTTCTGTTTACATTTTCTGGAAATAGAGAATAAACCATGAACACTGCAAAATCATCAGTGTACCATATGAAATAATCACCAACTTTGTTCTTACGTGTTTCATTAATGAAGATTAGCATCAAATTTTTTACTGAACATTCGTCAACTCTTTGAAAGCGGGTACACTTGAAATGTTTGCAAAAATGTCTGGATCTGGATCTAGGTCACGGAATCTGTGTTTTGTCATTACGTATATGTATATTGACAAAAACTTACGTATTAGTATTAAATTCTCATTAATTAACAATAGAGACATTTTCTGTGTTCTCCAAAAACACTTCTATTGTGCAACCGGCCAGTCCATGATTTGATCCTGCGACATTGTTTGAATTCTCCACCAGAAGGCCACAACTCACCATTCATAGAATATAGTGTTGTCGTATAAAAAGTATATAAAACATAAAAAGTATCGATATTTCGAATATCTTATCGATATTTCGATCGAAAATCTGAAACGATACAATACTGTGATCCAAAAATATCGATACTATTCGCGCTTCCGGGTCTTCAACTTCGCGCATGCGCGCGAAGCCGATGGAGGCGGCAGATCATTGTACAAGCGCTGATACTAAATCGCGCAAACACCTCGCGAACCGAGACACAGACGTGTAGAACGAATTTCGGGAAGTTAGTAACTGTTTTTATTATTAACACGTATGTTATGAAGTCCCGTTTTGCCCCGTTAACGCAGTGAAATACAACTTATACGCGCGGTCTACCGAAATAGAAAATATTATACTCAGAACAGTGCGCGGATATTTCACCCTTTCTCTCAAAAATAAACAGCAGAAACACAAGCGCGGTAATTGAATTAACATTTATGACGTGAACTAAATACTTTCAGAAAACGGCACAAGCTAATCTGGTGCTGCTGCTCTGTCTCTGTCTCTCTCTGTCTCTGTCTCTGTCTGTCTCTCTCTCTCTCTCTCTCTCTCTCTCTCTCTCTCTCTCGTCTCCTCTCTCTCTCTCTCTCTCTCTCCTCTCTCTCTCTCTCCCTCTCTCCTCTCTCTTCTCTCTCTCTTCTCTCTCTCTCCTCTCTCTCTCTTCTCTCTCTCTCTCTCTGTCTCTTCTCTCTTCTCTCTTCTCTCTCTTCTCTCTCTCTCTCTCTGTCTCTCTCTCTCTCTCTCTGTCTCACACACACACACACACACACACACACACACACACACACACACACACACACACACACACACACACACCCCACACAACACACACACACGCGCGCGCACGCAGGCGCAAGAGCGGCTCTCCTAACTCCTGTATCTCTGTGGCGCGGGGCTTCACAAGTAAACGATACACACGGTGGATTTCGAACGTAGTATATATTCCCAAAGCACCAGTCAGCATTAGTGTTATCTTCTTGGGAGCACTGTGACATGTTTGCCTTTTTTTTCAGTAATCATGCAAATTTGATTTTATTTAGAGTACTGTAGATGTCCATGCGCTGATGTTCAATTAAATCCAGAATCTAAATCAGTTTATATAAATACTGCTGTTCAACTCTTGTTGATTTAAGCAGATCCCTACCACAAAATACCAACTGGTATATTAATACAAGTTTGACAAGTAAGCTTATTAATTTTAAATAATTCATCTAACAATAAAAACATACAAAAATATTTCTAAATTTGTAATATTTCTTTGAAAGCACCATGAATCTGCAGTGAAAACTCACTCAGATCCTTCTACCACAAAACCAGCTTTAAAAAAGCAAACAAAAAAAAAAAACAAATAAAATATTGTACTTTTAGAGCTCCTACCAAATTCATTTGTTTAAATTGAATCGTTTAAAAAAGCTTTTAAGTTGAGATTTTATTTTCTTCTGGAAAGTTTTAATGTAATGCAGTTTTATTTATTTATGCACTTTATTTCTTGGGATTCCTCATTCAGACACATTTTCATGTTCCAGTCTTGTTATGTATTTTTTTCATAACGAAAAAAGAAAATAAAGGCCCTAAAATTGTTGCGGTATTTCTCCGTGGTATCGAAAATGGTATCCAGTATACTTTTTTCAAGTATGGTATCGAACTGCTATTTCCAGTATTGTGACAACACTAATAGAATATTGGATCATGTGTATTCCAGACAGAACGTGACTTCAGGACATTTCAGAAATTGTAATAATTTATGCAATACATTTGAAATAAGGAGTACTGTACCACTAGAAGCCTCAATGATCCAGCTGCCAGCCCACAGAAGCGCAACAGCAAGGACAGCACTGTACATGTACAGTTCAAACCTGGGAAGGGCCGTTTTGATCCCCATAATTATCCTGAAAAAAAAAAAAAACAATTCTTAGTAAACGAGCTACATAAAGCTAGTAACACTGCACATTCATTTCAACAAAAAAAGTAGCGTTATTGGAATTCTCAGACTTTTTCTTCCATTATAAGTCCCCAGATTATAAGTTTAATACACTATGTTCTGATCTATTAGTTTGCCTGATCACAGCTGTTTAACAGCAAACCTACAAACAGACAAGAACCAACCACAGAAGACTCTCACAGATATATAATATTAATGAGGTTGTAAATATTTAAGCATTGGATTCTGAGTATTTTTGAAGCCACATTTTGATACTATAGTCTACATTACCCCTAAAATATTTAAATACTTTCATAAACACCTTGTGAAAATGTTTTCTCAAGTATATCAAGATCTAATGTAGTTAGAAGTTGTTTTTTCAAATATTATCAAAAACAATTCTAATGGGGAATTATTACACATTTCAAAGATGTTTTATGAGCCGATGCAGTTTTAACGCCCATTCTTTTCACTCAGAAACTATATAATTTCTAAATAAAACTATAGCAGATTTGAATCAGCCAAATATTCCAAGCAATTTAAAGAAAAGAGCATAGTGACTTAAATGGGAGTGTCTCGAGATCTTTAGAAACAGCACCGTCAGCTGCACCGTTCAGCCTCTCGCTTCCTATTTTAGCTCGAGCAGTTGCTGATGGTCCAGTGCGGCAGCTGCAGCGCAATGCGATCTCCTCCGCGCATCAGTCCAAACCCACGGAGGTTCGCGTGTCTTATTAATGACTTCAGAAGACTTGCGAGTATCTAACTACACCCCAGACCAAAACACTTGTGTTTGAGAACTTCGTGCGAGTGTAAATGATGCTTCTAAACACTGTACTGCATTTTATTCCCAACGAACCATTGCCTCGTAAATAAATTACAGTAGGTACAGTATTTCGAAGCAAAGTGCACTTGCTCGGTACCAACCTTGTGTCAAGCGCCGTTTAGATGCTGGAGGCAGGTGTCAACCCCCACAGAATTGGGGGGGAAAATGAAAAGGGGGATGAGCCTGGACTTCTTCTCCTAATGCATCCGTCCCAGGTTTCCAGTGCCGTTGTAGTGCACTGTGAGAGGCAGTGGACTATAGTAGCTGGTGAAGATGTTGCTGGAGGGGGTGTTAAGTGTATTTATAATCCGGACTGGAACCGCAGAGGGGTGGCACCAGAACTGTCCATCAATAAAGCGCTCAAATTCAAGACCCATCGGCGACTATAACAAGTGCATGATGCACATCCATAACGCCCGGATTCGAATGTTTTGTTATTTGTCTCCTTTCTTCAGTGCCATTTCAGCGAATATGAACGTGCATATGAACTGTACTCATATTTACATGTTTTGGCACGCATATTTGCCAACTGTTTCATTTTTTACCGTTTCCTTGTAGGTGATGCATTTAAATGGAAAACAAATCTGTTCAAGTGCTGCCTCTTAAACCGCTTTATATGCTTTCTTTAAGGGACGAGAACGACATGAATAATTACATAACGAATTAAACAATTAAACAGTGACGGTAACAACAACAACAACAACTTAAATTAAATACAAATGTATAAGCAAGTAACTGTTATAAATTAACCGCTTAACAAACAGTTTAAGTAATTTTCAGTTTAAGTAAAACAGTGTCCAGCGAATTTTTAATGCAAAAGACATAACAACACGTGCATGGATCCACAAATACGGCGATATTCTACTCGAACAAGCTAAACAGAAGTTAAAAACCAGAACGACCGGCAGCATTATATGCTACCACCAGAGGGAGCCAGTGCAGCGCGAATCGTTCTGCGTGAGACTCTGATGCCTTTAACCATTTAAATGTCAGAACTCAGAATCACAACCATTACACAACTATGGCATGTATTTCATATTTAAAATTAACGACAAAGTGTCACTGCATCATTTCAGTCACATTCCTGCTTTTAAACGCTCCGTGTAACTTACAATAAATTAGTTAATTCACTAGCTAAAAATGACATTCGATGAATGATAGAAAAATTAATGCGCTAGGGATTAAAATACACTTAAAAAAACCGAACGTTTTATTTCAGTCAATCCATATATTTGTTTTAGTTATTTGTATATGGTAACTATATTCTTATAAGAAAAATCGTATTTTAAGTATTTGAAGCAAACCCCAAATAAGGTGCAAAAAAGGACATTTTAGTTTAAATATGTGATCGCGAGGTCGCCATTGAACCACTGGAAGAGTCGGTCAACTTTGGACTGCGTGTGCCTCGTCCGCGCTTTTATTTTTAATTTGAGGGAGGGGGTTCCCTGAAAATACCTCCTCCCGCTGCTCTTAGCGCTCTCTCCTGAATATCAAACACTCGCCGTCTCCATATTGGAAGTCGGGAGCCGAAAACACGGGATAACATGAAGAGAGTGTTTTCGGCGGTGGCGTAAGCGCATGTCGGATTTCGTCGTTGTAACTGCACGAGCGTTCGGACATTAGCGCGCGGACGTTTGTTGAGCGCGCGCGTTTGGAGGTTTCGCGGTCAGCTAACGCTATTCCACATTAGCAGTCCAGCCTCCAACTACTTGTTAGCCAGTCGGTGCTCGCGAAATATTTTTGTTTTTCGTTATGCGCACTCTAACGGCTGCTTGATCAAATGTGTGTCCGCGACGCGTATTTTAATGCAACAAAGCGCAAAGATTAGTAGTCGGGTGCCGTCCGTTCGCCCACGCTAACCCGATCGACAGCAGTCCGCTGGCTGCCTGGAGATCTGCCATTAACTCGACTAGCTGGTTAGCGCAGCCTAGAACACTCGCGGGAAAAAAGAATCGCTCGAACAGTTCGTTTCCATGGACAGCACGTCCATAATAACGCAGGTTACGAACCCCAAGGAGGAAGAGCTACTATCTTCGAATCCGGAGAAAGGTAAGGCGCGTTTGTGTATTTTCAGTCTGAGTTGTTGGTGTAGCGCGTCGCGTCACCCACCATTTTAAACGAGCGGGCAGCGCGTCCCTGCGTCCGGCGCGCATACATGTTTTAGCCCTTTAAAGCCACTTGAATGTGCTTTAAACATATCACGTAAATTGACGTGCAACTTTTAGGCTTTTGCCGATGTTTTGCGCGAATGCATGGCTGTTTTTCTTGCTGTACTGTTGTGTGCGTGGTTGTTTATGTAACTGTGGACGTGACGGCGGAGCATGAACTGAAAGTTTGGACTGTCACGGTTTGTGAATGGGGACCAGCAAACTCTTTCCGTCAGTTAGAAGCCACTAATTGTAGTACTTGGAGTTTGAGATGAGTAGTGGCTCCTCTCGACCGTTAGCTCAGTGAAATATTTGCTCTGTGAACTGTTGATATGTCTCGTGCAGGTCATGTTTCAGGTCATCATTCTCAGGCGCTTTCAAAACGAAAGCATTTTGGTGCTAAACATGTTGTTGTTGTACTCAGTAGTGAAATAGGAAATTTTCCGGCGTGGAGACGTGCTGGGGCCGTGTAGGCATTCGAATGAAGCGCTTCCAGGGCTTGACCTTTGACCTCTGGTTGGCTGAAGGGAGATGGTCTCTAACAGCTGCTGTGCAGAATAAAGCTTGAGCATCTAAAATGGTCTCCTTGCCAATGCTGCACACTTTAATTCAGCCTTTAATTAAGTTGAATCTCAACTATTAACACTACAAAATATTTAAGTTAATGCTTTTAGGCGATTTTTTTTTTTTTTTTTTTTTTTTTTTTTTTTAGTCAGACACATTGGTATAGAGTTGGTATACAGACACATTTCATTTGCCAGTGGTGTATGTATTTTCTTATTAGCTGAATAATGGTTTGTTTGTTCTTTTTGTATAGTTTTTTTTTGTATTAATTGTATAAATTTTTTTTACAAATAAATGCTATTTTTTATGATTGTGTTACAGTTAAATACCATTGTAACCTGGCCTAAATTATTTGGCCGAAGATTTATAACTTTTTATTTTTTATATAATTAATGTACAGTTATTGCACACGTTTGTGCTTGTCCATATTTATAAAAACATTTAAACCAAATTATTAACCGAAAATAATTATAGTGAATTTGAATAAACATGATTTGACAACTTTAATCATGGAACAGCACTTATATATTCAGTGAGTTGTAAAGAAGTTTGGTGATTTGATTAAGACGTGATTTCTTTTGCGTACAACCCATGGTTTTTTTTATATTTGTCATCAGTTTTTGACTTTAGTGTTGCTCATAATGTTTTGAGATCGTTAAAGGGGCGGGAAAGGAGTGATGATTTCAATTGGCTGTTCCTTTTCTTTGCTCGGCCTTTGCTTTGTCACAGCCGCCCATATTCCTTTCACTCTCAGTTTCTCAAAAATGCCAAATATCACTGAAGTTTTGGGAATGAGGGAAAATTGCTTCTTTTCCTTAAAATGGAGCTGCAGTTGCAGCCAATGAGTGGAGGGATAGAGGGTCCGGCAGCCTAAAGGAGACTGGGTGGGGTTAGTAAATCGCTGGACTCTGGTTTCAATTTTTTTCTGTCTTGTCACTATTTTTAAAAAGGCTTCTTTTGCCGCTGACCTCAGTGTTAACATTTGCAGCCCTCACTGCGGTGCTGGAATGAAGGAAGATTATTATTAGTGTGTGTGAATGAAAAGATTGTTTTTTTTTTTAATGCCCACTCATCTGCTGTTTATGTATGTCAAGCCTGCACATGAAAAGCAGAACAGTTTGGGTCTTTAATTTAATGTGACATTTAATTTTTTTTTCAGAGAGACAACCGTTTCCCCAAAGGGTGTTCAGACATTCCATCTGTGTTAAACAACTAGAAGGAATACAGGGATTCTCTCAAATTACAGCGCCTTGTTCCTGCTTCACACTGACATTGGGCCAGATTGATCAGTTGATAAGGCCTTTGAGAGGAATTTTATAACTTTAATAATTAATAAATAATTAATATAACTACGTTTGACAATTTTAGGAACTTGAAACACACTCTTATGTGTGTAATTATATAATTGGATAATGACCAAAAAAGCTGCAAACTAACAGAGTATTTCCTAATAGATAGCCTACAATGGTAGGAGTTGTGAGGATTTAGCGATTAATTCTCAAGTGATTGGCCGGATTGTCAGATGTAGTGAATGTCAGTTTGCTGTTTCTGGTGGAATTATTACAGCTGTTCATATTTGCTTCTTAAAAGTGATGCGTGCTCGTGCAACATAACATAAAAGCAACTTGTCTGTTTGTTTTACTCGCTGGATTCTTATTGAAAAAGCCACTTTTTTATGGAGGAAATGAGTGACGCGTGGAACATTTATTCTAGATAAATGTGTCCTTGAGACAATTAACATTGAAACAAATAAGTAAAAAGTAATACACCTTGAAACAACTAAGTAACGACCTGCTTTTGCAACATCAGTGTAATGTCCGCAGTTTATAAAAAAGAGCAACACTATGCTGAAGCCTTCACCTTATCACTGTATTGGTGCTTTTAAAAAATATATATAATATATATATTATATTATATATATATATTATAT
>CM051493.1:27369486-27487102 GCA_028031935.1 Paedocypris micromegethes
ATATTATATATATATATATAATGTTAGTGTGTTATAGAAAATGTGTGTGTCTGTAAAGATTTAGTGCAGTTATTCTGTTCACGCATTCATGTTTAATTTCATTAGATTGTGTTACTGTTGACATTTGAAATTACAGTTTTTTTCCAACACTTACAGATGTGCTGAAAAAATGCGGATGTTAATAATTACCTAAATAAATTTAAAGTAGAAAAATGTAAGTATACTTAAGTATTCATATACATACATACACCTATATATGAGTTTATTATTTTTCTTGTCACCGCTTAAAAAAATATATTTTAAGTTAAGAAAAAAAATATTTTTTAATTTAGCTTCACAAAATAGGTTTTAAAAAAAAAAACATGCATCGAATATTTGATTTGTTGTTTTTAATTGTGCGTCTCTTTTCTTATCAGTTTCGCTGTCTAACAGCAGTCTGAAGAAGAAGAGGACACGGAGCATCTTCAGCTCCTTGTTCTGCTGCCTGAGGGCTTATGATGCCGAGCCCCCTGTCACTCCCAATAACAACGGCACCCCTCTGCCCCCCCCTGTTGAGGAGAACGGCGTGCCACCAAAGGTGAGACGACATTCAACGAGGCTTTAAACACAGTTAGACATCTCTGTCTGCAGCGTCTTGTGGTGTTTTACTCCTGTTGTCTCTTTCCTTAAGTAGGTCATGTCATACATGTCGGCATTATTGCGTTTTTGTCACGTGATTAAACACCTCATTTTTTCCAACTTATTTCTTTGTCTTCATCTCTCATGTCCAGTGTGACCAAGTTGAGGTCATCCCTATTCTCAGTGTATGTATGACTTTGTTTGCTCTTGCATGTGCACGTACACACAAGGTGCTCTTTAACTAACGGACGCTTGCATGATCTATGTATTTCACACCTACAACCGGAAAGACGCTGTGAATAAACCTGGTGGTATTTGGGAAATCCTGAGCTTGTTATATGACGTCATGATTGGCTGATCTGGGTTACAGTGGTTTTTACGTTGATGGTAATAAGATCAACCAGTAAACGTTTGATTATTTCATCGCCTGCAAAGCTGTTTTATGAGGGTTTAGTTTAGTAGTCCGTTCAGCTCCAGATGGAACGATCGGATCTCACAATCAATCCCTTAATGATTTTTCCAGCGGGACTCACGCACGAGTTTGCAGTTATGTTTTTCCAGTGTGAATTTATTAGTAATTTCAATACAGACCAAGAGGTTTTTCCTGCTGTCTTGAGTGTTTTTCTCTACGTATTCGGCATCTAGAGCAAGATCATGGCTACACTCCAGCGGTTTCTCCTAAGTTTGAATCATCCTATTAAAAGTCAGGGATTTAGATTAGATGGACTGGGCAGCATACTGCCTCACTCTATAACAAGATTGTCTCTGCCGGTTTCAGGGCAGTGAGGATTAGAGACGCAGTACCCATTCACCCGCATCTTATAAATAAAGTGATGGGATTTCATATGGCCTGCTGGTGCTAAAATTACACTCACACTGTCTAACATAACCCATCATTCGTCACTGATTAATTTGTGAAAAACTATAATCTCCGGGCATGGTCCACAATGCCAAGCGCTTCCTTCTGGAAGAGTCTTTGGGGATAAGTTAGGATGTCACGGCTTGTGTGCTGCTCTGTAGCTCAGGAAATACGCTTCCTGTTTGCTTTTCTTTAGATTTCCCACGGAAATGTGTCGATCACGAGCTATGGTGTTGGCTGTTTTCATTTCTGCTCATTTTGCTTGTTAACACCATTTCACTTCCAAATTCTGTTTCTTTACATCTCTCATCTCGTTTGTAACTACTTTTGCTGAACTCACTTCCTGTTCATGACTTTTATTGTACCTGTTTTGCTGTTCTCAGCCTCCAGAGAAATACCTTCTCCCGGAAGTCAACATAAATGACTATGGAAAGAAATGTGTGGTGATAGACTTGGATGAGACCTTGGTTCACAGCTCGTTTAAGGTAATTCCTTCACATTAATGGAAGATGGCCAATATTTTTTTTTGGGTGAAAATGTCAACAATGAAATATGAGAAACAAATGAGTCCTGTTTTACAAGATGCAACGGATGCGTCTTCTCTGAAGCCTTTTTGCATTAGGCAAATATGTGACATTTCCTTTCCTGCTGTTGCTGGTCTATTCGAAGTGAAAGCTTAGTATTGGAACAAAAAAGTATATATAGTCGAATTATTGTTTTTCTTTAAGGATTATGCGACTGGGTGGTGAAAACCTTAGTTTTCGAAAAAGTGTTGGAAACTTGGTAAATTGAACTATTCTCGACTCAAGGTTTGGCGTACAGTTCTTCCCTGCCTGTGAGGTCCTATTATCTGGAGCTAAAACATAATACAGATCCCATAATGCTGTATTTTTTAATGTGTAACATCTGCTTAAATTACCATTATTTGTTTATTTATTCATTTATTTGTTTATTTTCTTTTTTGTGTGCAGCATATTAATATTTTTTTACTTGTTCGTGAAGTTCTACTATAAAATATGTACTTTTTTTTGCGTACTTCTGCGTATTTATTTTATTTATGTTTATAGAATCTTTATTTTTAGTGTTATCTTTAGGAAGTATTCATTTTGACCCCTTATGCTAGTTTACCGTCATATACATGTTTATTAAAACGCTACACACACATTTACCTACAACACACCTTTTGTATTGTACACATTTTTCATCACATTGCTCATGAGTATAAATAAATAATGAAGTTTTAATCAGTCCATGGTTAAATATCTATAGATAACCATCTATTCACTGTAAACCAAGGAAGAATGTAGCAAACATTTAGGCTTTTTCTCTATTTAGTTGGATTTGTTTTTTCTTTGTTGCAGCCCATAAGTAATGCTGATTTCATCGTTCCTGTGGAGATTGATGGGACAGTGCATCAGGTACGGTACCAAGGGAATTGATGTCAGACTGATGTCAATACTGAAGACCGCCAATCAGTCGCTTGCCTAGTGTGTGAAGAATGGAGTCTATTAAGTGTAGTGTATGGAGGCTGTCACGTTGTTCAAGTAATCCAGGATAGGCTGTCTGTCCTGCTTGGCCTATTCATGATTACTTGCACTAGGGGGCAGCTGTCAGTCTTCAGGAAGCCGTTTGAAGAGCAAGAGAAGTTCTGTAATATGTGACCCAAGTGCTTCTCGCTAACTCTGACTGGCTCGTTCTAGCAACTTGACGGGTCTTGGATGAGTAGTTCTTAACCTTGTGGAAGGGCTTTATCCTTAAAGAGTCTAGTGTATTCACTGAACGCTTCAAAATGGAGCAAAAATCGGACTATTTTGGAGCGCGAAGCACAAATAGACCTGCTATTAGTCCACTAATTGAACTATGCACACACAACTACAGATACTGCAAGACTACAACAACAAAATCAGAATAATGACAGAAGCAAAACTTGAGAGTCTTCTTAAGAGGTTTGTGTCAAGCTCTTTTTATTGCACTGTCCAAATAAAAGTCAAGTGACCTGGCAAAATGCCGTTGTGATTGAGCCATGTTGCCCCCCCCCCCTCTTTTTTTTAGCTTTTAATAGCTAAACTAAGAGGCGTTATTATTGTTTGGGTTCCGTATTTTTTGCTTTATATTGATAAAAAAAGGATCATTCAAATATTTAGGATTTTTATGAACATGTTATGTAAATTTTATTGTTACCTCAACTATTAGAATCATTTTCAGTACATATTACTTAATTTCTGCAAACCTTTTAAGTAAAATGTACTGCCATACATGTATTAAATTGTATGTAAAAAAAATTAAATATGGCTTAAAAATAATAACATATTCATAACTTACATATTCATAATTTACATGATCCTTGAAACTGAAATGTACTGCTTTCTTCTTACTTGAAACTCATTAATAACATTTTAGCAGCAAATATTGCTTGGCTCGCGACAATTTGGACAAACCTTTTTAAAGTGAATTTTAGGGGATTGTTTTCCCTGTGTAATTCTTCATTTTAATGTACTTTATCTCAACAAATAATAAAACATGTTTTTCTTTTGAGAAAGGAAAGTGTGTTAACGCTGTCTCTCTTTTGTAGGTGTATGTGCTTAAAAGACCACACGTGGACGAGTTTCTGCAGAGAATGGGGGAACTGTTTGAGTGTGTGCTTTTTACCGCCAGCCTAGCCAAGGTTTGTCCGCCACATTATGACTAGCATGTGTTTATTGGTGACAAAAGACATCAGGTCCCGTCGGGCAGTGTAATTTCTAAGTAATTCACATGTCCTGAGCTAAACGCTGAAGCGATGTATTGTGTCTGTCAGGGCTTCTGGGGAATTGAAAGCATTGGGTGGGTGTTCTTTCAAACCTGCTCTCCTAATACCTGACCCCCCTCTCTGTTTCTGTATGGTCCGCGTTTGTTTTAGCTGCTAATGCATGGGTAAGTGTCTCTATGATGACTGTCACTTCCAGAATGCTGCCATGTACCTCGTAGTTGCAGTTCCCGCTCTTTTTCACCCTGGAAAGCGCACATGTTTGAGTTTGGCAGCTTTTACGGCACGCCGTGACGTCCCATTTGTCGCCGTATCCGTAGCTCATGTCTCTTGTTTTGTCCCCATAGCTTTAATCGACACTAGACTACCAGCGTCTGTGGCCTTCAGTAGTTTAGGTTGCTCTTGTGTGTTCGGTCTAGATCACGATGGCTCATTTGCTTTACTAGTAAGCTTTCCCACCGAAACAGTCTAGAATTTATAACAGTGTTACATTGTGCAAGCAGCTTGCTTATTTTCTGCTGTATATTTTTATTTAACCGGTAACTACAGAAAGTCCGCTCAGTGCGTGATCAGCGTGAGGTTGAGCTTGTTTCCTGTCTGTGTACCGCAGTATGCCGACCCGGTGGCCGATCTGCTGGACCAGTGGGGCGTGTTTCAGGCTCGACTCTTTCGGGAATCCTGCGTTTTCCACAGAGGGAATTACGTGAAAGATCTCAGCCGGCTTGGGAGGGACCTCAGGAATGTGATTATTGTGGACAACTCGCCTGCTTCCTACATTTTCCATCCTGAAAATGCAGTGAGTGTTGTGACCTTTGGTGTGTTCATTCCTGTCCTGCCTGGAGATGCTCTGGGCAAATGACCCAACTGAGGCTCTTGTGCTGGTCTTGGTTCAAAAACTGTGAATTTATTTCAACTTCCATTGCACACGCCAATGTGCTTTTTTTTGTGTTTATATATACTGTGGTAAAGTTTTTGTAGAAAAACTTTGTGAGCAAAAGGAATCCTGGTTTGTAGTGTGGAGATAATCTGTATATATATATATATATATATATATATACACACACACACACACACACACACACACACACACACACACACACACACAACACAGTTCCTACTTCCTACAGTTCATACTCCTCCATTAAAAGCTCAACAATAAAATTGGTTAAGAACATTCTGCATGAGAATTTGAAAATGGCGCAAAGACTGTGGAACCAAACCACACCAAGCTATAAAATTGAATATTCTTTTAGGTCAGAACCATAGACACGTGGCCCAGCAGATTTGACTGGAATGAATACAATCTAATATAAAGTTTGTTTGTGTGCACTGATCTGAGAATGGATTGTTGGATAACCGGTTGTGTTTTGCGAAGGTTGCAGTGCAGTCTTGGTTTGATGACATGACTGACACGGAGCTTCTGGACCTGCTGCCTTTCTTCGAGGGATTGAGCCAGGAAGAAGATGTGTACGGCGTGCTTCAGAACCTGAGGGGAAGGTAGCAGGCTGAGCACTAATGCCCGTCGCTGGG
The DNA here is from genome assembly GCA_028031935.1 of Paedocypris micromegethes. Taxonomy (NCBI): domain Eukaryota; kingdom Metazoa; phylum Chordata; class Actinopteri; order Cypriniformes; genus Paedocypris; species Paedocypris micromegethes. The sequence goes on from CM051493.1 coordinate 27,375,240, forward strand.
TCAGTGGCGGCGCCCAGTGGAGACCAGAGGAACTGCAGCGTTCTCACCTTCCCTCCACGGCCCCGCAGAACGAGAACGTAATCCAACAAGGACTGTGAAAATATGTTACTTTTAGAATCGTAACCGAAATCTCTCAACTGAAAAGTGCTCGACATAAACCAAAAAAAAAATCTACTTTCCCCCCTTTTCAAGAGCTGTGGCGACGGAAGCGTGGTGGAGGTGTTGCTATGCAGGTCGAATGGACCGAGGGGTTTCTTTCGCAGCCCAACAAAGTGCCTTCTTTGAATGTCATTTTTACAGGGGGAATACATTTTCTACACATTTCCAGAAAGCGGAATCTTTACTAGGAATATATGCTTTAAAATGGAGGTCAGGGCGAACTCTTTTTCCAAAAGCACTGTTAAGGAAGTGGGTTTTTTTTATTGCGCAAATCTGGGTACACATCTCCATGTTGTAGAGTTTCTTTAGTTTTCTGTGCATTTTTTCCTCTATATAGTTCATTACCACGTGCCATTTATATAGAATGATTTTGTAACTGGCTCTATCTTGACTTGTGTCTGCTTGTTTAGTGTTTTTCAGAGCAATGGAATGCATTTGCACTTGTTCAGGTATTCATCATGATCACCAAGGCCTCACTTGCCAACACACATACCACCTCCACAAGGAACGTCCAATATTTTAAAGAGGAGACCGTGCCAACTGTCCACATTGTAAATGTAGTGGATCGCATACAATTCTCAGTAAAAGCCCGACAGTTTTATTTTATTATTTTTTATTTTTTAGAACCTCCAGCTTTTATTGGTGCTCGAGTTCATGTGGAAATGTCTGGATGTTGCCCAGTTGGATGACCTTTCTAGGTGCCAAGAAGTCGACAGCTCCACGTCTCCCTTTATCATTTTATTGTTTGATCAGTGGATGCAATGAGAGTACGTATCTGTTCATCATTTTTAAGTCAATTTTTAAGGATTTGTTTTTAACCATACTCTACTGCTGCTATACTAATACTGGACAAACAGTTCCAGACCAGGGACTGTGCAGCGTGTGCCAGTGTGCTCGACCCATACATCCTATTGTTGGTGCCAAACAAAGCTCTCAATCTCTTTACACGCCATGTAGGGTCACGGACTTACCCACATCTGGCCCAGATGTGTCTGGTATCTGAGCAAAGGCCATTTATTTTAATTGTGTTTGGTCTCCTATTGTTAAAATCCTGTGAAAGACCTGCAGACTCTTTATCACCACAGTGCCTAAGACGAGAGGCAAGAACCTCTCCATCCGCCCAGAGTCCGTCACCACACTCACTAGCTAGTATTATCCGTCTCTGCTCAGGTCAGGCCCGAGAGAGCGATCCTGTGATCTCCTGTCAGTATTTAAGACACTTCTGTTCTTTCACCTCTGCTGGTTGGGTTTTTTATGTTGTTGTTGATGTTCAGCCTCTCCTTCTGTTGCTTTAAGGTCAAGTGTAAAGCTTTATTATATCACTCGGTTTTCTTTTTGTTTATTTTTTTAATCTCACAATCAACACTTATTTTTTCCCTCACACCGTTATCTTGACTCTTTCCGGTGCTGGTTCTGACACAGTATTTGTTTCGAGACGGTCCCGTTCTGCTGGTGATGGACACGTTTTTGCTGTATGTACACTTTAATGGACGAGGGAGGCAGTGTGGGTGAGGATGTGCACCTCGACGTTTTGGAACATTTTCGGTTGGAGTGATTCATGGTTGTTCATTTTCTTCTGGACTCTGACATTATAATAAAGCACCTTTTACAACAACATACTGTATGACGCTTATTAAATTGAAAATAACATTACCCCAGTGTTAAAAATTCATGCTGATTTTTAAGAGGTTTTAGATTTTGTTATGAGGTCGCAAACATCTACACAAATACAAGAGCAACTCGCAGTTTTTATGAAATTTCACATTTTTTAATCCCCTGTTGGCTTACATGTATGCTGACATGTAACTGATGTAGAATTGTGTCATTCAACACGCGTTTGTAGGATTAAAAAAAAAAAAACTTTCATTTTACAGAGTTAAACGGTAAAACGTGACTAAAAACAGAAGAAATGTCAAATTTAAGATATTAAAATCATTCACATTATTGTTCAAAAATGAATTCTAACTTTTATTATAAAACAGGAAAAGCACATCTTGTATCAAGTCTTATATTTTGGGACCTGAAGTGAGGCAATATATTTCTTAAATTGATACCTTTTTTTTAAATTGCTCTGGAGTGACCAGGATGTAGAGTCTATATTTCTTTTAGATATGTTAATTCTAAAAAGAGATATATCTTTTTCTTTACATGCTTTTTTCTACATACATGAATTCGATTCAATTTTGAATCAGTAGGACATTTTGAAACTGTGCTCAACTACACAGTAGTTCATGTCGCTGTAAAGTTCGACCTTCAACGTTGAAGATTTTCTTTTGGCTTGAATAATGAGTGACACAAAATTCAAAATAACTTACATTTATTAAGTTGTACAAATGAATTTTGACTGAATATGAAACTGACACTATTATACTTGTGTAGTATAACAAAAGTCCAACAGGGAAATGAAACTACAACACCACCAAGAAGAAAAAAAAAAAAAACTTTAAAACTGGATCTATCAAAATGTGCTCTCTAGAGAGACCCTTCCCTAAAATCTGGGTAATTTAAGTTTTATAATTACATTAAATTAATTTACTTAAAATTAATGTTTGGATTCTCACTGACTTAAAGCCTTCTGGGAGACTGGAATGCATTACTACAGAACAAAGAAAGTTGTTGCAATTAAATGTGAAAATTGCTACAGTTCCATTTATTTCCTGTTTTACCCACTAGTCTCCCAACCTAAAAGAAAGAGCTGCCCTGCTATTTGCCAAAATGTTAAAACAACATTTATCCAAGGGGAGTCTTGCATACTTGAGAATAGACAAATAAGATCATGTTAAAAACTGGTAATCTACATATTATTTTACGTCCTCAACCATGAAGTGAATAAACAGCCTTGCGGAGGAGAGAAGGTCTCCGTTCTGTGTCAGCAGCGGCACGTGGTGATAACCTGCGGCAGAAAATGTCACAAGTCACGTCTACGTAGCAGGTATTTCATCAATAAACAACAAATCAAATCAAATAGTGTTACAAAAGACCACAATATACTGTAAATTACAAATTTACACTCTGGCTGAACAATTAGACAAAAAGTGTAAATATTAACTTGTGACGAATCAAGATATTTTAACAATACTGCAGCTTTCAGCTTATTTAAATAAAAAGCACAGCTTTAAAAATAGTGATTACCGGTAAAAACAATTGTTGCACAATGGGCATGTTTCTGGTACAGTAATTAATGAACTATAATGGTAATCTAAAAATCTTTTCAGGTTCGAAAAGACACAGTGAATTTTTAAAAAATTGTTTTGAATTACAGTGCACTCAATAGTCCAAAAAACACAATGAATTTTTTTTTTTTTTTTTTTTTAAAAAAAAAAAAAAGAACACATACGATTCAGTCGCACTAACCATTCTTTACACTGCTCAAAGGAAGTGTGTACTGGCCGACAAACTTATTGTCCGATGTGGAGTCGTGGTCTTCAATCAAGAAGCGCACCAGAGCCAGTTCCGGAACGCACACTTCAAACTCGAAAGTTTCATTCCACATGGGGTTAAATCCTTGAGAGAAGGAACGGAAAATAGCTTAGACAACATCCTGCTTCTGTGAGGCCTAACGGAACCATTTGGAGTTTCTACCGTTGTTATCGATGTGTTGCGTTCTCATCATGTACGTATCTTCCGGCACGCCAAAGATCTGCACCTTCACCAAAGGATCCAGAATAGAAGACTTGCTCTCACTCACTTTGGGTAACTGCTGTGCTGAGATCACCTAAACACAAACACAGTGAGTTAAACCCCTAATAGAGACAACTAACAGATCAAAAAGGCACAGCAAGGAATATTGAAATCAAAAGAAGTGGAGTTTCCATTCACCATCACATGAAGGGTCTTTTTGTTCAACCAAGGACCCTTGGTGAGAGTGATGGGATCGAAATCGGTTTCTGGCTCTCGTAGGTAAGAAGGTTTCAGGACGTAACCGCTCTTGCCGTTCTGGAGGAACAGTCCCTGGTTCAGATCCATCTCTTCACAGGGAGTCTGCATGTTCAGCGCCACTGGAGAATAATGACATGATAACAACATGAAAAAGAAGTACCCCGAATTTCATCCATCCATAACCTAAGGCTTTTTGTTCCATTTCTGGGTCGTGTGGAGCCAGAAGCAATCCCAGCATCCCTGCGTCTAAGACCCACTGCCTACCTATCTGACAGCCTGCGTTCCACAGAGGCACAGGGTTGTAATTGGACGAGTCTGTCCGGAGTCCACCAGGGTAAATTCTGCAGAGCTTGTCTGTATTGCAGCGGATGAAGTCATTTGCTACGGAGAGAAAAACAAACGGGGAACGATTGAATGCTTATTCAAAACTATGTATCAGTGCTTTTGCTGTCGAAAAGGTAATAATGGCATTTAATGAGCTAGTGGTGGTGAGTTGGAAATGGCCACTCGGGTTCAAAATCCACTCACTTTATCTTAAATATAAAAAAAATAATTAGGTAATAACATAAAATTGCAAAAACTAAGCTGATGTAAAATTTCAGATTTATTTGTCTTACTAGATTCTAGATTGCTAGATTCTGTGAACAGTACTAAAAATCATTTTATGACAAGAAGAGCCTGGTCAAATCAAACATTCAGAAATGAAGAGTAAAGTAGATATAGTAATAAAATATGAAAAAGTATATAGTATCTGACTGTATTAGCGATGTATTTTCATCACTCAGTAAATTTGAGAATTGTGTGCAATACATGAAAGGATCGAATGGACAGACGCGTTTCATGTACTTGTTTTGCACTCGAGTAAGACTTACGAACGTGTTCATTAAAAAAAAAAAAAAAAGACCAAAAAGCGTCACTTGTTCTAGTCTTTTTAAACGCTTTTAAATTGTAAAACGTTTTGTAATTTCTGTGTTTTATATAAACGTGTCCTGTTATTTACAATAAAAAGCAACAGAAAAATACTTTCTTGAAGAATTCTAAAAATGTTGAGTATTGCTAGAATTTTGGTAAAAATGATTGTGTGAGAAGTAAAATCAAAGACTCAATATTCACACAATAGTCACAATAGAGCTCAACTCTTCCAACACAAATCCCACATTTTTAACAAAACAAGTGTGTGATTGTGCATTTTGCTGAGTAACTGATCCGAGCGTCAGTGCTACGTCTCATGACACGTTCCAGAGTGTTAAACGCTTGTTTTGTGTCGGACCGTCATGCTAATTCCCACCTGACTCCTCTGCCAGTTTCACAGCCTTTCCCTCTTTGATAGAGGTCATCTCATAAAAGGACTGCTTGTCCCGGGAATCCTCAACGCTTTGGAATGGGACACTTTTGCAGTAAATCACAATGTCAGACAGCTCCTTTGCTAATTTCAGTGATTTGGAGTTCTGCATCATAAGAAGGGGTAAACAAATTACACACACACCCAAAATGATCACATGCACACGTAAATAATACAAACATTAGGCTATAGTGTTATAAATGTAGAAAAGAAAAACATCAGCATACATCACACTTCTTTTCGTGGTGCTCTTCTTCTCCTTCATCATCCTCTTCCTCTGTTACACTCTCTTCATCTGCTCTCGTGGTTTCATCTGAAAATGTGTCTTCAAGTTTATCCAATCTTTTCCCTTTCACCAGGATTCGGTTCTTGAGTTCCTGAAAGAACGTTCATTTAGAAATTAATCGTTTTTAATATATGTATGTACATATACACAACACGTACATATACAAATACATATAAACAAACAGTATAAATGAAAAGTACTTTTTGTTAAAGGAAAAACATTAATGCCCAGCAAAAACAAGCACACGCTGCTCTTGACGCAGCAAGCATTGGATGTAAATGACACCCTGGGGAGAACTATTGTCTCCATTGTTGACAGTGACCAGAACAGGCCACACCTTGACCGAAGGGAAAAGAAACACAGCACAACCTCACATCCCCCTCTACATACAAAAATCATTAGAGTCAATTGAACCATGTATTTTAAAATCCTGTGACCAACCGACTTTTCAACCGACTGATATCTTTAATTTGGTGTGGATTTATGAGACATGTATAAAACAGGTTCACCATGTTGTTAGTGGAAATGGCCGAACTGGACCGCTGGAGATGCACAGACGATTTCAAATAAAAACCAGCTGTTTGAATTCCTCACATTCCAAACTAAATTCCGACTTGAAAGAATCTCCTGTCCAGACAGGCTGGATAACCTCTGTGCCCACTGCGACACTTCTCTACCGTTTGTCAAGCACAATTTTTTATTAAATCTCAACACTATAATTCAACTTTTTAAATCTAAACTGCATGACATATCATCTATATCTTGGAATTGGGTTTGACACAGCTTGAGGCTGCCCACTGCTCCGGGTTTGTGCGTATTCCCATTTCTGTGTGCGTGGATGGATGATTAAATGCTGAAGAGAATTTTCGATATGGTTTCTAGTGGCCATACTGACAAACACACTCACTTTACTTTTCTTTACTTGCTACCTAATTGCACTTTTACAAATTAGCAATACTTTCCCATAATGAAAAACTCTCCCTATCCTAATTCGGTTTAGAATTTTGTCTTATTTTTAAAGTCTTGTCCAGCAAAACGCTCAAATGCGTAAAAAAAAAAGGGATGTATTTTTACTGAATGTATTTTTATGGAAAAATGTATTTTTAAGAAGACTCCCAATGTGCAATGTATGTGTTCTTTCAGTCTCAAATACCACTCAAGCATCCCATAGTTAATGCATAAAATTACAGATTAAATTGAAGATTAATATAGATGAAAAAAAAATAACTTACTTACATATCTAACGTATAAAATGAATTGATTTGATAAAGATATTCATTTAGATTAATTTCAACATTAATCTACATTTTATTAAAATATATCCACATTACATACCACCATACATATCTATCCACCATACATACCAACATGCCGTTACAAACCTCAGGGGACGGGAGGCACTTGGGCATCTCATCCTCAATGGGCCTAGTGAGTAGAGCGCTGCCCAGGATAGAGATCATATGCTGAGCCATGACCTTCTGCTGGTCCACACTGCAATGGTTCTCCAGAGACAAAATCACCGGGTACTCGGATGTCTGAAAATTGCAGATGTCATCATATATTTTGCACAAATACACAAACCCATGAACTTTTATGCATTTTTTCCATTGTAGAATATTGATACCTTAAAAGCATATTCCTTAATGGCTTGAATTACATCTTTAAAAAGGATCTTTGAGGTAAGTGTGTATCCGTGGTAAATGACTGGCTCTCCATCGGATCCATCCCAGCAGTCTAGTTCCACACACCGGCAGCCCTTTATGAGTGCACTGTAGATAGACAAGGAAACGTATTCACTTAAGGAAACTTAATCTAACCAATCCTTCACTAGAAAATAATAATAAATCAGGTATTGGAGCTCAAGTAGCAGAGCTGGTGTTTGAATACGCTTATTATGGAAAGCATAAAGCTGACGTGATGTTAAAAAAAAAAAAAAAAAAAAAAAAAAAAAAAGAGATAAAAATGTAAAGTAAAAAATCTGTAATGTAAGATTTTATAGTAAATTTAAAAAAAAAAAAAAAAGTGTTTGGCTAAATACAACATTTGTTCACACCAAATACAATTTGTTCATTTGGGATGAAGAGATTTACTTTACATATTCACAACAAGTTGTAAAAGATTTTTAATCTGGCGTGACAATCCACTGCTAAACATCGTCAAAATGTCCACAATTTTAAATGTCCTAACCCTAACCCTTTATTCATATGGAAACTACAAATCTAAGCACGATTTGTAGATGGCAAAAGCCAAATATTTTACTACAAGACAATCCAACCACAGGAGCTTGTTAACTCAAACTGTACAGTGATTTTGCATTACATTTTATATTCACTCCTCAAGTTAATCCTATTCCAATTGGATAAGGACCAAACATCTATTATGGTACAATATTACTTTGTTGCAACATTTAAGAGCCAAATTCACAACCTGCATCATTTCAAAAACTAAAGGACACATTTTCATATGTATAAAATTCAGTGATTACTTTATGTAGCCCTCAGTGCTGCTAGGCCCTTTCAGCTGGTCCTCCAGCAGGTAAGTGTTGTGAGAAGAAGAGATGAAGTAATGACTGAGAGGCTGGGTCATATCCTGGTACACACTTGTGTGAGCTGCATTAATGATCAGCCCCTCTGGCTGGAGTAGGTACATCAGGAAGCCGTCCTTTGTCATAAACTGTTTTGCTTTGGCTACAAAAATAGAAAAAGAGACATGAATCAATAATAACAAAATACCCGTCAAATACACAGTAGACAGATTAGACATTTAAAAAGCTGTAAGCCCTTTTTAAATACTGTACTTTTAAAACAATGACAAATGTTTGTTTTTCTTTATTTTTGGAGTGGGGGGGGTCAAATAATTTGTCCTCAGCTGTACAAAGCCATATGTAATAAAATACATTAATAAAAAGTATTTACCGTTTTCATCCAGTTCATATTTTTCAATAAGCTGAAGGGCATCGTTGAGAGAGGCCTCTTCTCTCTGCTCATCCAACAGGAAGCTCAGCAGGTCAGCCGCACTCATGACACCATCTGTCTTTGCGTATGTATTATAGATAACATCAATCTCTTCTCTTTTAGTCAGGATGTGATAGAATGTCTCAATTTCCTTTCCGTCCAAGTATCCAGATTTTGATGTGTCACATTTCTGGAAGTGGAGAATAAAAGTGGCCACTTGTCGTGTTGTTTTTTTCCCGGTGTGTTGCCAGAAATAATATTTGTGTTTTAAAGCAGAAATGTTACCTCAAAGAGAATTTCAGCGTACTTGTCATCCACCTCAAAGTTGATGGATTGTAGAAAGCTCTTCAGCTCCTTCTGACTCATCTTGTTATCACAGTTTTCATCAGCTTTACGCAAGCAGCTGTAGATCCAGCTGGAGTTCTGGATGTAAGAATAATAACTCAATCTGCACTCACTTTCAGGTTTGAAAGCGGAACCATCCTTTAGTTGCAAAAGGATACTGCTCGGTTTTCTTCTGGGGTGAGAGGTTATTCATGTTCGAGATGACTTTCTCCAAGCCACCGACCCAGTTCTTGGCCTCCTCTTCAGAGCTGGCGATCAGGTCTAGGCATTTCTGATGGGTTTTAAACAAGATCGAAAACGCTCGACTCTCCACTGCATTGTCCGTATACTTTCTCAGACCCTCTGTCTGACGACCCATTCGTACAGCTGCGATGTCATCAACCGAGACTGAGTAAAAGAAAGACAAGGGTTAATATAACAAAAATAAGAGCAATAAATTTAGCATTACTGATAAAATTGCAACAATTGCTACAATTCATTTCCACTCAGAGCATATATTACCTGCTTAATATCGGCATCAAACTTTTTTTTTCTTTGAAACACAAAATAATTCATCTAATTAGATTTTTTTTAAACTATTAATTACAAATAAAAATTTAAAAATGTAAATATATGAAATTACATTTTAAATACCATAAACAGCAAAAAATTATATGTAATTGTTCATTAGTGTCCTGATATGTAATTGGCAATCTCTACAAGTATAGTTACACATCATTTTGTGCGTTTTTTCAGTGAAACGACTAAATCATACATCAAGCAAAGTCCGACAGGTTTACAGGTTCCCATTGTGCAATGCTTCCACAATTAAATGTAATGAGTTCCCTGTTTAATTTCAGAATCAATTAGAAAACTACTGAGAACAATAAAAAAACATCACAATGATACTCATTGACTGATGATCACAATACTTAGTAGAAATGTAAAAGAAAAACAATGGTGTGCCAATTAAATTCATTACTAAAAGTGGTAATTAAGAACTTCAAAAATTGAACACCATCCCGTAAACGTCGACCTGATAAAATGTTTCTTATAAAACAGGAAATATTTGTAACTCTCATCCGCAAGAACACAATAAAACCACAGAGAAAGGCCTTGTGTGGGTCAGAGCAGGACACGAGAGCATGTGTGAACAAAAGACCGGAATCTGGCACAGCCCTGTGATTTCTTCTTGATGCCTGCAGTGATACTCACAGGTCTGTTTGGACTTCAACGGCTTTTTAGATTCGTGCCACATGGTCTTGCAGTCTTCCTGAAGCTTGTAGAAACGTGTCTTCTTCCAAGACTCCGAACGGACTTTCAAAAGATCCCCACCGTTGAGCAGGAACTGCAGGTCGGCATCACTTTCTAAACCTTTGAGGAGAAAGGGGGGGGGGGCAAGACCACACATGTCGTGACTCTTTCGAAGCTTTTGTGAATCAAACGAGATGGTGGGTTTTTTCAAGGTGTAGGATCATTTTTTTTCCATGAATGCAAAACAAACAAAAGAACCATGTTGTCCCTTTGTGGTGCTGCAGAGGAAAGAAAGCCTCACTTTCATAAAAAACAGCTGCTGGAAAAGAATTATAGCTTAAAAATGTCTTGCAAAGCGCAAAAGACTTTATCTACTGGGGCTGAAACACACAGAAAACACCCGAGACCAACCAGGAGTCAGGACAAGCTATGAGGTCAAACTCCCAGATAAATGCATTATTTACAAAGGTGTGGCGATTGTGTGCATTTCACACACTACGAGCGAAAACGTGTTATTCTACCTGCATTTTATGAGAAATTAAATAATAGATACCATTGAGTTTATAAAACGCATCTGACCTAACTAGTTGTGTTGCTAAGCCAACAACTTCCTCACAAGAACTCATTGTCAACAACGCGGGGTTATCTTTAACGCAACCAACATTGACTAAATAGTTGAACTACGAATCCATCGGAAAGTATAGCAAGAATTTAAAGTAAACAATAGCGTTCCCGGATTAACGCATTAAAACACATCCTACCCAGAAATTTCATGTTTTCGCGCGCTGTAATCTTGACCTGTGCGCGGTATAAAGACTCCTGGGATTTAGTACGAGCGGGTTGTCGTCGAACACACTGCATGGTGCAAAATAATAAATCAGAAAGACGAATCAAAACAGAACCGAAGCAGAAATTTGTGTCACGTCGCTAAGTCGCTTCACAGGGGAGAGTTGGGGCGTGTCCTAACCAAAGTTCATCCCTGGAATAAGACGTCGAGACACTTGACTTTCAGCCTCCAAAACAGGTTAGATCCTAGACAAACGCGTAAAGAAAAGTAGCATTAAAATAACGCCTGTATTCACAAGTAGATCTGCCGTTTATAAACTTGTGGAAAAACAGCAGAACGTCTCAAAGGTAAATCGCAACATCTGGTAAAAAAAAAAAAGAAAAAAAAACCCCAACCTGTTCTCGTTCTACACGCCAAAGTACTTGAGTAATAGCGCCATCTAGTGGCAGTTCGAAGTGCCGAATTATGAAATACGACACCCAAACCCATAACTGTTCTTATGGGACTTACTACGCACACTACTCTTGCAAACATGTATCATAACATGTGTATTAATGTATAGTTTGATTGTGTTTGTGTGTGCTTTTTTGGTCTCACGACAATGCTAGAACTTGCAGTTTGCATTTGTTTTGATAATACCACGCAATGTGCACTGAAATTCTAGGGCGTAATGCAAAAATTAATTTTGATGTATACATTTATGTATGCGTTCATTTATACGCCTAAATGTGTTTTCTCGATAGTCTCGTTTGTCTACAGATGGACAGCTTAAAAAATGAATTTTTTTTTAAAAAGGCATGTTCTCGATAAAGAACATGCACAACCGGCAACACCCCCCCCCCATCCTGCTGTTTTTGTCAAATACTGTGATCTCCTAAAACACAACGGCACAGCAGCGATTAAAACAAACGGAGTAACCCCATAATTTGTCAGGCAGAGGAACTGAGGTAATGAAAGGGATGTTATGTGAGACAGCCAGAGGAATGTTGCTCCAGGCTCCTGACACTTCTCCGTCTTCAGCACAAAGTGTAATAGCTTATCATATTGCTGCAAAACTGGAGTGAGACACCCACCGAACGAATCACAATACAAAGTTACCAAGGGTGTGGCGGCCATATTATGTAGTTTAACTCATTTTACACTACACCCAAAAAAAAGCTATTCAAGATTTCTTATCGGTGATTTATACACAAAGACCTGTGTGGAGAAGAAAAGGCTTTGCAGTTTGTCAATCAGTTATCGCATATTTGAGTGTGCACACGTAGTCAGACTCACGCGCCTATTTGTGCCCGGCGTATTTCATACATGAGAGCGTGCACGGATTATGTTTAGTAATGCTTAACATTAAGTTGCGCGTGGCTGGAACTCAAGAGCGCGTGCAGGTTTAACCCGACATGTCTGAACATTTTCGCCTGTGAACCTGAACTTGGGGATGTTCGCAGGTTGCGACTAACTCAACCAACACATGTAAATCATCAAGCTGATTGCACATTTGAATCTCAGAGTCACTTGCCTTGATTGTCGTCAATGGCCTGTTTGTCGCCATTGGTTTGTTTATCACCATTGGAATCCATGTCTCGTTGATAAAGTTAGTTAGATGTCGTGTTAAATCCAGCGCTGTTTAAACCTCGTGCTCAACGTCCTCAACTCCAGGGGTTAAAAAGAAAAAAAGAAGCAACGAAACACGTACAGCACGAACAATCGATATAAATAGACTTATTCTTCCAGTGCTTTCCGAACAGGTAGAGATTACCTGCCTGCGGGTGCTAGTGAAGTCTAAGAAGAGTCCCATGATGAGCCACTCCCACGAGTCGCTTCAGCATCTGGCACAGCCTGCAATGGTTTCATTGGCCGCTAGGGGTCACGACAATTTAGTCTCAGATTCAAGATTTTTTTATTGTCACTGTACTGCTACTGGGCAGCAAAATGTAAACTGATATCCATTGCAGAACAATATACAGACACATTAAAAACGTGGCATTTAACATATCTTAAAATGTAGTGAAAAACGATGCCGTGCAAGTTGAAATACCAGCGGGACAATCAGTAGCATATGAATGGTGAATGTAAATATATAAGTACAGAATGTATATACGTATGTACATAATAGAAATACATAAATAAATGCGACAGCATGTGACAGGAGAATATGTATACTCTATTTGAATATGTTACATTTAAGTTGTGGACCTTTATTGTACATCCGTTTACCTTCCAACTGTGCTCCCTTACGGCGCAGGGGTAGTAGGTATACCTGAGTCTATTGAGTCGAACTGAAATGCCTACTGATTACAGCTTAGTGAGTAGAAGGTGACCAGGATGTTAGTAGTCTTTTAGAAACTTTGCAGCCCTTTTCAGGCAGTGTGCAGTGTAGAGTTCCTGTAGTGATGGGAGAGAGCAGCTGACTATTTTACTTAGTAAGAAAATTAAGACCTGTATTTTGGTCTTCATGATCTTAACGTAAAAGCAGTTTTTAAACAGGTTTATTCACAAACGGCACTTCGATCATTGTTGGTTCATGTGTATGTTCTTATTGTTGGAACTTGAAATTGAAGACACACAGAAAAATGTATCTGGCTTGTAAATGGAGGCAACAATTTTATTGTGAATCTTAAAAAATTGGCTTTTAAAAAGGTAAAAACAACTATAATATTATATTGTACCTGTCATACAGCAAGTCTTATTAATAATTGTTAATATTTATGTATATAATCACATTTTTTATAGAATAGAATACATTTCAGGGAAATGTAAAAACGAAACAGAAAGAAGTGAAACATGTAAAAGCAAAATGCCGTGAGACACACTGTTACTCTTGCTCTTTTGTAACTTTGTCTGGTCACATGATTATTGCTTTGAGGTTTTTCCACTCCTGATTTGCATCAACTGAAAATATTTCCTCTCTGAGGAATGTACTGTATGTGGGATTCATAAATGTACATATAAAATCAGAGATTTTTTTTTTAATTTGCAAAATTAAAGTTTACCACTTTGAATCCATTAACCTTCTAGATTTCTTTAAGTGTTAAAGCACACAATTCTTTTGCTAATCTCTAAACTATAAAAAAAGTGTACATTTCTCTAATTTTCCCTAATTCAATTTGTAAAGTATGCAGCTTTTAATAATTACTTGTCGTTTGCAATTTACCATGGAACATGTTTTCACTCTACAAAAACATCCGCATATCACAACATCATGTGAGAGCGTAGAGATCTTTAGGCTGAAGGCTTGAACAATAACGGAAAAGTGAAAACTACACTACCAATTTAAAACACTCAACGCTACTCTAATGTGAATGTCTTATCTCTGGCATTGTGGTGCATGGTTTAGCAGCAGAAGGGACGGAGAAGAGCGGTGCTGTGTGAATCAGCAGTCTCATTCATGCTGGCTTACTGTCAGAGCAGCGTCAGCACCGGGCTGAGTGAGTTTTAACACTAGCACAATCTGCAGCCTCAGGAAAAGATTCATCTGTGTGGTGAAGAGGCCCGAGATAAGAATGCGGAATGAAAGCTGCGTTTATCATTGAGTCCTGCACATGTGTCTTAAAACAGGAAACCTGGTTCAGAAAAAGGCCATGAAAAGATAATTCACCATTGAAGACGATCTGCAGAGCTCGTCCTTTTAAGGCGATGTCACTGGGAACAGGAAGAGGCTTGTGGGATCCAGGCATGCATGGAATTCCAAAAGCACAGGACAATTTCAAGCCTTACTCAAGTAGCATGGATGATTATATGTATTATTAAATGCTGGTCAAAACATATACATTAGGAACCAATTGAGTCAAATAAACATTCAAGCTTAATTGGAATTTGAATTTTCCAGTTACCCAAGACCATGGAATGTCATGCTATAAAGATCAGAAAACATGTTTATTCAAGATACATTTCACATAGGTTCAGCATTTGAGCTCAGACTTTGTCAGTGACTTTTCAATGACCCTGCTGTGTAAACCCAATCATCACGTTTAAGTTTCAACAGACGAAAGAATCACAGAGTGAAAACACTTAACTTTCCGAAAGCACGCTTTTTATTTAAAAATGTATTGCTTCTATTTTTATAATTCAGCATAATAATGTATAGACTTAGACTTAGAGAGCTTTATTGTCATTGTCAGAACAATGAAATTCTGTTTGGCAACTCAGCACTAGCAGCAAAGGAAACAGTCAACAGGTAACAAATCAACATCACAACGTAACAACAGTAACGTGCTTCACAAAACAACATCACTACATTGACGTAACAACAATAATGTGCAAACAGCAATACACAGACAGTAATGAATAAAGTGAGGTGAACTTTGGATGTGTGGAAGTTATACGAAGTTTACATTGTTTGAAACTGTCCTGCTTTGTGATGTTGTGGATTGCAAAGATGCTCTTTTGATAGTAAGAGTTCTATCACTACGTGCTGTATTTCAAGGATGGATTGTTGGATTGTCTGGAATGTTGTAGTTCTGTAGTCTGCATATTTTTACGTCATGAAATTATGACTTACAGGTAAACCCAAAACCAACAAACATCAAAATGATAGACAAGAAGTTAAAGTCTCGTGAAGTTTGCCTTTTTTTAACATGCATTTAACTTTTGCACATATGGCAATATTTTTGTAGATTTGATTTAACAGTCCAAAAAACATGCGCTTCAGGCTAATTGGAATTGGAAAATTGACCACATAGGTATGAGTGAGTGTGTGAATGTGTTTGTCTGTGTGTCCCGCTCTGCGAATGGTTGGCCACCAATCCAGAGTGTGTATCCCGCCTCCGGCCCTAAGACGCTGAGATAGGCGCCAGCTCCCCGCGACCCTGTAAAGGATGAAGCGGTAGAAGATGACTGACTAAATTAAATATAGATTAAAACTAGGTTACAGCTAATGTCCCAGAGCTTCGCAAGATCCTATATATGGCGATATGAAGCTCTTTTGCAATCTTCCATCAACTCTTTTGATGACTATGGTCAAAAACCATACAAACATCACGCATTATATGTACAGAAAAGCTGTCTAATAGATTGAAGTACTGTAAAGAGTTTAGCAAACAAGTCTGCTTTACACCATAAACATAAGGTAGCGTTGGATCGCCTTGTTTTGCTTCAGTGTCGCAAATGTGTCTCCTTACACTCGACTTAAACCTGAACAAGGCCTTTGGGTGCATTAAAATGGTCCGTAAGATTTGACCAATTGGGACAAAAGCAAATGTGTCAGTCACTACCACTTGCTCATATAATCCAGTATTAAATCTGACAGCCAGAACTTTCTGAACAGCCTGGACAATTCCCAATTCATGTACAGCACTTGAAAAAAATTAATTTCCAATGAAATTTAATTTGGAAAAGCGGTTTTCAATTGTCTGAAATGGCTGTGCTATTCACTTTTAATATCTGTTTTCTGTGAAGACAAACTCTTGGACTCTCTTTAACTTTTCCTATTTCAAAATCAAACAAAGTTGTTTGTATGAAGATGTGTATGTTGTGAAGCACCTTATTTTAGGAGACATTAAAGTGGGCTTTGGACAGTTTGTTGAAGGCTAGACTGACTTGCATGGTGTAGCTTTTTTGTGGAGGATGTAGTATCCATGAATGCAGCTTTGGGAAACTTTTTCGTACTATTGCTCCCTTCCACTCCTGATTACAGTATTTGTTAGAATTATAATGTATTATTAAGAACTGGAAAAGAAAGACCTTTCAGCTGCCAGTGTCATGTGAATAAATTAATAAAATCTCCCTTCAGTCACTTTGGATAAAAAAACTTACCCAAACACTTTTGTTTAACACTTCAAGTACTGTATGATTACACCGTATAGCCCCCCAGAACTTCTCTAAAAACAACATTTATTAACACTGTCCGTAATAAATGTAATTAATTTTGTTTTTTAATCTAAATTCAATGTAATGTACATTTTTCGAATCATTCACTTGTAGTGCTGTATTTTTTACACTGCTTATTTCACTGTATACAGTATATAATTACAATTTAGTTAAATACACGCTTTTTTCATGATTTTATTTCACCCAGATGTGCATGGAATCAGATTCCATAGACGTGTGGGTTAAGTCGAGGGTTAGACAGAAACAGTTGACTAATCACAAGATGGTCTAGCGCCCTCTAGAGGTATATGTTTAGTAGAGGTTAAAATTCAATAAAACGCAGTACCTACTGCATACTTTTGTTAAAAGTAGAAATTGAGTTTTACAAAAAAAAAACAATAAAAACCGAACATTTATTTTAAATTAGGCACTAGACGCATCGAAAGCCACTAAACTAATCACCAAACTCTTAAATAAATTATTTAAACTTCTTTCTTTTAAAACGAAAAATATTTCTTGGTGCTTTAGTATGCTATCTTAATTGTTATACAATAAATATGTATATATACATTTAAGCACAAGCCGGCTGCTAAGAAGGCGAATTACTGTATGTATTTTTAACGCGCGTGCGCATAGCGCGAGGAATAATTTTCTCCTGGGTAGGAAATCTTTTTAGAACACCGGCGCGCGGAGAGTTAACGACAGACCGCCGCCGCGTCATCAGTGTGAACCGGAAATGATTCATTGTTAGTGAAACAGTGAATCTCAAGTTCGCGATGCATCAACTTTTCTTCCAACGTGTCGTCTTAAATCTTGACCAGAACCACTAGCTTGCAGTGCCGCCATGGCACATCGATATCTGCATCTGTCACGAGGCTGCAGGAACCTTCTCTACGCTCTGCTGCCAAATGTCAGATCAACAAACCGCGCGCTCTCGGTAAATGATGTTTCTTTTATTTCTGAAGTTATGGCAAGCTTGTGCTCCCCCCGGTCTGTATTGCGTATATGTTTTAAAGAGAAATGTGTGGCAAACAGCAGCGTGTAGTGGTAAACAACGGTCGGCCTACGTGACATTGCGTTGGGTAACGCGTCTCGCTCTCGTTATGTCACAGATACGCGTATAACCACGAGATTTAAACTGCGGAATCCACATCAAAGCATTATTTTGCCGGTCGGTTTTTAGTTTCTAGTCCTGAAGCTCTATGTGTGCAAAGCCGATAAGGGTAAACCGTATTAATATCACGCCGGTTACAAAGGTTAACACTGCTTGTTTACCTCAATCCCGTTATCCAACGAGTGACTGAAAACACGTGCTCGTTCTGTTCAATGAGATGTAAAATGAGACGCAAAATCACAATGGCTAGACAAGAATGTGATATTTTTTTTTTTTGCTGATTTTTTTGCTTGTGTTTGAAGCTTCACGCTGCTGGAGGTTTTGCTCTGGACAGACAGTCACTGATCTCACAGGTCTTGGGGACCTACAGACGACTAAGCTCAAAGCCTCCTAAAGGTTTGTCACAAATCTGAGTCCGACGCTTGGTTCACTGTCAAGTCAAATGCACAACATGTGTTTGTGTTGAAGGGTTTGAAAAATACTTTCCAAATAATAAGAACGATGGTCCAAAAAGCCACGAGCCTGTGTCATCCAACGCAGAAGCCAAAGGTAGTACATGGTAGTATACGTTTGAACAATTACAGTTTCTACTAAGTCATACTTTGCATGTTGATGTCACTTGATGTGTGGTGTTCTATGTTTCTTTTGACACAGAAACTAAACCAAACAATTCCCAGAAGACTGGTGGAGGAGGAGGTGGGGGGAAAAGAGGGGGGCGCAAGGATGAATCCTCTTGGTATAGCCGCCTTCAAAAGGTTAAATTCAAAAGGCTGCACGCAGTTGAGAAGCTTGTATGTTTTCACTAATGCAGATTTTGTTTTGTGTTGCAGGGAGATGTTCCGTGGGACGATAAAGAGTTTCGAATGTCTTTGTTGGGTGCAGTAGCCTTCTGGACGGCTGTAACTTATTATTTTTTCTTCCGAGATGGAGGGAAGGAGGTCACCTGGAAGGACTTTGTAAATGGCTACCTTGCTAAAGGAGTGGTATGTGTTTAAGTATAATTCATAAATGGAAGAAAACTAGAGAAAAGTTCAAGTTCTGAGCATTTGTAAGGCGCTTTTCACGGTTTTAACTGTCTCAAAACGTACGTTTTGTATGTATCATAGAGAGGATATTAAGGATGTCCAGACCTTTTTGTCCAAGTTAAATAATAATGAGCCTGATCCAAAACTAATTTCAGATTCAATTCAGATACGCAAAAAGCCGTACACTGAAAACACACAACTTACATCCTTACACACACAGTCAAACTCCGGCAAGCCGATAATGCTTTCTCAAAACTGTCCACAATCATAATAATTATTTTCATAACCTCTGCACGCTTCATTTTTAGGTTGATAGGTTGGAGGTTGTAAACAAGCGATTTGTAAAAGTCATCTTTACACCTGGTAAAACTCCAGTTGATGGGGTGAGTTTCAGTATTTTACAGTTAATTGGAGGAAATTAGTGTCATTATTTTTTATATAGTTAAAAATATATATTTATCTCTTCGATAGAAAAAGTTGCTATAAAAGGAGCATTATTTATAGCCTAATTAAACCTAATTTGTTCAAGCAGCAATACGTGTGGTTCAATATTGGCAGCGTGGACACATTTGAACGGAACCTGGAGACTGCCCAACTAGAACTGGGTATTGAAGGAGAAAACCGACTTCCTGTTGTCTACTCCACAGAAAGTGATGGGTGCGGATCATTTTAAATTTGCAGTTTTTGTTTAAAAATGCATATATGATCCTATTTTGTGTTTCTCTTCAATTCTTCTATTTTCAGGTCTTTTCTGCTGAGCATGTTGCCTACTGTGCTTATTATCGGGTTCCTTCTCTTCATGCTGAGAAGAGGGCCAGCA
This sequence comes from Paedocypris micromegethes, assembly GCA_028031935.1. Lineage (NCBI taxonomy): Eukaryota > Metazoa > Chordata > Actinopteri > Cypriniformes > Paedocypris > Paedocypris micromegethes. Next base: position 27,394,986 of record CM051493.1, read on the forward strand.
GGAGCAGGGAGGCCAGGAAGGGGCATGGGTGGGCTTTTCAGTGTCAGCGAGACCACAGCTAAAGTGTTGCGTGATGAGATTGATGTCAAATTCAAGGACGTGGCAGGCTGTGAGGAAGCAAAGCTGGAGATTATGGAGTTTGTTAACTTTCTTAAGAATCCAAAGCAGTACCAAGATCTGGGAGCTAAGATTCCAAAGGTATCGAGTGACTTTTGCAATTCTGCATGCTACTGATTGCAAGCTCCTTGATTTATATATCATTTTATAGGGGGCAATTTTGACAGGACCCCCTGGCACAGGAAAAACATTGCTAGCCAAGGCCACAGCTGGTGAAGCCAATGTTCCTTTCATCACGGTGAATGGTTCAGAATTCTTAGAGATGTTTGTTGGAGTTGGACCAGCCAGGGTGGGTGCATTTTATGCGCTCATTATATGATTTCCTGAAAGGCTTTTACTACAAATGCAAATTTGAAATGTCTGTTTTTTTTTTTAATGTAGGTTCGAGATCTCTTTGTATTAGCACGAAAAAATGCTCCTTGCATTCTGTTCATCGATGAAATCGATGCTGTAGGAAGAAAGAGAGGAAGAAGTAACTTTGGTGGTCAGAGTGAACAAGAGAACACGCTCAACCAGTTACTAGTGGAGATGGATGGTTTGTGTCTGATTAGTGATTACACTTTTTAATAATTATAAAATTATAGCAGTTCCTGTGTTTAATGCTCGTAGTAATTACAGATTCTAACTTTCGCGTAAAACAAAAGGGATGAAAGTACTAATGCCACTATTTAGAATAATTCCTCCTGTCTTTTTTAGGTTTTAACACCGCAACTAATGTTGTAGTGTTGGCAGGCACCAACAGACCAGATATTCTAGATCCAGCCTTAATGCGACCTGGGCGCTTCGATAGACAGATATATATTGGTAGGAAATGTGTTGGTGTTATATGGAAATTTCTCGTTTATTATCTTTGCGTTGGACTAAAACGTTTTACCCTTCTAGGGCCACCTGATATCAAAGGGAGAGCTTCCATATTTAAAGTGCATCTTAGACCACTTAAGCTGGATTCAGAGCTGGACAAAGAAGCCCTGGCTAGAAAAATGGCTGCACTAACACCTGGCTTTTCAGGCAAGCAGTTTTTTGTAATGTTATTTGTAAATTTCATTTTATTTATTGAAAAATAATTTCATGTATTTGTTTATTTGAATCAAAAAGTTATTTGTAATATTGATTTCAAGATAGAGTATCATTTAAAATCTTCTAAGTGCAGAATTGTTCACGGTTTGGTTTGTAAGTTCAGCAAACTGAACTTTGGTTCACACTAACAGGTGCGGATATCGCCAATGTTTGCAACGAGGCTGCGCTGATTGCCGCCCGACACCTATCTGATGCCATAAACCAGAAGCACTTCGAGCAAGCCATTGAACGAGTTATCGGAGGCAAGTCATAGATATGGAAATCTTACTTTAAGTTTCTTTTGAATATTTGTCACTGTGTGCTTACACTCGGGCTTAGTTTTATGAAATTTGTTCAAGGACAAAAATATTTGCTTCGCTTCAAAATCAAAATTCATCTGTGAACACAAGCTACATTCTTCTTTTCTGCTCTGTCTTGCAGTTGGTATTTTTTTGTATAAGTAATTGCCTTCTATAAGTGATCGAATTGAGTATTTACTTTAAGCATATAGTTTGTCTTGCCACATTGCGCCTAAACTGGAAACCAGTTTTATTTTAAAGTAAATTTATGGGCATTAGATGTCCCAGTCAGAATCTGAGACAACTCTTGTTTCTCAAGTAATTACAAAATGTCCATCACAATTACAGAAATCCATGAATAAGTAATCTTGAAGAACAAGATCTTTTGAACAAAGTGTTTTTTTTTTTTTACATTACAACGTACAGACTCTGTCATAATGTGTCCGTATGGTTCCATTAATTTGTTTCACAAGTAGAGTCAATTCACCTGTTGTGTTTGTAAACATTGGTGAAGCACAAGTCTCACATTTTTCTGAACTATGAAGGTTTGGAGAAAAAGACCCAGGTTCTGCAGCCGGAGGAGAAAAAGACGGTGGCGTACCATGAAGCTGGGCACGCTGTCGCTGGATGGTTTCTTGAGCATGCAGACCCACTGCTCAAAGTAAAACTCACTCATTATCACTGCTTCATTACTGGGACCCGCATCCCTATGAAGGAACTCTCTGCTTTCAGGTGTCCATCATTCCTCGTGGGAAGGGTCTGGGCTATGCGCAGTATTTGCCTAAAGAGCAGTACCTGTACACCAAGGAGCAGCTGTTAGACCGGATGTGCATGACACTGGGAGGCCGTGTCTCAGAGGAGATCTTTTTTGGCCGCATCACGACTGGTGCACAGGACGACTTGAAGAAGGTGACACAGAGTGCCTACGCTCAGGTACGTCACGCTGCTGTTCGTCTGAAAGGTGTTTGAGGATTTTAGGGAAATGCAAAGAGCCTTAATAGCAGGACAGTGTCTAAGCTGCGCTGACACTTAAAGAAATAGATCTGTCAGCTTGTATATTGACGATCAAGAAATAATGTATAAGACTTCCTTTAGCACAATGAGGAGGAGTCGGTTTTTGGAACATGGGCATAATAATAATAATAATATTATTATTATTAATAATAATAATAAAGATTATACATATAAATTATACTATATATAAATATAGTAATAAAGTTCAGTGCATTTTGTAATTATTATAAAAAAGTATTAAATATGTTTAATACTTAATGTTCAAAAATGTTATAATATAACATTTCTTTTTAAATTCACATTTAGGTTTAGTTTTACTTAACATTGCTACAATTTGTTATTAAAATAGAAATATTGTAATGAACCCCAAAAATGTTGCATTTTTCTTTTATGTTTGCTTTCTTTTAGTAATTTATTTTGTATGGTATATTTTTATTCTTGTATGGTAACTTATGCGCTTTGAGACTTGTAACTGTGGAAAGCGTCCTACAAATGCACTGAACTTAAACGTACTAACGAAAGTTTTATTATGAAGTCCTTGAACTTTAAAAAATCTTTAGTTTCGAAAGTTCAGAACTATGGGTTTTATATTTTAGCACATTTTCTTTTTCAGATTGTTCAGTTTGGAATGAATGAGAAGGTAGGACAGGTGTCCTTTGACCTCCCAAGGCAGGGCGAGATGGTTCTGGAGAAACCTTACAGTGAAGCCACTGCACGACTCATAGACACAGAGGTCCGAAGTCTCATTAATGAGGCTTATGTGCGGACACAGCAGCTGCTCAAAGAGAAGAAGTCTGAGGTGGAGAAGGTTAGACAACAAAAATGCCTGCATAAGACTATAGCAATATATTATAAACATAATCATACGCAAGCATACAAAATTCTGGAAAATGGTAATTACTTCTTTTTAACACTAGGTGGCACTACGTCTGTTGGAGAAGGAAGTGCTGGATAAGAATGATATGGTGGAGCTGCTGGGTCGTAGACCTTTTGCAGAAAAGTCCACATATGAAGAGTTTGTGGAGGGAACCGGGGGCATGGATGAAGATACATCTCTTCCGGAAGGCCTGAAAGACTGGAACAAGGAACGAGGGAGTGAGAAAGAGGAAAGCACAGAGGAGCAGGTGGCACGGCAGATCACCGGTGGTATGCCCATCTGAGGATATCCATCCTAATCACAGCACTTATTTATGAGACGGGAAACACTTTGCTCATCCAGTAGGACAACAACGATGGGTTTTGTTCTTTGGGAGAACCTCATTTTACGTGTGTCCATCAGAGTTATGCATACAGCAAGTTGTGAATGATAAAGGCAACTGTTTGTGCGTAAGGGGAACGTGTCCGCCGCTGTACACTCTTAATTAGAAACAATTGTTGAATTAAGAGGAAGTGTTTGTGTATGTTTTCTCTTTGGTAAATCATCTGAAAGTTCACTGTAGCTTGACAAGAAACTATTTATATTAATGACCAAGAATTACCTTTCTTTTGCTGAATTGAACACACAATCTTTCAGGTTGAATAGTTTTCGATTTGTCTCGCAGATCTTTCAGATTATCTCTGCTTCATAGTACTTGTATGCTTTACATACACACACACACACACACACACACACACACACACACACATGCAGTGTATATACACAGATACAGAGTACAGGGTGATTAAACGTTTTGAAAAATATTCATTCGTATTCATCAAATTTATAATGGAAAAGCTCCATATCAACCTTTTCACATTGTTGTGGTTTTTCAAAGCAAAATGGTTTAGTTTTTATTTTGCTGTGCTAATCTACTCACTCCCATCAATGCCAGCAATTATACGTCGTCCTTCTGTGACAGCAGAACTCGCTTGATGTTACACGTCGATGTGTATTTTGTTTTGTGAGAACTTGAATAAACACAAACTTTCAGCTTTTTTGCTGTAGTTTTCCAACCACACGAGGAGATGCTCTGAGGAGAAATCCCACTCTTTCTGATTTCAACAAATATGAATCATGTTTCGCATTCTCTCTTAAAAAACATTTGGAACGCCCCCAGACCAATCTGGTGGAACAGTAGCAAAAAAATTTCTGGCATGAAACATTAAAGAGTGTGATAGTGGCCTAGAATACCCCAGCAGCGTCATGGCTGTAATGTTTGCTGATCTTTTTTTAAACCGTGTCGTGATTGCTGGGGAGGAAATCCATGTTTAGATCTTTCCACAAGGCTTCCCTCACGCTTTCCCATGATGCAAACAGCTGCATTAGATGGATAGCATACATTTTGTAAGGGATAAAAAAAAGGCACAGACCTTTGGTCAGTAACTTATCTACAACCGATCCAATTTGGAATTATGTTGTGTTGAAAATAAATAATTTGAATTTACGTCTGTTTTCTTAATCTGGCTGTTCATGGGCATTGGACATAGTGGACTGTAAAACGAAGTCCTTTGCATGCTTTGTGTTCATTTACATACACGATTAAATGCAAAACTTTATAGTCAATCTATATGGTAAATTGTGGGGTAAAACAATGGATTTTGTTGACTTATTCAGGTAGGCGTTTGTTCATACTTCGGATTTGTCTGATTATACGATTCTCTACAGATCTTTGGATTGTACCCACGGTGTGACCGTTATCTGCGCGCGACAGAAGGCGATGACGAGCGTCTGTCGGCGCAGGTAGAGTAATGAAGAGGAAGGGCGAGGGATCCCACTTTCCCACGCCGCGTCATTCGCGACGTCTTACTGACTCACGCGCAGAAGTGTAGCTAGCGGTGGGCGAGGAATATCCTGCTAGAACTTTCTCCATCAAAACGCACACCAGCGTGGCCACGTCATAGCACAGCTGAAAAGATCAGTACATACCGGTAGTGTTTAGTATTGATCCCACATTTGTTTAACAACTTGATCCAGCAAATAGGTGTCAGCTTGTCAAATACGTCTGCAAACGTAAATGCAAAGAATGTGGTGGAGTTAGTTCCTCTGAGAACTTGTCTTGAAAAGGAGGAACACGTGACAGATGACGAAGACGGCGCGGTGTGTCATCGCTGAAGAGAGGAGGAGAATGGCGGGCTGTAGGATGTGTGATGACACCACCTTATGGGCACCTTTTCAGAAATAGAAAACGCTCCACACACACAGGCGAACATGTGGCAGGCCTAAGAATACGTGTATGTCAAACATTTACGGTGTCCAGAAGTCTCAAAAGGCCTAGTATGGGTGCTGGTGGGTGAATGAAAGTTTGGGTGCTGGTGGGTGAATGAAAGTTAGCCCAAATGACGCCCACGTCATGCAGACCACGGGGCAGCCATTTGAATTTTCAGCCTGTAAAACCAGCAAGACAACCAAACGAATAACATGCTTTTAGCTAATAACCGGAATCAGCTGATAACAGCTGATTTTATTATGTAAATGAGGTAGTTAGTGTGGAGTCACTTCAACCACACTTTGCAATCTTGGAATTAAATCAGCATGTAGGACAGTGGACCCGCTTCAACCAAACTTGTTTTTCTCTTGGCAATGGAGCATACGGCACCCATGTGCCCCCATTTGCTGAGATTTATTAACAAGAATAGTACAAAAAAAACATTATTACAGGCCCAAATACTCTGGCAGATGGCCGGAGAGTGTAGCTGAGTGTGTGAGTTTGATGTGGTGTGTATGGTGAAGAAAGACGTGATGCAGGGAAGAAAGACACCAACGATCTTTTCAGCGCAGTTCACTGTCCTCTGAGGGTCTTGTGGTCCAGGAATTCCACACGTCTCTTCTGCCATGCTTGATACAGCACAAGAGCATTTAGTGCTGCCATATTGGTCTTGTTATAGAACATGACAACTGGCCTGTGCTCTTGCGGACCGAGATGTTACTCATGCAACATCTGCTCCATCATATCTATGCTGCACATTGTGAACGAGTATTGAACTTATTCTTCTAGTCCCCAACCGGTTCTCCCCCAATTGCACAAATGTATAAATTCTTTGGATAATTTTTATTATGATTTTGTTTCAGTAGTAGGGTGGTATAGTGTGTAACGCTGCTGCCTCACAACAAGAAGAACATGTTCAAGACTCGAGGTGTGAGTTTGAGGCCTTACTGTGTGGAGTTCATCATGATTGTGTGGGTTTCTCCCGGGTTTCCGTTTTTTCTTACAGTCCAAAAACATGCATTTTAGGTTAACTGGCATTGGAAAATTGACCATAGGTGTGAGTGAGTGTGTATATGTGAGTGGTGCTCCGCTATAAAGTCCAAATCCATCAATCTCGAAATAGTTTATTTTTTCATTCCATGGAAAAATGAAAGCTTTGTTTTATTTTGAAGGTGATGTTCTCAATATCGACATCTAGTGTGTCTGCCCCGTAATGAACACACTAGTCCAAGATGTGACTGATTCTGCAATGATCTCCATAAGTTTGTGAAAACATTCTTCTCTTCTTCATCATGCAGGAATCTCTGAATACTGCAGTACAGCTGTCATCTGCAAACACCACATACAAAATTGGTAAAAAAAAAATCCCTTTCTTTTCCAGGATTTCTTTGATGTACAGTATTTCCTGTTCGTTTCAGTTGAAACATCTGGGGTGTATTAACTTCGACAGATTTATCCAATCAAAACACTGAATAATTTCACCGAGATTGTTTCCGTCCGAACCACATTAGGACATCGTCCCAGTTTCTTCAGAGCTGTCGACTGAATGTACGCTATCACAGCATCTCTAAAATGAAGACATTTTATTTTTTAATCCACACCTGGCTCTGCAACGACGATGGTCTCATAGGGCTGTTCCTCAGGCTGCTGAGAATCGTCCATCTGCGGACAGATCAGCAGCTGTCGTGAGTGATGCTGCGAGCTGTTTGTGTAGATGCTGATGCTGGGCTTAACCAGGACCAAACAGTGGTGCCAACCAGCAGGGCGAGGCCTTTAGAGAATGGTAAAGGAGCGCGTATAATTCTCAATTCATCAAACGCCGAAACCATGACATTTTCCTCTTTTTTAGGGGCGGTAATACTGGAAAGTGAGGTCACCCTGGGCATCTTTTTTTTAGATGCCCAGGTCTAAAACATAACGTCGGTTGTCAGTTAATTATTACTGTAACTGGTGTAACAGTTAACTACTGTAAGTTAATTGCGAGCGTGGAATAATATAATTTAATAATAATATAATTTTTTTAAAGTACTTTTTTATTCAAGGTAGTTTGTATTTTATTTAAGTTTGGAGAACGTTATCGAACATCAAGTAGTGCAGCTCGACCTTTACAACATTGATAGTCGATTCTTACAAGCTTATTTTCGAATAGAAAATCGCGAAATTTCTAGTTTATAAAAATCATGGCCACAAGAGGGAGTAGAATGACGTCACACACATCCATCACCAAGGCTAAAGTGATAATATAGCATTGTGAATTACGTTAAAACCGTTAACACGGTTAGTAACACGAGACTTATCATTTTGACATTCTTAAAATCCTTTTTTTCTCTCAATAGGGCAGTTGTGGTCAAGTGTTGAGGGAGTTGGACATGTGTCCAAACTGGATTGAATCCCAGGTTCCACAACTGAACAGTCCTTGAGAAAGACACTGATCTGCTGCCCAGGCGCCATAGCTTAATACTTACCATTGCTACCGTGTGTGTTCACTTCAATGTGTGTATATACATTTCAATAGATGGATGAAATCCAGAACACTGATACCCAAATCTTAGTATTAAATATAGTGACTACAGTACTATAGATAGACATTTACTTTATATATATATGTGTGTGTGTGTGTGTGTGTGTGTGTGTGTGTGTGTGTGTGTATTTATATATAAGAGATATAAAGTATGTGTGCCTAGCAGAGCATAAATGAGTAGCTCTGTGTTTACACACGTGTGTTGCTTGCACAGATAATCATGTTGACCCTCTCTGAGAGATTATTCCACAACACAGCATGTCAGCCTGCACGACAGGTGCTGGTGAATGGATGGAGGAAGGTTGAATGATTAGCAAATAAAAGAAGGGAAAAAAAGCCCTCAGAAAGTGTGAGTGCAACTTCATAATCTGTGGGAAAAAGGTACATGCTGCTGGAGGAGTCACTGAGGAGAGAGTGAAAGAGGGAGGGAAATGAAAAAGTCAGTGAGTCAGTAGTGAGATTTTAGTGAGAGGGAGGGATGAAGAGGAGGAAGGTATAATTACAGAGAGAAAGAGAAGGGACAAACAGAGAAGCCAGAGAACGAGAGGGTGCAAAAGAAAGAGTCCAAGAACTGTCTAACCCTGCCCACTTTCCACTACACCATTCAGGTCCAGCACAGGGAACCGTGGACTGACAGGCTTCTCCTGAGCTGTACAGCTGAACAGACCCAGCACGGAAACTCAGAGCACATTTACTCCAACAGAACTTCATCAACATGACGGCTCCGCTCAGATAAGGATTATTTTGGACAGCTTTGACTTTTGCATCGACTTGCCAACTAAAGCCAGAGCACTTTCTTGACATCAGGAGCAGAAGAGGATCACTCAGGATGTCCTCACTCACGCTGATGACAGGGGTGCTGCTGCTCTCCAGCTGTTTATCAGGTGGTTGCTCAACCACACCATCCGGGAACGCTGTTCTGGCAGAAGAACCTGTGACACGCTGCCCATCCTGCGCTCTAGCCCAGAGACAGAAGGAAGACTCCAGTTCAGAAGGACAGACGGACGTGGTAGAGGCGGTCAAAAAACACATTCTTAACATGCTGCACCTGAACACCCGACCAAACATCACGCACCCCGTTCCCCGCGCCGCCCTGCTCAATGCCATCCGCAAGCTCCACGTGGGACGTGTGGGTGAAGATGGCACAGTGGAGATGGAAGAAGTCGGAGGGGCTTCTGGAGAACATAAAGAGCAGTCTGAGGAGCAGCCCTTTGAGATCATCACCTTTGCAGAGCCAGGTTAGTTTTCCTTAATGAGATGGTTTAGAAGAACTTACTCTTATTAGGCTGGAGACTGAATGTGAAATGTGATAACACATTAGGGCTGCGTTCAAGTTGCTTGTCTTCACACGTTGAGGATGACTGTGGAGAAGCTGACTGGTAGATTAATAGATACACACAGACAGAAAAGTTTACTTTTGTTTAATGCAATTTTTAAAAAGCAAGTGTTTTAAACCCTAAAGTTTTCAAACAACAAACATTTATAGATGGGATTTATAGATGATTCATAGATAGCTCTTCAATCAAAATGAAGACAAAAAAAAAATTTCTAAAGTAGTTCTGGGATAGATTTCAGGGAGATTTTGTCCATAATTTATTCTACCCCTTTTTTAGATCAATTCACGCAGGTCTTTTTTAGAGAACATCTTACCGTTATATGGGGTGAATGCTGAATGTCACCTTAACCGACTCAGCTTAGAGCGCTGTTAGGAAGTAGATGTCAGCGAGAGCTGGAGAACAGTGCGACAGATGTGCGGTGATGAGGGATGCGTCCTGATGCTGATGTCACATCTGTTAGATCACAACTTTTTTTTTTCTCGAGTGCTAACAAACTAATCGTTTCACCCAGACGCCTTTTTTTCCTGTAACAATATCTTGAGCACAAGAAAACTGCTCAAATAACAAAGAAACAAAACAGTTACATTTTTAATGATACAGTAGACAACAAAGAGATACTTGTGGCAGTTGGCGGCCAAAATGGGATGAACAATTTTGTTACTTCTTTGAAGCTTTCAGAAATAAATTTTACATACTAGTTGGTTGAATGGACATAGTCTGGGATAGGAAGATCCACAAGTACATTCCAATTTTAATTGGTTCCTCATGACTTATTTATAACAATGTCACTGATCCACAAATCAGCATGACACTGCTGTAAAAAGCTAACAACGTTAATCTGAAAGGGGTTCAGTGTGCCGCTGGAGCGGACGGATGAAGCTGCATCTCAGGCCATAATTTATTCGCTATAACAATCTCGCAGTGTTTCTAAAGATAACAAGCTCGACCTATCTTTAGAATGCCACCGGCCTTGAATGGCGATCGGTGGGCACGTCGGATCTGTGCTCACCGACAGAACGCTAATGGAGAGCATCGATGTGCCTCCTTAATAGCAGGTGTCACCGACGAGTGAAAAAGAAGAGCCAGAAATCATTGGACAGCTTCTTTGGTCTTCTGTGCCCGGCTTCCTTACGTAAATGTGCATAACTCTCCCGGTCCCAAAATAGATCTTTTGAATGATCCTACGATTAAAAAAGGGCCTTTATGAGATTGCAGGGGTGTTAATGATGCTCCAGGGATAGGGGGGCTTGAGGGATGGGGTGGTCTGAATCCATACAACTCACTGGGTTGTTATCTGGCCATAATTGCTCCATTCATCAAAATATGGGGCCCGGTAATTACTCCGGGCTGCTCTGTTGGTGTGTGGAATGGTCGGGGTTTGTTTGAAACTATCTTAGTAAATCAGACACACTAGAAGAGTCTGTAGGAGAGAGAAAGACCCACAAAAAGTCTGAAGCGCATAAAAGTGAAAATTCCTGCGGTGGTAGTTCTGGTCACATTTATCTGATCTTTACCGTCTTTCTCCGAACTCAGAACGAGAGTGAGACTGTATTCCAGTGGGAATGGAGGTCACTCTTTCCATTTAGCTTATATACGGATTAGAACTTGAGGTTTGACAGCTAGGCCGAGCTGGTTTGGCTAGTTTCTTGCATGCTTGTGTACATTCCTGGAGCTGCTGACCCCGGTGTCAACCCTGCTTTAATTTCTTTGAAGACTATTAAAAAGATGACAGCCAGAACAAAGACAAATGTGTGTATTGTGAGAGTCAGAGTATTAAATGCAAGACAACACGTAAATATGTGTGGAATCCTTTGTGCCGCAGTTACTTGATGATTGTTGTTGTGGCCAGGGACGGTAAGATTACTTTCACATCCTGGTACAACAGTGCAAATACTGTGAGAACTCACGGTAACAGCGCTGTTGAGTGAATTAAGGGAATTTTAATTCTTATTACATTTTAAAAAATAAATACTAAAAAATAGTATGTGCTACTATTTTATTAAAACTATGTTATTACATTATATTACAAAACTTTATACAAATTACAGTAATTACAATAATGTTACTCAAATGAAAAAATAAAATACATTATACATCTGGAAAGTTGCCGATAGGTGTCAGAGAATGCCACTATTCCAGGGTGTGTATTTCATCCTCGGGCCTAGAGACGCTGGGATTGGCTCCATCTCCCCTTGACCCAGATATAGAAAAAGCGGTTCGGAAAATAGCTTTGCTTTGCTTTGCTTTGCTTTATTTATTTAAAACCTTTGCAGTGCTGTCACAAAAATCTTAAACTACATACTAATTAAACAGCAAACGGATAAAACGTGTTTAAAAAAAAAAAAATATATATATATATATATATAATTAAATGTGTTTCAACAATGTAGAAGGTCAATGTTAAATGTCACCTACAAACAACTTAAGAACACTGAATCCTCTTAGACACACCACTAAGAGGAGAATTAACAAAGGGAAAGAAAGTCACCGCACAGGGGAACAGACACCATTTAACCTTTTAGTATCTTTGAATTGAGAGTGGCTCGAAGAAGAGATTTCTGTGAAAATTGACCAAGCATCCAGATTGTTTCTGATTTGTGATTTGAGTTATAACAATCATCAGTCCCATTCATCTACAGCAGTTTGGCTCTTAAGTCTTCTGTGACTGTCGACTGACTCTCGAACTACAGTGGAAAGGAGTTAATCTAACTGGTTATTCGATTGTGATGGGATTGTCAAACACTCTGTGTGCGCTTCACATTATTGTGGTGGCACTGCATTGCTCACTGAGCTGTTTGACAGACTAATCCCGCGGCTGAGGCCAGGATAGCTTGTAGCATGTTAGCATTTCGGCTGCAACCACAGGAAATCAGCCAAGTTTAGTACTGTAGTACTTTAATGTTAAATTAGCTGTCAAAAGCAGCACACTTTAGCTTTAAAAAATTGTTCTTACCTGTGCCAAGTCCTTTACTATTCAGTGGGAGTTTTGGACTCGCACAGTCAACAACCATTAGAACTACCATTTTGTCTAGACAACGTTTCCAAACAATAAAATACCTGGAATTACATGAATGTAAAGTGGAAGACTCTTAAGAAAACTGTGCCTTAAAGAAAGCTGAATTTGGTTGAACAATATTCAGCTCAACACTTATTAAATCAATGTTAAATGCGACACAAAGCTATTTTTTTAAAACAAACTTCCTTCATCAGTGCTGGATGGGACTGAAAATAACGCACGTGCAAAGGTTGACAGAGTATTATGAGTCCGATCTTATATATGGTAGTGGTTTTATGTAATTTATATATGGTAGTGGTTAGCGATGCTGCACTAGATTATACTAGTCATGTGCGAGTTGAAGAAAACGGCCCTTGTCATAACAGACAGGCTTTATGTACACAACCAAAGTGCCAGGACTATAGAAGCACGAGATGTTTTATGGCGTGAAACTAGGTGTTGACGAAGGTTTGCAGATGGTGGAGATTGACTGCAAAAGGAACACATCCGATTTTATTTATAGAAAGAGAAAAAGGCAGTGTGTTATACAAGTTCAGCGATAAAAGTCATTGTCAATCAGCTCAGTTGATCTCATGGACATTAAGTACATGTCACTTACAAAAGATGTGCATCTATCATGCTTTGCATGTTCGTTGTGGAAAATGTGATTCATGAGATGATCTCAGATCCATATCTAAATCAGATTTTGTTTTGTGAAGTTACTGGCTGTCTTAATCCCATAAAACACGTGAACTTTTTAAGCATTTCAAATCTATTTCACACAATGCAATCAATTCTCATGGCTGAAGTAAAATAACCAGTTGCTTCATGTCTTTGCCGCAGGAGATGTCCCCAACGTGGTGAAATTTGATATTTCTAAAGAGAGCAGCACTCTCTCCATGGTGGAGCAGGCCAACGTCTGGCTGTTTCTAAAGGTGGCAAAGGGCAATCGAGGGAAAGGAAAGGTGTCCATTCAGCTGCTGCAGCACGGAAAAGCGAATGCAAACTCCTCTTCTGGGCCTAAAGAAGTGGTGGTCTCAGAGAAGCCGGTGGACATCAGACGCAGTGGCTGGCACACTCTGCCCGTGCCACGCTTGGTGCAGGCCCTGCTGGACGGGAATGGCAGCTTACTCAGCCTCCGAGTTTCGTGCCCAATGTGTGCTGAAGCTGGAGCCACGGCAATCCTGGTGCCTGCCGAGGGCAACAAGGGCAAGGAACGAGAACAATCCCATCGACCCTTTCTCATGGTCGTCCTCAAACCAACCGAGGAGCACCCGCATCGGCGCAGCAAGCGCGGCCTTGAATGTGATGGCAAAATCCGCGTCTGCTGCAAACGGCAATTCTATGTCAACTTTAAGGACATCGGGTGGAGTGACTGGATTATCGCTCCATCTGGATATCATGCAAACTACTGCGAAGGGGACTGTCCTAGCCATGTGGCCAGCATCACAGGCTCCGCCCTCTCTTTCCATTCCACTGTCATTAATCACTATCGAATGCGCGGTTACAGCCCCTTTAGTAACATCAAATCATGCTGCGTACCCACACGTCTACGAGCAATGTCCATGCTTTACTACAATGAAGAGCAGAAGATTATAAAGAAAGACATTCAGAACATGATTGTGGAGGAGTGCGGCTGCTCGTAAAAAAAAATAAAGAACAATGTGAACTAAAATGTTGGTACGAAGCACATGTGCATTGGCTGGCACTGTGCGAATCACCTACAAACTTTTGAGCAACATATCTGTTGATAGATCATTCCAATAAGACTGATTATTGGAGCGATCACTGTGGCACTTTCCTATAAAAAGAAACAGAAAAAAAAACCTGATATAATATATTTTTTTTAAAAGAAGGGAGACAGAAACTGAGAGGAAATGGACAGAAATGGGTGCGTGAGTAAAACTGTCAGCCCTGATTCTCTGCGCTGCAATAAAAGACTATTATTTTGAAGTGTGGACTTATATATTCGAAGAAGGAAAAAAAAGAAATCATAAAAAATGCAACTCTATGCAAGTCAAGTATTATTACTGGATGTTGTTTTTTTAGATTTTTCTTTTATTGCCAACTACTTTCTCTTACAAGGTTTTTTAGTTTGTCATGAGTGTGTTATGTTTTTTTCAGTTTATTGTTTTTTTTTTTTTCCAGAAATACTTGAACACAAATTAGTTTGACCAGCTACTGGAGCCAAACTTTTTTTTTATTATTCATAATAATGATTCATATACTATTACTATAAACCACTTATTATAATCATTATTATTTTTCCTGCTAAACATTCTGAATGTTGATGAAAAGTAATATAAATTTGCACTAGGTCGAGATTCCCAGAGCAGGATGGACTGCATTCCAGTTGCCATGGCAGCATCAAGAACTACATGCATTTGGAGGTTTCACATAGAAAACCAAAGACCATACACATCCTGTTCCCAGAGCGTCACACCCCGGAATGTCGCTACTTTGTCAAGTTACTGAAACTAGCAACATATGTGTATGGCCAACATAACACACCATTAACATCGTATAGCACATTAGAGACCTATTAATGTCTTTTTAAAAGGTTGGCTCAATTCTAAGATTGGGTGTTTTGACAGTGTTTGTCTCTAAAGTCTAAAACAAAAGCCTCAGAATCCAAACTGCAAATCGCCCTAATCGTAGAGCGAAAGGAAAGTTACCTGGCAAATTCATTTTGCTTTGTCTGGGGCAAAAAAGACAATAAAGCTCTTAGATATATAAACTGTTTTATGTAGAGTCAGGCAACATACGATTGTAATATGTTGCTTTATTGTACAGATTAAAATATGTGATTGTCATGTTTTATATATAATTTATTTTGCAGTGTGTTCTATGCTTCACTATTAAAGTTAATCTGTAAAACGAAACATTTTGGCTTAAGTCAACAATGCCTGTCTGTCAGACTCGATGATAAGATTTGACCGTAACTGCCAGTCTATTTTGGTTTTCTTCACGAAATTTACTTTAATTTAATTTAACAACTTGATTGAGGAAAGCCACAAAACCTGTTGAATGCTGAGAAAAATTACATTTTATTTACAATGTTGTTTCTCCAACAAAGTTAAACTCTTCGCTACACTTGTACATTACTCCAGAAATATATCTGTTACATTTAAAAATATAGTTTGAGCGAAAGTTTATATATTCGTATACCTTTACACAAGTGAACTTGAAGTGGCATATATGAGTGGCATATACAGCAATTTACTTTAATAGATTTTATTATTGCATCATCAATCCATCAACTAATTTTCTTAACCAGTGTTCTTAAACCAAAGTCTAATAGTTTTGTCCAAGAGAACATGCCTTTTTATGAATGAACACAATGAATGATTGATTTTTTTTTCTTTTTACTTATCTTTATAGATTGTTTACAAATTTATTTTAAGAATTAATTCAATGCCAGAATGGGAAGATATTAAGCTTGTGATGTCAGTAATACACTTTTAAAATTAGCTGTAGAGCATGTAAATGTAGAGCACAATTTTGATCTGGTCCCTGGTGGCCATATTGACAAACTCACCTCATCTCATTTTACTCACACACTGAGCACACGTTTTGGACTGTGGGAGGAAACCGGATCACACAGCAGAAACCTACACAAACAAACAAATAGCACTTGTGTTTCAAACAGTTTGTCTTTGCTTTAAGATGACTTTGTGACCCACTACACCATCTTTATATTATTCATAAATGCAATTAATGTAAGTAATTTTAAATCTGATATTATTTCTGAAATAAATCTAAAATTATATTTGAGAATCATTTAAATGTTTGTTAGTAAAAGCAATGAGGCTAAAGGTCATTTAAATATTCAAGACTCAAAAAACTTTATTCATCCCGAGGGTGAAATTGCTTAAAAAGAATGGCCAGTCTGGGAGATACAATAGATACAATAACCCATATTTAACGTGCAAGAATAAAATGATCATGATGCGTAATATTTGCACAATATCCTGAATGTTGCAGAGTTTTTTTTTTTAGGTTTAAATAAAGAAAGAAAAATAGCTGGCTACAGCAAAGTGGTACAGTTAACAGTAAAGCAAACAACGTGTAATTAGTGGACATTTGTTTTAGTAGCTATCCATCATCAGGCAGTTAGTTTAACCTATTGGTGGCTTTCCATTTAACATATTCACGAGTAAAGGGTCCGTTCAATCTGATCTGTGCACTTACAGAGGGACCTTGTCAGCACACTAGCTTGCTGTGTCAGGACAAGAGATGTGACCCAGGGGTAGAAAGGTAATTACTGCTATCATCACTCAGCAAATAAAACCCCCACAGGTCCTGTGGAGAAGAGCTTCTCTCATAGGAGGACGTAATCTCTTTCCCATAAACCCTTCATGCCATTTAGAGCACACATCTATACAACGAAGAGCTGTCTTGGCTGATTTACCACTAATCACATTTTGATATAAATCTACAGGAACAAAATATACGAAACTCCACTTTCACTGACACTACAATTTCTAATCAAATTGTATAGAAATCACTACTACTCAATTAGTACAGAAATCACGTGTTGAACATTTGGATCGCTTCAACAAGAGTAATTTTGCTTTTCAATATGATACAATAAACATGATACAATAAGGACATTAAAAAATACAAAGTTTTTCAGGTGATGCAAGCAAATATTATGATAAAGTAGCATACCAAATATATCATGTAAATTTAAATGTATAAATATTAATTTTTTTATTTGTGCTTGTGTAATTTAAGGTAGAAGTACAATTTCTGGGGTGAGTGAAGGAGCACATTTTGATTTGTTGACCATAGATGGCTCGAACCTCTACCAGTCCGGAACGAAATCCACATGGAACGAAATCCATTTTCTTATGAGTGGCAACTTCTCCATAACATAAGTTAACACATGTAATAGTTCACATTTATGTTTGCAGTTATCGTTCACAAATTAATATGTTCATGATTACAATTACTGTATGTTGATGTTTTCAGTCAACAAACAAAAGGTTTTCCAGCACTTTCTCCTGGATTACTTAAGGAGTCCACAGCCGCATTTTCTCCTACGTCCATTAATTCCAACCAACCTCTATTTCAGCTCCCTTTATCCAGCACCTTGTATATTCAATCAGGACCCATAACTCCCAACTATAGTTAAGGCCTGAAATGTAGAGACTGACATATAGTATTAGGAACTTTGCTTTTCACACCCAGGTCGTCCCCATAATGATCTACTAAATTTAAGGAATTATCACTGCCTATGAAAAGATCAGTTTACTAACTAAATTTGTTCTTTTTGTCCTTTAATCATAAACAACACTCCAAGGTACCTAGACCTCATTGTGGCCTTGGGCTTTGAGATTTAGATTTTCATCCCTGCAGCAAATTGCCTCTGCTGAAGACATTTCTTACAGCTGCATTGACAACAGCGGCAGAGAACATAGAGTCTTAGCAGTCTACCTCTGCTAGGGGAAGACCTCCCTGAAAGGGTTTAGCCCAAGTTTGACTCTCTTGTCCAACAGTGAGAATTTGAAAGTTTGGGTTATTTCCCTGCAAAGTAACGTTCAATGTCCCAATAGCTAGTTGGGGTTTAAAGGGTTTAAATCACAGTGTCATTTCTGCATGACAACCAACCAATTCACAAAACACTGACCCGCTATGAACCTACTGGAGGGTGGGCTCACTAAAGCGAGATTCCAATCGACAGACACTTGCATATGTGACCAAACATTCAAGGAAGGACTTAGGTGATGCCACACTAGGTACTCGGATCCGTGCCTGGGCACCAAAGCGCGGTTTGTTTGATAGTGTGAGTGCTCCTAACCGTGCCCGGGTGCGGTTCATTTTGCCGGCCCTAGCCCAATTGAAAGATGTGGGCCAGAGTTGCACGTACACCACATGCAAACCGAGCCCGACCACAATGCCTAGCTCACACAAGCAGCAAATTTTCGTGCAACAAAAGCAATCGATCTATTACACAACCGATTTTAATCGTTTGGTCTATATTGAACAGACCAAACAATTCAAAATAATAAGCCACAAACTATCCAAAGAGACAGAATCCATTGCTTCAGTTAAAGTGCCGCCCTTCCCATTTATCCTGAAACCCTTGCACCATAATAACGAATGTCCCCATCTATAAGCTTAATAAATATAAATTCCGACTCATTTGGATTTCAAGAAAATGCATGAATCTGTTTTTATTTCATTCATATTTTTAATAACTTCTCCAACATTATATCACTGACAAAATATCATGAAAACCTACTGCAATGTAAGCGGGCCCGGGCACGATCGCAAAAACCCTAATGCGAGTGCAGGCCAGCGGGGGAGTGAAGAGTTGGGACAATTGTACTTGGGTGCAGATTGTGGCCCAAGTGTCTAATGTGAGTACACCCTTAAAGTTTTCCGCATTTTTGTTTTATAGATGGGTTTGCTTTTGGTAACTGCTCCTTTTCTGTCTTAACATTTGGGCCTTACCATGGTCTTTCGTCCTTCAACAGCATGGATTGAAGCCATCCATCAAATGTCATAGCTGTGTGTTAAAGAGACACTTGTGTGGCTTTTAATATATGCATTCCACTCCTGGGACACATCAGGAGACAATAATTTTTCTCAATAAAGCAGCACAAATTTGCGTTATGAAATATGATTTAGACTTTTGGATTTCTCCCAACCGGTGGCAATAATAAGTGGAGTCGACTGTATATTTGTCGTGGGTCACTAATAGTTGCTTAATCTATTCTCAAAGTCGATTTGAGATGCACCAAGATGATGATTTTCACGTTGATACAGCAGCTACATTTTGGCTTTATTAAACATGAATGCTCAGTCAGTACTTGAAAAAATGTCCATTACAAAAATGCACCATACCTTTGGGCCAACTGTGAAATTACCATATCAAACGTATGCCGGGGTTGCTTCAGGGAAAATGTATCTTTTAAACGCAAAGCAATCCTTATATTATGTATCTAATTGTTATTTGCTCATTTTTAGAGACTAATCTAGAATAATTTCAAGATTGCAATGACATTGCAGATTTACATTAATAAAGATTTTAAAAAAATCTGTGTCTAGTTATATATTAGCTGTATTTGCTAAGGCAGTATTGCCTTATTTAGGGATTTAGGGATATTTAGGGATATTGATTTTAACGTATTAAATCTTCAGACTTTTTACACAAGTCTTCAATTATCCCCCTATATACATAAACAATACACGCTTTGAAATTAGTGCACTGCTTACCATTTTCCAATGTTTCACACATGTTAACTCTTTCTCTTGCCATTAAAGGCATCTGTTTGTGTTAAATCCTTTCTAGCATTTGTCAAAAATAATGTGAAAGAATATAAACACATTTTTCTGTCCAGGTGAGGTCAATAAACAATAATAATGCAAATAGGCTTTGCTCATCATCATATCTCCCACTTTAGCATGGCATTGAGTGTCCTCGACAGGGCTTGTGAGTATAAACAGCACATGCATTCCTTCTTCTCAAGGACACTGGCTTGAAGCACTCAAGATCTCCCCAGCACCAGAATATGTGTGGGAGTAAAATATTATCAGTCCTGCCGCAATGTAAGTTTCTGAATCTCATCAAAGCTGAAGTGTGTATCTGGTACCTCATCTGTTAAAGAAAAACGGACAGGAGCTTCAGATCCTACATCCTTTGGACTCTGTATATATCATCTTTCTGACAGTCTGACACAATTTAGCTTAGTGAATGGAACATAACGGCCTTGAATCATGCCAACACACTCCCATTCATATTTACAGAGACTCTGAATGGTGACTGGCTTATGTCAGAGTCAATATTAACCCAAGTTCCCAAGTTTAAAAAATGTTCAGTGGCGCATACCTACAGTATAATTTTTCTTGTTGGATTACAGTCAACATGGCCTGATCTTTTCTCATCTCAACAGCGTGTAGTTTTACTACATTTTGCATTCTTTAAAAGCTGCTTAGTTACATATACAAAAGTTTAGCAACTTTAACTTGTGTTCATTACAGCCAAAGAACAGTTTTTGCATTATAGCGAGCACTTTTATATGCTTTTCCTGCAAGTTCTGATTGTTTAAAGCATCTGTTTTGTGCATGTTCATTATGACTGTATTTGTTTTATATTAATTGATAATATTTTTGTGGACTATTTATAATTACAATTATAAATTCAGTTGATTGTGCAACCTAATACAATTCAACTTACATGCTTACATACATCAACAACACACCAGCTCTCCTTTTAAAGCAGTATACCAGTTGATCTACAGCCTTTTTAGTTAAAGTAACAACTTTAATAAGCGTGTTTAGGTGCTAACACAAAAGCTCGTGGCTCGTCTTTTTCAGTTGGCCGAAACGTTCTCTTTTACACTCAAATGCGAGGATAGGACCATGACCCTGACATTGGCTCCCTCCTAGGAATACTATCTGAAGGTTGTCAAGAGCTTAATCTCATGCCAGGCTTCTGATGGGTTGTGCAAATCCTGACAGTCTTTTCAAGGTGATTAAAAACATCCCAAAGATAAAATGGGAGGGGTGGGCAAAAATAATAAAAAAAGGTCTCGCTGTACTGGTCTTCAGTTTAAGTCCACACAAGGTGGTCTGTTGTTTTCAAGGCTGAGAACAACGTATCATGTCTGCTGGTCTGGTCAGCTTTCTCACTTTGACAATAGGAGTGAGAGTGACTGGGAAATTTAACACCCGTGTCTTTGTTTGCTGAAAAAAGTAGAACGGCAGCCTACAGACTGCACGGCTCCTGTGTTATCACTACAGAACTCCTCTTCCCTTTTATTCCATCCCTGACTCCTCTTCTCGCCGCAGAGACTTTAACTCCTTTATAGTGCATAGTATGTGGACTTGAACATGGATGGGGGTAAAGTAATACCTGCTGAGGGCACAGAAAGTGCATTCAAGCTCAAAGAAAGGGGGCAGATAAGATTAAGGCTGGCAATGGTGAGCAAAGCCCTACATGCTCATTTGTGCACTGACCCAGGACCCAGAATCTCACCAATGTATCTGAGATTAGCAACCAAAAACAATGTTTGAAAAGTGTGAAAAGGTTTTAAATGTTTTAAAGATGACTATGTAATTTGTTGAGTACATATATATATATTTACTATTTGTATGTATTCATAATAAATTGTGCTGTCATCGTTCTGACAAAAAATATTATGTTTTTAAGAATTTGTTAAAAAAAAAAGATTTGTATTATATATTATATGTATAGTTTATAAAATATATTGAATGTATTATATAAAGAATCATTATTAATATATTGTATCAAATAAATGCATATTTTTCCAACTATTTAAAGCCAAACTAAAATAACATTTCACATGTAAACTTTTGTTATTTTATGTCTAATAAAAATGCAAAATGTATATGTGTATTAAAAAGTGTATTATTTTCTTTTAACTTATACACATATTTTTAGATTTTCTAAAAAAAAAATCACATTTTAAAATGTGTACATTTAAAATGTGTAGCCATTTGTAAACTCATTCTATTTGGGTAAAGAAATGGGTAAAGTTTGTTCCAGCAGTCCAACATGGATCTTATCTGAATGTTCTAGTGCAAAGGGAGAGTGTCGAATCGGTGGAATTGGTGGAAAAAAGAAGACAAATAAGGAAAAGAGTCTGCAAACAGACAAAGTGCAGCGACCCTGTTGAGAGGTTTGTCAGCATTTATTTTTTTCGCTAACAGAAATACTTGGTTAGAGTGGCTCTGCATGAAGCCACTCAGCGGGTGGTGCAATATTTACTGATTGGAATGCCACGAGACCTCCATCGCTGTCTAACATCACTCAGCAAATCACTTATGACATCATTATTTATGACTTTACATAAGCACATGCTGGTTGTAGTTGAGATACTGTATTCACTGACACCTATTGAAGACAGGAGTGCACATGAGAACCATTTTTTCCCTCCAAAAGTCAATCACAGAAGCATTTCAAGTACTGTGTGTGAGGAAAGGTGACATTTACTACTCTTACGAACATTTAAGGTCTTTAATTAGGAAGAGAATTGGTTTAGTTTAGCTTTGAGTTTACCAGGAGATGGGTAAAGGCTTCACTTTAAAGCTCAGGATGTTCACGCTTGACCTGGCCTGTCTGGATAGCAGCCAGATTTGAGTGCAGACTCTAATGTGAGTCTCATTTAGTGATGGCCAGTGCAGTCCTTGTGTTATTCTAGGCATAGGGAAATGACGTGGATGAAGCGGGCAGCCTTTGTCTGCTAATGTGTTGACCTCTTGCTCCCTCTGGGACTGTATAAATATTATTTCTCGCAAAAATGTAGAGTGCTGTCGATAGTTTTTTTTTAACCCCCCTTGCTGTCAGAGCTCTCTGAGAGCAGATAATTTACATATCTGATTATTTACATACATGCACATATATTTACTGTGTGTATACTGTATACAAACACACACACCCACACACACACACACACACACACACAGACACACACACACACACACACACACACACAGACGCAAAAGTCTGTTTTCAGATAAAAAAGGTTTTAGAGACAAATGTTTAAGCTTCAAATAAAATCGTTTAACAAATCATCACATGCAATTAATATTTTTAAATGAGTTTATTAAATCAGGAGGTAATTGATTTTTATGCTATCTCTGATATCTCTTTCCTGCTTGGGTCACAGAAGTGGGGATACAATCTAAATTTAAACCAATCAGAACATCAAAGTTCAGTAAATCAAATTTAATTCAATTGAAAAATTAAGTTTCAAACTAAGTTTGGAATTAAAATATTTCAAATTAAGTTTGGAAATGACTGTAAAACAGCAAACGTAAGGGCACATTTGAAAAAGCAATAAATAAATATTTTTATTTGTACGTATTTTAAAAATAGAATTTAACAACGCTTGTAAATATTTTTTTTAGTCTACAGTATTGTTTAATTTAATCATTATTTTTTAATCTGCCTATATACGGGGAGATGTGGCCCAGTGGTTTGGGACTTGAACTTGTGTCCGAGAGTTTGCAAGTTCGAACGGCTGATTCTGCAACTAAGTGAACCCCACATGGCCCTGGGCTGCCCACTGCTCCGGGTTTGTGTGTGTGCTCCACTTCACTGGCTGGGTTAAATGCAGAGCACAATTTTGATATGGTTCCCTATATTGACCATCTCACTTACTGAGTATCTTTCTATCTATCAATCTTTTTTTTTTTCGTCTCATTCTTGTTTTTGTAAATGTAAACATTGCACGCAACACTTCATTTTTAATCATGTAAAAGTTCTCTGATTGGCTTTGCAGAACAACAAATCTCCTAACCTTCTTCAATTCAAACCCCAGTTCAACATCCTGTGAGGCGTGGCTGATTCGAATTCCAGTTTGTCCAAGCCAGGTGCTGAGAGATTAGTGTGCCGCGCGTATATCAGCACTGTGTGTGCCGGCGCTGTCTGAAGCCCAGAGCCGTTTATGGAGTTGTGTATGGTGAGAGTCAGCTGGGATACATCTTTTCTCTGATGAGACTGGAGATGCTGACTCACTCCTACAGCTATAGTGGGTGATTAAAGTGTAATGCCATGTGTGCCACCTCCACATACTGCACATGGACACAAACACATACAGCCTGACTGTTCGTGCAAAAAAAAAAAGCACGTTCACAACTGCACATGTACAAGCCAAAGTGGTCTATTTGGAGAAATGCTGGTCTGTACGTGTTTGACTGAGAGGGTGTAGTGTAAAATTGAATTACAGCTGCAACATAACTGAAGGCCACATGTCCCTTCACAGTGAGTATCGTGTTAATGCCACACATACGCACACACACACACACAGACACTGTGTTGACAAGACTACGTATATTACACCTTTTGTGCCATTTATCAGGTTTATCATGAACATGTCATAAAAATATTAGGTCCGATTGTGTGGTAGAGTAAAAGTACGGATAACTTACTGTGAAAATGACTCCATTACAAGTTACAAGTTACCTTGAGTAAAAGTCATTAAGTGTCCTTAGCGACAAGAGTTTCTTTAAGTGAAACTCATGTATGAGATTTTATTTTTTAAGATAAAATTTTAAACCTCAATGTTTTTAATGTCAGAACAAAATAGAAAATAAAACAACCACTAATTAATATTAGTGTGATTTAGCTAATGAATAGCACCCAGTACCTTCAGCACCCTGTAGATGGCGATATTGCCTCGTTCGCCCAAAAAATTAACCAGCGGTAGAAAAAGCGGTACATCACCAGCGGTACATCCCAATGTAACAATAAGAGTCAAATGTAGTGGTGTAGAGAGTATATGAACATATATCAAAAATGTTGTCAAGTAGAAAGTAAAAGTTGCTTACATTTCTAATATTCAATATAAGTACACGTGCAAGAAACAAAGTTCGTTTACTCGAGTACTTTTCACCACTGACTGATTATTAATGAATTACACACAGTGAGATCCTTGCACAAATCACTAAGCCGTGCGGTGCTGTGGAACTGGCCGCAATTTTAAAAAGGCAAACAAATAGTGTGGATCTTTAAACAGCAATCTCCATGTGCCATCATGAGAAGATTTGGAGTGGTCCGTGCAATACCTTGCTCTCTATTAGAGAGTTTACAAGCTTGTCAAATGTTCATTGGATTTTAAAAGCTGAAGTAAACAGCATGTGTGAGTTCCAAGCTGTAATTGCCCCAAATGTCTAGGCATTTGGGAATACTTCCTATTAAGAAAAAGCCCTGCTCTAGATTTGTTTAAAATCTCTGTTATGTTTATGGATTCAATTGTGTAGTAAGGCAAAACTTTTCCTCTAGTGATCTAAAGTCAGGTCTGTCATTGGTGTGTAAAGCCATGAGCCTCCTGCAGCTAATGACCCTCATGTATTAGAGCCGGCAATACACTGTCATCTTAATTACAGAAGATTATAGCCACAATTAATACATCTACAGACACCCATTGAAGAATTCTAAACATTCATTTATTTTCTCTTCTTTCATCTTTGGGACATGGGGAGCTGGACCCTATCTCTGGGTGTGAAGTCAGGATGCACACTGGGTTAATGGTCACTCAATGACGAGTTGCAACAGGCAACATAGTCAACTAAGAGCAAATTACCGTTTTCTGTATAGTTAAATACATGTTTTCGGACTGTTAAGAGTAACCAGGCCCACATAGAGAACAGTGAGAGAACAGGCCCACGTTTCTCCACACAGGAAGGCCCAGACAGGGCCTTCAACTTATAACATATAAATATAAATCAACATATAAATCTATTGATATCTTGTTGTTAAAACAACCTACATATTCCAACAATTTATTACCATTTATAACATAGACGTTCAATCAGTAAAAATGTATTTTAACACTGAGCATTTTTAAACTGTTAAATGTTACTTTTTTAACTACATTGTACAGTATTTAGTAGTTAGTTTTGTAAAGCTTTGTAAAGTGTTAATTTGTTACTGAATGAACATGTAAGGGGACCCATTTTTGGGATTAAGATCGGATCGGGCTCAATATGAAAAGACTCTAACTGAAGGTCTATAATCTAGATAGACGTAGGCTTTATCCAGACCAATTGAAATATATTTTAAAGGGGAAGTTAAAAACCTCAAAACAATAACAAACGTTAACAAATTTTTTTGGCAAAACTATGCTGTAACTTCTTAACAAAGAGACGTGTGAGGTTCATAATTGTGACACAGTTTAATCCGTTCACTGTGACTCCATCTGAGTTATTTTAATTCCTTACACATTAATATCATCATTCATAATTATGACTTTTCATTCATTGGGGATGTTGTTTTTTCCAAGAAAGATGCATTTAATCATGCAACACATCCTACCATTATTCTTTAATTAAAGATTATTGTTCTGTTTAATAGTGTATATGACTACCTCAGTAGTAAATTCCTAAATGAAACAAAGTATGTTTTTTTTTTTTTGGAGCCTACAGTACAGAACTGTCATTGCATCGGTGATGACACATCTGTCACGAGGCTGTTCCACGTTTCTTCTCGTCCTCACCGTCCCAGTGGAGGTGACCTAACCACCACGTGCCTACCCTGAAACGCAACCCACTTAAAACCAGCCATCTCTCTCATACTGCCCACTTCACAACATATAGAGAAGGAAAATAAAAAGGTTATCCTACAGCTCACCTACACCTATCCCTTCCCACACTCTTGTCTGAAAATATTACGCATTGATCCTTTTCACTTCTGCTATGCGTCTGCAGTGAATTTGACTCAGTTTCATATCCTCGTGATCGGAATTAATTATTGACCTCTGTAATAATGAAGCGTGTTGTTGGTACAAGGAATTTAGTCCCGTGGTTCCTAGAATTCAATCCCATATAAGGTATTTTGAAAAAACTCATTCAATATGACAGTGCTTTAAAAGTCAAAGTCGAGGAAGCTTTATTCATTTATTCGTATAGACCAGAGCAATACACAGAAAATTTAGATGCTTTTTCAAGGACCCAGTGCTATGGAACACATTCGGTTGGAGAGGATTACAAATAACATCTACTTGTGAACTAATAACTTGTGTAAACTGATAAGACCGATGATCTGGTGACTGAAATTCCCCAAAAAATATCGTTTTGTGCATGGTTGTGGGAGTCCATGTCTTCTTTAGTATGTAAACTTGATGTAAAGTAGCCTGTAATGAAAATACACACAATTATTATTATTTGTTTGTTAAAAAAAAACACACTCGCACAAAGACAAATAAAGAAGATTTTTAATCATTGTGATGGCCTAGGACGCATTATTCACATAAATACAACGTACAATAATTTACTTTATTTGACTTTACTTTACTGTAAAGCAGGTTTATCCAAAGCGAATAAAAAGCAATTTGTCATAAAAGGAGACATTCAATTATGCACACAATTCTATATTAAGAAATACACTAGACAGAAGCAGGGGCGCTGTAAATGGAGGGAAGGTTAAGACAATTTTGGGGGCCTGTGGTCTTTTTGTTGCCCCCAGCGACCAGGTATAGGGCCCATCACAAAATATTTTCATGGGGCCAGAAATTGCTAGCGGCACCATTGGACAGAAGATCAAGACAGTCAGGGAACACACCAAAAGGTTTTCACTTCTTGGTCTCTTCTTGAGAGTTAGAGAATGGATGAGTTGTTCCACATGAGAGCAGCAGATTGAGAAAACTTTATCGTAAAAAGATTTAATCCTTGTTGCAGAAGTACTACTGAGGCAGTTTGTTCTCTAATTGTAGATGCCAGAGTGAGATGAGATTGGGAAAATATTCCTGCTCCCAATTGTTGAAATAGGATGGTGCAGTACCAGTAACAGTTGAGTAGCATAATGCGAGAAGCTGGGTCATATCTTTCCAATGTTATACAGGGCAAGTCTAAAGAACCTGGCTGTTGCAGAGAAGTGCAGACACAGTTGAGCATCAAACACAATTCCAGGCTTCCAAACAGTCTTGGATGACGTTACTAGAGCCAAGCATAGAAACCATAGCACAAAAACACGAATCTACAGACACTTTAAAGCCCAATAGATGCTATAGCTATTAGGAGGAAGCTACAAAAACTGAACATGTTATTAACACACAAATATTCTCCCTATTGTAAGGTGACTACTTGAACAACCCAATTATTAAAGTATCAACATGTTTAATCGACAAAAACACTAAAGTGCTTTACGTTTTCTAAGTTCCAAGTTCCAGTAAAAGCATCTTTGGACCTAAATACATTGATAGTGCAGCCGACAAATAATTTAATTTCATTTATTTCAAGTTTATCTTGAAGGTCGCTCATTAATCAAGATGGCCAATAAGCTAAAAACTATTCAACAAAACACAAGCGATAGATACAGCAAGTCAAATAATTATAGCATAATAAACTGTATTGTGGTCCTGCAATCTCGAAACGTTGCTTCACACACAAATTTTGGAGTATGGGGTGTTTTTCCCACTTTCAATGACCGTGCAATGATAAACAATCCAACATCCCACTCCAACCTTTGATAATTAAGGACTGTCACGCATGCTTGACCACATGGGGTGCTTTCTGTTTTGCTCTCTTTGTTCTGCATGTTGATGTGTAATCAGCCACATCAGAGACCGCTCGGGCCCAACTACAGGGGGTATGAGCCATATGTCCTATGCCAGTCTCTTCAGGTTCCTCTGTGAGTCAAAAACCGCGCTGCACATTTCCGACCACCACTTTAGAGAGATCTGAGCTAACAAACGCGCCCGACAGTTTCATCATCAGACGCTGCTTGGTCACAATCCTTAGCAAAACAGGTGCTATTTATTCAGTGTTATGTTGATGTGCCATTTATTCTCAAACGATGTGTTGAAGGAACAACAGATGTCACCCATCCAGTTCTGAACATTAACTCAACTGTTTAATATGTTTCAAAGTCAAAAGTAAAAAGCTTTCCCGTACTGTACCTCAATCAGTCAATTATTGGAGTTTGGAGACTAGATCATGAACTTGATTTTCTGGGGAAATGTAATGTGTTGAAGTGTTGATGGAATGTAAAAAAATAAATACATTTGTACATAGCAGTTGGTACGTGTGAGCAAAAATAGCAAGTTCCATTTTTGTTTCTAAACTTCAGCTGTCATAGCTCAGTTTGGAGCAAAGTGGTGACCCAGTGTTTTGTGTCATTGCCGTGCTGAAAGGATGAACAGCTCCAGATTAAGATCAAGGACCATGCTGGACCGTTTTGAGAGGACGCAATTTCCCCAAGTGTTTCTTAGTGCTCATTTTCGCCTATACTATCCAAATACATGTGTGCTAATTTCCCAGTACATTTCCCAGATTTTTGACACACCATATCACTGGTTTGAATCCCAGGGAAAACAGAAAGATGTTGAACTGTAATAATTGTAATTATGTATATGTACGGCTCAATGACTGTTGTGTTCAAGTTCAAGTTTATTTTTATAGCGCTTTTCTTAGTCCCCGACCACGGCAAAGTCGCTATGCTGAATTAGAACAAAACAAGAGTCCTTAAAGAAGAAAGTCCTTAAATGTTGATTGTTCATCTGTGTTCAAAAATTGGGAAAAGGAGTCAGTTAAAAATGAAAAATGTCCATTGTTCATTGGCGTTTATACTATAGGCTATGACCAGAAGAGCAAGCTAGACCGCGACAGTGTCGAGGAAAACAAAACCTCTGTGGTGGGGTTAGAGGAAACAACCAAGGGAGAAACCGAGTCTCCTCTGGCATGCTAAGATCATTGGTGAAGATGGTTCCAGACGTTGTGTCCTGCGGGGCGTAAAGTGTGGCAGCTTATCCAACCCATGACGACGCAGTGGCTCCTGAACAAAAACTCCTTGAAACAACAACGTGACACTTTCCAAGGGACGTCATCCCCAATCCTCGGTGGTACGACACTCCTCCAAAGTTGAGTCATAAAGTAAGTAAGTAAGTAAAGTAATTACATTCAATTTTAAATTGGAATGAGAAGTTTGTACCCCCTCCCCCTTCAGCGACCTAATCAAGGAAGAGATATTATAGATATTAGACAATAGACCATTGTAAAAAGTCAAATACCATATACGTTATGTATATGCACTTGTTGATGCTGTGTGCTGATGCATGCACAATCACAAAAACTCACATTTTATGTATTCAGAAACACATTTGCCTGCATTCTCACTTCATAAGACTGAGAGTAAAAGATTTAGATTTCAATCTGTAGCTTAATGGTCTGATACAGCAGATTATGTGTTGTGGTTGCGGAGAAATCAACTGCGTGGTTTCGTTTAAGTCCAGCAAAAAAGCCCCAGAAAAAAAAATTCTCCACAGACTTCCTGCACTTATAGCAGAATACGTCTTTATGCTTGTCTCAGAGATGCACTGACGGAAATGCAAGATCTGTTTTCTTTCAGATCTTTCAAACTTGTTCTTGACCACACTGCATCATGATTTTATTTTCATTCATTCACTTTGGCACTACTGTATTTGTAATATATTCGGTGTAACTGGAAACTGAGTAAGTGGAACTGATTTTTATTTGAAATACTATTTATTTTGCGTGCCCCCTCCCCTTGCTGTACAGGTCTCTTTGTTCTGTGTGGACTGTGTTCTGTTCTGTGTAGCACCAGGGTCCTGAAGAAACGTTGTCTCGTTTCACTGTGTATTGCTCTGCTATATGTAGTTGAAATGACAATAAAGCTTCTTTGACTTTGACTTTGATTTAACCACACATGTCACTGCACATGGCTTATTCACTCCCTGAGTGGCTACAAATATGCTTTTTTATAAATTCCATGCCAATAAAAAGTTTTTCATCATGAGTAAAAGTCTACTGTCTTTACTTTACATCTCCTGTTTTGAGTGTGGATAATGTAAATTTAGTAGTTGAAATGGAAGTAATGGAAAAAATAGTAGTAATGGACATCAAACACAAAAAGACATTTCTTTGTGTAATATTGTATACATTTTATATAGTATGCTCTCTCTCTCTATTTATATATATATTGTTGAGAAGATGACACAATGACAAAATCCAAAGTCTTTTTCCTGGTTTCACACCAATTGTGTAGTTTATTTAAACGTAAGCACACTTCATGAACTGTTTCTTCAGGTGGCTGTTTCTTCCTTGGTGGCCATCTTGTAGTTCTTCCTTGGGTGGCCATTTTGACACTTGTAGTTCTTGTTGTGATGTCATCTTGTCTCCGCCATCTAGGTGAAATGTACCTGCCTTCCAGTACATAACTCCTCAGGACATCACAATAACATATATATTCTAAACCAAAGCAATCTGTTAGTAACCTTTCACTTTTTCCTGTAAACTAGCACTTTACACGTTAATGTCACATCAGCCTGTTAACAGACAAATGGACTCTCAAATTGAAAGCATTGTGTTTTACATGCAGTTCTGCGAGCATGACTCAGATTTGTAAAAGCATTACTCTGGTTGCTTTTGGCTGCCAATTAAAATGCCCATGTGTGTGAGCAGTGTGTGGGTTGGTGGGGCTGCGCTCTTTCACACAAGAGAAGCCTTGGGGGATCATTCATCTCAAGCTAATAAGAGACCTGGTAATTGGGCATGTGGTTCTTTGTGCGAGTTTGTGTTTTGGGAGTGGGTATCAATCAGAAAAATGAACCTGGTGGACACTGGTGGGATGTCTTCAGGGAGGTCATGGATTAATTAAACCTGCACCAAGCAAAGCGATTCACGTGGTCTATTTCTGTATAGATGTACTGATGACACAGGTCATTTTATTTTCACCGTATGACCAATCTGCCCGCTGTGACGTGTGAAAACGGTGGTGTTCTCCATCAACACCTTCATTACTTAGCCTGTGTGATACGGCCGCCCACCCTGCAAGCCTCTGTGAGTGACTCTGATTGGTGAGGAACAGGCCATGTGTGGGCAGCGAGGTGTCATTCTCATATTAGTGGCCCTCACACTGTGTGTACCTACACCCTGCCGTCCGTCCATGTCTCAGGGATGATGATAATGATGATGATGATGCCCACATAGTGTGGTCAAGGAATGTTTCATCCGCCACAACTAGTCACAGACAGAGGCAAATGCGCACGTATGCTCAAACGCAAACGGAGACGTCGAGGACGCAAAACGTTGTGAGCGCACTCACGCAAGCATATACCCACGTATGCAGACATTCTCTATCTGAACTGCCCACACATCTCACTCTGCGGCTACGTGTTCATCTGTGGGAAAAAGAAAAAGTGAGGTAAGAGGGGATTCCTTCTGCGTAGTCTCTTTCACAACGTTCCTCTCTGCACTGCTGTAACATCGCATGTGGTGGGAGGTGTTACTCCTCTCAGAGCTGTGATGTCACTGAGAATGTTCTTACACTGATTACAGCATGACTTCACTTTCAATCTAGCCAAACATGGTTGGGCACTTTTAGAGAGGAAACAAATGCCCCAGTAGATTAAATGATAAATATACAGTGGAGTTTAGTGTTATCAAACTCTAATTTTCCTTCTTTTACAGTCAGTACTGGAAGGCTGTGATATTTTGGATACTACCAGAAATAAAATGTTGATAATTTATAAATATAAAGGAAATATAAATTACTGTAAAAAAATTGCAAACATGCGTATGTGCGTGCGTGAGTGCCTGTGTGTGTGTGTGTGTGTGTGTGTGTGTGTGTGTGTGTGTGTGTGTGTCTGTGTGTTTTAGTTGTATGTATGTGGAAGTACTCTATTGGTATATATGTATCTACGTTTTGTACTTTCTTATTTGCACCTTAAATCTCACCATACAATGTTTCAATGACAATAAAGATATTGATTAAAATGTAATAAAATATAACATCGTTTTATAAATAAACAGCGTTTTTTTTAGAAAGCTATATAGCAAGTCACTTGTTTAAAGCATGAGCATGCAAATGTCTCCCATCTGCACTTATTAGTGCAATGTAAATGAATGGTGACGGGTGACGGACTAGAGCATTATGGGTACATATTTTATTCACCGTTCGAATTTCAACCCACAAGAGACCTGAGCTGCGTCCCAGCAGTTACACTGGAACCAATTTCAACACCCATTTGCCATAATCCTTTCCTTAACTCTCTAAAATAACCAATCTTCTGCTGACTGAATAGTTTAAATTCTTTCTTCGGATATCACAAATTAATCTGTACCATTTCCTCCAGAGAAACAGTTAGAGGAAAGTGTGAGATTATCAGTCTG
Source organism: Paedocypris micromegethes (assembly GCA_028031935.1). Lineage (NCBI taxonomy): Eukaryota > Metazoa > Chordata > Actinopteri > Cypriniformes > Paedocypris > Paedocypris micromegethes. The sequence continues at coordinate 27,428,051 of CM051493.1, forward strand.
GCAACAGCCAGAAATCCTCACATCCTAAACACACCTATCTGACCTGAGAAGTGCTCACCATGTCCAAAACCTTTCTGATGAAATCTGTAGGCCACATGGACTCAAGCAAGCTCCCTTCCTTAGTGGTTCCAGAGCGGTGGGCTTAGTCCAAATGACAGGCGACCAATCCCATGAGAAAACCATGTAGTAGCTTTGATTATTCTCACAGAAATTAAGTACTTGGTTATTTGTGTGAGAGCTTTACAAAATAATGTACATTTAAGGAAACCTTTGTGAATGTTTGTATTCTCCTTGATCTTCCTGATTCATGTCTCTCTTTTCATAATCTGTGTGAGTCACAGAAGCATCAGAGGTAGCTTCTTCAATCAATGGGCTTTTTTTACCTGCTGGATGTTGACGTCTACCTGCCTCCTACTGACCTCTAGATCAAGGTGACCTCTGGGGCACAAACAGCTGCTCCCTGGTGTTTGGTTCGTCATGAGGCTGCAAAGCCATGCTACCATGAGACATCTGTAATCTATCTGCACCAGAGCTGAAGCACAAAATTGTCTTCCATTTACTGTACCAATACGTGACTACTGCTGAAGTACAGGAATGGATGGAAACTGCTTTATGCTTTGTTGAGATGGAACTAACAACCTATACTGTTCATGACATCACAACGATCTACAGATTAAGCCAAAAGACATTCACTTTGTATAATATACACAGCCATGTGCAGGTAATACAGCATTAAAGCTCTGGTGGACCAACAGAAGAGGTGGTCTCTACTCAGTCAGGACCCTAGATCTGGGACTGTTGTAGTGATGAAGAGAGTCAAACAGAGAAGTATTGTCAACAGGCTCTCAATGATGGAACTGTACTCCATTTTCAACATGGAGCTTGAGGGAAACACGAAGCCTCCTGATATATTCTGTGTATGTCACATAACAAAACAAATGGAGATGCTTAATAAAGAAAATTTACAACAGCAAAAGACATTTGCTAAGATGTTTGTCTCGTGTTGATTTTGTGTTTGCCACCATTCTGTTTTTCTCCCACTTGAGAGTTTCTGCTAAATACACATGACCTTAGCACACACATGCTTTATAATATTTATGTGAATACATCTTTAAAGATCAATTACCGTGACAGAAAACAATAAATGCATTATTCAATTTTTCCAAGATAGATGAGAAACCATTTTAAAGTTGCCTAAATGTAACAATTTTACTCTTGCAATGAAAACACTTGTCTGTAAAATGAAAAACAATGTTATAATCTGTTGAGAATATCTAATTTAATGTGCAAAAGCCCAAAGAGAAAAAATGTAACCAAAATTGTTTTAATTTTTTAATTTTGGCATTTAATTTAATTATCATCATTTTGTTATTGGAGGTATTGGAGTTGAAATTACATGGTGGAAAGAAGATTATCAAAGATCTTTTTAATGTGAACTGTTATTACAATCAAAAGCATTACAGCGTGTTCCTTTCTTCCTAGTTGTGGATCAAATTGGTTTGATACCAACCATATTTAAGTGTTGGTGCTTTAAAGACATTTTTCTCTGTGAAGATGTGCATTTATTTCTCTGACTGAAAACTGACTGACTCTGTTTTTCACATGTTTTTTTTTCCTTGCAGCAGATGTGAAAACATTTCGATTTGATCAGACTTAAGACATGTGGTTTCAGTCAAGTCTGAAGAATGCGCTATGTCCAGTCTCTAGATTCTGAAATCATTCCACCTTAAGTCTTTCTACTTAACGACATTATAGTTGTCAATCATAAAACAAATTGCTTTTTGCTACACTGTTCACGTCTGTGTTTAACTTTATTATCTGTACAGTTGCACTAACTGATAATAAAACTGCAAACGGCTTTAATCTTACGTATTTGCCCGTTCTGTTGCTAAAAGTAAAGAAAAACAAAGTCTTACTTGAATAATAAAACTGAACAAATAATGAAACTGAAACTGCAAATGCCATCTTGTGGTTAAAAAGTGTGCACCTATTTGAAACTTTGAAATGAAACATTTACTATATTATATTCTTCTTAAACTTTTAAAATACAGTATATTGACTAGATTGTCTGTTTGTGACCCTTTTTCTGAGCTAATCAGTGAATTATATAATTTCCATATGAATCTAATTACAACCACTTACAACCACGGACATCTGTTTTTAATCATCTCTCCATAAATAACATCACAAAGTAGAGCAAAAGTTGTTAAAGTATAGTCTGTATGAATGGTGCTGGCTCCTATGTGCTCAGTTTCGAAAAACTGTTTATTTGCAAGACTGTGTGTATTGAGGAATGCCTTTAGGCTCAAACAACTATGGTCATGTAGGTGATGTAGGAGGCGAGAGTATCAAAGTCTTCTCAACCACTGTCTTGTAGGCCTGTAGCTGAGTTAAGTTCCAGAAGATGAGCCAAATACAGATAAATCAGTAAGACAAGAACTACAAAAACATTTAATCTCAAATAGTCCATTAGGGATCTTAGAACATTTTTAGATAATTTTAAAGCACAAGAGAGAATTTTTTTTTTATATATTTTTGATCGTCCAGAATTTTATAACTATTTTCCAAGGAAACACCTCCTCTCTCCACTCTGAGAATGGTTGAACAATATGGTTGTGCTTTTAGGCTATGGTAAAACCAAGGACTTGCATGAGCCATCACTACTAATACTCAAGACAATATGAGACGTCATCTGGTATCCAGTGCAAGGAGATAAGCAGGGTGAAATTGCTGCTTCACTTCCGCGTCACTTCCGGGTTCGCGTCACTTCCGCGTTCGCAATGTTTTGTTTACTTGTCTAGCTGTCTCATGTCTTCCCGCGTGTGTTTTGTTTTGGTAATCAGCTGTTTCACGTCACTCCCTGTCCTTCATGTTCCAGGTGTCTGTCTTTATCTTGAGTATTTATATTTCGCGTTGTGCATGGGTTTCTTGTTGCGTCGTCTGTTATGTTTGGTTCTTGTCTCGCCTTGGTTCGTCTTGCCCCGTCTTGTGAAGCTTTAATAAACCCCTTGCCTACCGTCTGTGCTGTGCTTTGGGATCCAGCCCTCTCGTCCTGAGTTTGCCAATCCGTGACAGAGGAGATTTCAGTAATCTAGAAATTTAGCAGAACCTAAATATGAAATTGGGTAGCATATTGCGAAAGGCATGGTTGTGTCATTTTGATGTTGTTCAAGGCGAATCTACCAGACCTGTTGGTGGCCAGTTTCATTCAAATCAGAGGCTTATGACAAGCAAAACAAATAGCTCAATTTTCACTAATGTGAAAAGGATTTTGTGCTGTGGTCCAAAATATATATGGAACCCAAGTGCGAACTATTCATGGTTTTGTGCCCTACCAATAGCCAGTTTCCTAGGAATGTATGCAGTCTCTTTGTTAATATTTATTAAAAATTAATAAAAATTTTTACTTTAATTTCAATTATTTAAATGATGTCAGCTAACTTATAAAACATTAAATATAAAAAAATATATCAAATGACAAAACCAAGACAAATGCAAATTAATGTATCAATGGTCCATGTGCACTGATTATATTATTAATAATAATAATAATAATAATAATAATAATTAATGTATAACTGTACTGTACAGTTGTTCGACAGGGTCAATTATTCAACAGAAAACCCACATTTAAAAAGACAAGTGCTGCCCTTCAAATTTACAGGGAGTGTCAGAAATAATCACAACCGTATGTCACATGGTCTGTTTTCCAGAAATACTTCTATATTAAACCTGACAGGTCGGATTTATGCACAAAATGAGTCTGTTATAAATTTTACCTGCACTGTTTCTCTCAGTATACACTTGTTGGAAAAATTGATGGTCATTCAGTTTTGAAAGATGAGAATTGCTAAATAGAGACATACTTAGCAATGGTCCATTAAAGTCCCTGGCTTGTTGCCCCTGCCATTTAAATGGGGAAGACAAACGAGTTCAGGAAAAAAAAAACTCTGATGCATTGGAGAGGTGAAAGGCCTGTGTTTCCTCTAAAAAAAACCAAAAACCTTTCATCCCAAAAGAACACTGTGTGCATCAGCTACAAGTATTGTGTCTCTTTTAATACGAATTTGTGAGTTACAAAAAATGTTTCCCATTGAATGTAGAGACAAAGGATCTGCTGGTGGAGAAAATATGGGTCCACACGTGCTGACCCAAGTGCAAGGGTTGACAGGTCTATGGTCACATAGTTCAGCCACAGCAGAATTGGGACATTTCAGTTTGGTTAATTAGTGGCTCTGGACGCTCTCCAAAAAAGCTCAGACGCCAATGCAGCTTTGAACCCGTCCTTTGATTGATTTTTGGGTGTCTGTGTGAATCTATAGGTGTTTGATCTATTTGTGGTGATTTCAGTCCTGATCACTCGACTATTATGAAGCATCTGTCCAAAAATTATTGGCCATAATACAGCACACACACACACACACACACACACACACACACACACACACACACACACACACACATACACACACACATGCACACACATCTATCTGTCTGTCTGTTTCTCTATCTGTATATTTATAATGAAATTTAAAATAACTGTATTGGTCCTATATTCCTTCAACAACTCCAACATCTGCCCTTCCTTTTCACAAAAAGTGATCAAACAACATTCAATCTAAAACCATCTGTGCTGAAATAAAGTATAGTAAAGTAAAGTAAATTAAAGTGAATGTGATTGTCATTATGGCCACTAGGGGCGGTAAATGTGTAAATGATAAATATGGTCAATGTGTTTCTTATATTTTGTACTTTCCTGATAGCACATTGATCTGTGATCAAAAACACTATTTCAGTTATTTCGTATTCTAGAGGCTCATTCAGTAAAGCTGGTGTTAGAGGCACTGATGGTCATGGGTTTATTCCCAGGATTAACATTAACGTACGTTACTACGTATTAACGTAGCTGTTTTTTTTTCACATGAATACAAGCACATATAGTTCTCTTGGTAAATAAAAATGAGATACGGCAAATGTTATAATTGTCCACAAACAGAATGGCGGCTAGCTAACTTGGTTTTAGTTAGTAGACACACTGACAAACTTTTATGATCTATCTAGAAAACAGAACTTTATTTCCAGGCAAACAGATAAAAAATTCAGTGCCATTCCTTCTGGATGTTCTGTGAAGTCAGCCACTCAGATAAGTGCTTCCCATTCTTGTGTGGAGAAAGCTTGTGAGGAGAGCTGGTAATCTAACTAGAACATCAACTGTTTATCTATTTGCCTTATCATGATTCATTATGATCACTAAAAATGGCTCTCATTTGGAGCAGAGAGGTAATGAAGGACATTATGCTAACATAAATTAACTGAAGACTGGCCTAAAGTTCAGTAAAGACATTTACCGTCAGCGTGAATTTGCTGCATACACAACATTTTAGAATCGGTCTATAAAATGGGCTTAAAATGCAATATGTTAATACATAAATTGACAATATTAACCTAGATAAACCAATGAATCATAGAAAAGCTTAAGTGCTGTGTTTAAATGGTCTCCGCTTGCAAGACATGCTGTGTGTTCATCATTGTAAAATAAAGAAATAGAATAAACACGGGAATAAATGTCGAGTTGAAAAATTGCTTAAACTATAACGTTCCCCCAACACTGCATTATTTCGGATATGATGGCATAATAATGTGCACAGAATCAACACAACACTGCAGGAATTAGGAAGAACCCTCTTCACCTTTCCTCATCCAAGGTCAAAGGATGGATAACAATGCAAACTTCCACAGGTTTTTCTTTCACATAAGACAAAAGACAAAAGTGAGAATAAAGTGTCAGGAAATACATCCAAGAAATCTGAGCTCAGAAAAGATCAATTACATTCATGTCTTGGAGGAATTAAGTTTAAAATGCAGGATGACAGACGTGCGCAAGTAAAATTACTGATGTGCACTTTAACCTCCAAATTAAATTTGGACAAAATAGAAGGGTTGCCACCAGCATTATATAACACCAGACGCATTATATGCAAGATTGGGCATTTCTCTGGCAGACATTTTAAGATCCCAAACAATCTTGTTATGTAATATTTACCAAACTATTACTTGATCCATCAGTGCTACCCAACTATTTTCCTTTGTTTGAAAAGATTCCCGCATGACCCTAGCTCTCGTTTGCCACACAGGGGACAACGGACATGCTTCAAAGCTGAGCACGTTTTCTGCAGCGATTCACATAACCGTTTGTTAGCTCCGCTCCAGACTTGGCAGTGCCAATGCTATTTTGGCTCCAGGCCTAATTGGTCTAAAAATACACGTAATGTCATTGATCAATTAATCCGTTAACACATACATTCTTTCTTTTCACAACTGTGTTTATGAAACAATATTAGACATGAAAGCACTGGAATTTCAAGGGTGCATTGTTTGGGTGTTGAGCTTTTGCTTTAACGTTTCTCAGGGGCCATGCGGACGAGAAAACGGACGCTATACATTCCAATCCGTACTGGCGTTAATGGAAGAGCGGTTTGGTATACACCTGGAAATTAAGTCTAGACAAGCTCAGACAACCAATGAACGAGAAATCTGTCTAATACCCAAAAGCTCAGACAGGTGTTTAGCTGTATTCCCGTATAATTGGCGGCGAAAACTACCAGCTGTTTTCATCCTGTGAAAGATCAGACAAGGAAGATGATAATCCCACCCTGAGGAGCATTAAAAGTCATTATTTTAACAGGACTCCAGCTCCTTTCCCAGAACTCAAGGTCCCAGACAACAGTTCAGCGTGCATCTGAAGGATGTCGTGTGAAGATAATACACATTCACACGGAGCACAAAGGAATGCGAGGAGAATAGAAATTCAAGTGCTAAGGTTTGGGATTAAAAGAAAAGATGACTGACGAAAGCATGACGTGCTATGAGACCTCGTTGAATACGGGAAAGAAACAAGATGACTTCAGTGTCTCCAACTATGTTCTCACACCTGTGAGAATTTCTCCTGGGTGAGATAAGAATAATTGAGAGCGTCAACACAGCTGCCAAAAAAAACCATGACAATAGCAAGAAGCGATGGAATCAACAATGGTCCTCCGCTGAGAGCGGGTAAGGCACGTGCGGAACATGTGACCTGCTCAGCACTCCTCACCTGAGATCTGCAGTGCCTTGAAGTCTGTACTGTACTGTACTGTACTGTAATCTGCAAATTCCTCCACAAGATTCCCAGAACTCCCTTGTTCCATTAAAAGACCACAAACAGAACCATTCATCGTGATCGACATGTTTCCACTGAAACTACAATGAATGAGCATGTTACATATGAGACGACCATTGTTCGCGGAATCGCCAAGAGTTCAAAGGACGAAGATTGAAGTGCCATGAAGAATCATAATGATGCAGCCTGTAAAAAGCGGGTGCGAATAGCATGTGACTAACAAAGCATGAAGCCAGATGACAGCGTTTGATTATTAGAGCATGAGTATAGCAAAGTAGCGAGAGCTTCAGAGTTCTAAAATAGATTAATAGTCTGTCAGTGAGGTTTCCGATCCGATCGCTCCCTCTAATTTGGAATGTCCCAAAAAGGAATAAGTGCATTGCCTCTCTATTTTCCCTAAAATGTACATCTAAACCAACAAGCATTTGAAAGGCCACTTGTGTCAGTGGTGAAACCAAATGACAATAATTATTCTTTTGTATATGATTGAATATCTGGATCATCAACTAAAGCAAAGATGACCTCTAGAGACTCACTATTAAACTGCAAGCGCAATGCTATTTTGCTGGCAAGGTTCCCCATAATCCAAGCCACTCCTTCCATTTCTGGGTCACAGGGGAGCAAGAGCCAATCTCTGCATTTATGGGCATGAACGCAGGAAACACACCAACCAATCACAAAAAGGGCATTCAGACAGTAACACGCCTTGATTGTTTTTGACCTGTAGGAGAAAACCGGAGAACTTTAAAACCTGACATGGGGAAAAAAAATGGAAACTCTACTCAGGAGGGCTTCAACTGAGCTGCATATTTGCCATAAAAGTTAAATATATACTAAACAGACCACATTTTGTTATGACTGCTCAATTCACTTTGAAACTGTAAAAGTAAAATGTGGCCCAGAGAGTGATGGAAGGCCATCTGAGGTAGGCCAGACTTGGTCTGGGAACATTGGAAACATGGGAACTGGAATGACTGAGCATGAGGGAAAACTGGGGTGTGAAGAAATAGGTCACTGGCCTGGGAGACTTAAGAGGGAGCATGAGTTCATCTGCGTGCCACATTGTTTGTCAATGAGACAGACTATAACTTCCGTGGCACCGTTTTGCCCTATAAAACATTTTGTCTCTTTTTTTGTTGGACAAAAGATGTTGCATCCATCTGAATTCCATTGTGCTTTTTCTGGCTTGTGACAGTAAGATCTACATTTATCTTCAGCCTAGTTATTGTGGTTTTCTTTTTTTCGATTCACTACAACCTTATTCGACAAATTACACACCACATTTTTTCACAGATTGTGTAATTCTATACTGTATTTTATGTGGATGTGTGTATATTTACAAACACCAATAATGGTAGCAAATGTAATTTGATCTTGCTAGGACACATGTTGAGGACACTGCTTGTTGCTTACTGCAATAGTTTTTTCCAGATTAACAGTTGACCAACTTAATTTTACAAGCCCTTAGCTGCCTTTTAAGAGCACATTTTCATGGAATGCATCATAAAATAAAATAATAGCAGAATCTAATACAATGAGCCAAACTTATTAAATAAACCACAAGCTATAACTGAAAGAAAAGAGAGAGAGAGAGAGAGAGAGAGAGAGAGAGAGAGAGAGAGAGAGAGAGAGAGAGAGAGAGAGAGAGTCCTCTAAACAGTCCTCAGTCAGAACTTGAGTCGACTTGGAAAGAATGATTTCTCTAACCGTAACTAATAAAAACCGTCCACAATGAATCATGATGTTTTTGAAAGCAGAGCTAATAAAAGAAAGCAATGACCTCTCTACAAGAAAACATTTCCCCCAAATGGACAGGGTTGGAGGAAAGAGACAATTTAACGTATCGACACAGCGTAAATACTAATGGTAAGCAGTGCCCTCTATTGGCAGCCAATAAAATACAAGCAAAGGTAAAAAAAAAATTGTTTTAGTAGACGTAGAAAACTAGGTAAAAAAACAAGAAAAATGAAAACAACTGTAACAAATGTGCAAAAAAAAAAAACAACAGTAAACGAACAGTAATACAAGCAAAACAAGCAATAAAATAACACCTACAGTAAAAAGTACAAAAACAAAAAAACACAAAATAATGGAGCAAATTTAAACAGTACAAATACTGTTCCCAAGTCGCTTTTTAAATTAGTTTAATAGTTCCTACTGTACATTTATTTATCGATATCAATTTTAATGTATGTATATGTTTCGCTTTCATTATATTTATATAATGCAGTAATTTAATATTCTTACGTTTGTTATTGTTTTATCGTTTGTTCATCCCAATATTTTGTTAAATTGTTTTTCAAATTGAAATGGAAAAGAAAGTGAACAAACTACACATCAATCTCGTTAAAGAGCAGCAAGTTTTACTTTTTGCGTGTAACAACAGCAAATTGCCATTATTTATTTAGGATATACCGTACGCACATCAAAAACATAGTTACGCATCTTGAGTGACACACGCAACAAATTAAAATAAAAACAAAAACAAGCAAATTCACACAGTTGATGAATTGTAGCGAAACTTTGCTGATGTGGCCGTTTGGTTTGAAACTGTTCGCCAACTGACTGATGAACGACGATCCGCTACTGAATGGCGCTGTTAATGGGCGATTGACACGCCATGAAACCAGGCGGCAGTGGAGAGTCGCCGAACACGATGCATTCTAACGCTAATGGCCGAGGGAGTTGCTCTATTTCCGGGTCACGCTAAATCGCAAACCAGAGAACGTTGGGTTACCAAGGTGCCCACATCGTTTCGTAAGCAAAACAAATCAATATTACAGCGAGATGCAAAGGCCGAATTTCCGCCATCCTCGGCCCGTCATGAGTCCACGGTCTCCCGGCTTCCGCAGCCCGCCTCCTGCTTTCGACAGGCCGGGGAGATTTCCATCACCTCCCTGGGGGTTCTCAACGCCACCGCCTCCGTTTGGACAACGATTCGAGCCGCGTTCTCCAAACACTCCACCGATGGAATTCGGCGGGAACAGGAATGGCGGTGGAAAATACGGCCAGTCGCCGACTCACACACAGCACCGACCGAACGCGAACACCGGTCCACGCGGCGCCCCGTACCGACGCTCGCCCTACGACAGCCCCGGAGCACACAACGGATTTCAGGTAGTTCTTTCGATATATAGACAAATACGAACTTAAAGGAGCACGACCGAATTCGCATAAAACCCGATTTTCTGTTTTGTTGTTTGAATTACAAATAAACTCTTAATATGGAAACAAATGGCTTCCATGTTGGTTGATTGTGGTGGTGAATTACAGGTTCTGGTTGATTGCTGTTGCTTTAACGTCTTTTCTGCATGATGATTCTTTTAAAGGGATCCCCGCGGACATCCACACCGTTTGGGTCAACGCGTGGCAGGGAGAGAGGGACAAATGATATGGATAAATATTACAAACCATCTATGCTCCAAGATCCATGGTCTGGTCTGCAGCCCATCTCAGTCACACAAGTTGAGTCTAAATTCAGCCCACAACAGACCTCCAGTAGAGGCAGACAGGAAAGGTATTACAAGTAAAAACCCAGATACATTTCGAGGAAATGTAGTGTACATCCTGGAAGGTGAAAGCTACTGAGAAGCTTAGACTTTTTTTTATTATCCAAAAGGCATCAACCATCAGCTAAACCTGCTTTTCCTGGACTTTGGCTCAAACTTATCAGCACAAAATGTTTTCCGGGAGATTCTTTTAAACATGTTTCTAGCATCAAGAGGAGTCTCCCACACAAGGACGTTTCTCGTCTAGATTTGTGCAAACTCCAAAGGAGTTGGGACCATAAAATGTGGCACATTGGCTGAAAATGCGTCACCTACCTCATGGCAGCGTGGAACCGAGCTAGTCACTGTGCCTTTTGTAAAGTCGAGCAATTACTATTCGTTTTACTATTTAATTTTGTGACTGTTGGGTTTTTATCAGCAACGGTTCTTTATTTGCCTGTACATCTTTAGCCCAATACGACAAAAAACAATTGGACATTAAAATTCTCATTTCTTTTTATTTAGGAAAATACGTCACATTGTTATTCTTAATGTGTGTTTTTGTTTTACTGACTAAACCATACACACACACAATATAAAAATTACACGCGTCACATTTTTTTTACTAGCTGCTTTTTGTCACATGTAATCTCACGTTAGAGCAATGAAAATATTTTTTATTGATGTAAGAGAAACAAGTTCTTACTGATTGGAGTGCAGTGTGCTTAAAATTTTTATTCTTATATTCAACACAAGTTATTTTTAGTGCAACCACCCTTTGTTATTTAAAGGCTTGTTTGTTTACCAGTGTCATTTCCGTTTACTTCCATGTCACTCGATATGATACAGTATTTTACCCTTTTTAGTCTCGTTCATCAATCAAAGCTGTCGCTGAGGCATCAGCATTTCATCTAACAGCATCATTACCTCATGACATCATAAAGCTTAAAGCTCACTGAGGAAAAACAAGGCAAAGACCACACTGTATATTTAGTTATGCATAAAAGTGGTAATGCAAAACAAAATTAAGTTACAATTGGAAAGGTAGCATTTGATCAAACAACCCATCTATTAATTTACACAATATTAAAATGTGTATGTGCTTTTGGTAGAGCATCTGAGTGGTTGATCTATGTTTGTTATCCAGTCCTCTTTGCGCGTATTAGATTGTGACCAAACCACAAACTAAAGTTCACAATGCACATGAATTACACAGTATGACGGTTGACCATTCCATTGCATGAAGCGTGTAAAGGCGCTATTCAGTCTGCGTAACAACATTCCAGCCCATTTCTGTTTCACAGTACAGGAGAGGCAGGGCGGTCTCATTTGGGGTCTTGCAGACGGGATGTGAAAGCCCTTGTGTTTGTATGCTCTTTATGACTATTAGACTTCAAATATAATAAAGAAAATTTTTATTTCAATTCCATATTTTAATGATTTTTTTAAATTATAATTCATTGTTTTTGATATATAATCATTGTATTTTTTTGTAACCTGGTAAAGCTATACATTTATATGTAGGTGTAGCTGTCCATGGCATGATTTGGAACAGCTCCTGTATTAGGTATTTACAGTTTACAGCCTTCAAAGCTGTGTGTTAGAGATCCGTCTGACACTTGTTCTCTGATCTAATACTATGGTAATTCTTCTAATTTTTTGCACTCGATGGGGGGAAAAAAGATGAGAGGTTTCAGGATGACAAGTACTGAATCCTGATGGGTTAGTTTTTTTCGGTTTAGGCTAACAGAAGTGAGGTTAGTGTCATCATAGTGCTACAAAATGCAACATCGTTCTCTAATTCTCTTTGCCAGACTTTTCCTCTTCTTTTTTCCATTTTTCTCCTTGCCATCTTCCATTTTTCTTGCTCTTATTTCCCGCATGAGGTCAAAAAACACCTATAAAAAATAAAAAATCTGACCTGAAAGATTTCTTTTCTTTCACGTGAATTGCTCTTCTGGTAAAGTTTACCTTATCTACATTGGCTCGCGTTTTGGCGGATGTTTCCACATAGCTGACTGCCCACTGATCCGCTCTGGCCTTGGCCTCTTCCAGCCCGACTTGCCGTCGGTCCTCCAAATCAGACTTATTTCCCACCAGCAGGAACGGGACATTCTCCTCCTCCTTCACTCGAAGGATCTGTTCTCTGTGGTTTAGAGGAACACACTTGAATGAAACCATATGTTCCGTCTGGTTAACATGCTATGTACCTGAAGTCAGCAGTAGCTGCAAACGATTCCGATTCTGTGATGGAGAACACGCAGAGAAATCCCTCCCCGCTGCGGAAGTAGTTATCACGGATGGCGGCATAGTCCTCCTGTCCTGCTGTGTCAAGGATGTCTATCTGCACCTCCTCCCCATCCAGAACCACTTTTTTTCTGTAGCTGTCTGCTTTCGTGGGTTCATAGTCTTCCACAAACTTGAAAAAGATAGAATCGGCTAATTCAATAATTATATTTGATGACTTAGGTTGGACCACACAATATTTTAATTATATATTTTTTATACATTATATATAATTATATTTTAAAGACGTAAACAGCTAATAGTTGTGTAACTTGTGGTCGTTGAGAGATTTAATTGTATGCCAAATTACCAAATCGTTCTCAATGGATAAATAGCTGCCATCTCAATTTATTAGTCACTCTATTGCTGCTTTATGAATTGCTTTCATCTACTACACAAAGTTAAAAGTTTGCCAGTCGCTGACTTAGTAGTCACTAGGGACCATATTGAAACTGAGCGTTGCATTTTACCAGCCAGTGAAATGAACACAAGGCTTTTTAAGTTATAATTTATGATGTGTAAAACATTCCCTGCATATGCATTTAGAAATCTTTCTATGAAACAACTTGTAACAATGTTAACTATGCCGTTACATTTGTAATTGAAAGAAAAGTCACACCTCATCATACATGAACTGTAATGTTAATGCAGACTTTCCCACGCCGCCACTCCCCACCATTATCACTTTGTGAAGAGCCAAAGCGTTCCTGTTGGCAGCCATTGCTTGCAAAAACTGAGGTTCAGCAAAGTTCAAATTCAGAGGTAGATGTGAAAACCCTAAAGGAATATAGCAACTGTTCATTTAAAGCACCGCATGACACATCACCACATGATGTGTATGTACATTGACATACAATATATATAAAAGCACATACATTTTATTATTTTTTTAACACAGAGTCAGGAAGACCCCATTTATTTTTATGTGTGTGTGTGTGTATAAAGACTGCTCAATTAAAGAGAAATGTTATATAGGCACACTCTAGCCTATTGAATATATTTCTGAAGCTAATCTTCCTCATTAAATGTGAAAATATTACTGTCCCTTATTTTATGAAATGGACCGATCATCCTGCTGAGCGTCTGTTAGCGTGATGGCTACATTTCTTGTGCAATCTCAGGCAAGCACAGGGCTTGTATTATATGTAGTTGTGTGTACGCACACTTTTAACGATAAAGTTTAGAAAGTAATCTGGACGTAAAGACTATTGTGGGATTTAAATGCTTCACCTATACACAATGTAGAGCCACAAACTAATCCAAATGAACATTAATCCAACACACACACAAAATACAAAGTGAACAGAGTTTTTATCTTACAATAATCTAACACATTAGAAATTGTAAACATATGCAACATTCTGTGTTCCATAAACTAATGTTACATTCGCTCTCTTCATGTCATTCAAGTTCTACACATTAATATCACGATAATGATTTATTAATCCTCCACAAAAAATAAATCGTATTAAGCCTACCTTATAATCATGTACACTTAAAATCAGTCTACTGTGTGTGTTAATATTTATAAAAAATTGAGTTAGCAAGGTTAACTGATTGGCTTTCCTGCTCACTGTGTCGTTTTCTCTACCACAAGAGGAACAACTACGAGGCTTCTTATATTGGTTGTAACAGGAATGAGTTCCTCCCTGACACTGACATCATCCATCAGGAAACAAACAAGCACAACTAAACAGACTCAAATCTCTTTCATCTCTTGTTTTTCTCTATTGAATCTGACCGAGCACTGAATTAATGTTCAGAAGGTCTGTAGCATTACAGTGTGTAATTACACGCTATGTGTGTTTGAAAAGCAAATTCATCTTTACGTATTTGCCTCACTGTATAGTATATTTAGGTTGAGTGTTGTTTACCTCCAGATGTTTATGGAGAGGGTGTGGTTCATTGCAAACATGCTGCTCAGTGAGAAGTCACACTAAAAGCTTGTGTAGCTATAAAAAAAACTGTGGAAATTGATCGTTGTCGACAATTTGTTGTTCAGTTTGATTCCATTTTAAGCAAGATTTAAAACGATAATATGTAAAGTACACATTAATTTGAATTCTTTAAACGAAGTTGGATAACATTTAAATGCATGTCAAATATAAAAGTATAGCTCGCGAGTAACGTTTACTTTGAAACATAAACGGAAACTTTTAATACTATATGTATGACACGTTTTTATGACACCTGTTCGGTTCACATTGCAAAGTGGAGTTGAATTGACTTTGGTGGCCTGAGCTGCTATTGTCGCCAACTCTGTAGTTAAATATTAAACGATACAAACGTGTACATTACAAAGTCTTGAGAGTAAATCGATTTGGTTTTCGTGACGGTTTGACGCGCTTTACAAGACTTCCGCGTTCGGGAATACAGCAGAAATCCGTTTTTAGCACGACACAGCTAACGGAAAAACGCCGTGCTTCGTGTCGGCAACTTTAATAGGAGGAATATTGATTGCAATAACACTTTCGCATTCTGAACGGATCAGCGGTTATAAAATGTACGTCTGTAAATCGCGTACTTACTGAACGAGAAGGCGCAGGCGATGGGTGGTTTAGCTTTGCAGCTAAAAGCAGATTTGTTTAGCCTCGGTGCATGACTCGGAACGCCGTCCTGCTGACAGTCTCAGGTTTCTGGCTTTCTCTTCAAAACAGGCCACTTTTCAAGAAAAATGTGTATCATACCATAGCTGCACTAACAGAAGCGCAGAGCTCTTTAAACTCTTAAAATATATTAATAAATGTCACTGTATGGACTGGTTACGAGATTCTTGCAGTTAGATGTTATTCACTGTCTTCTTTTATTAAAAAAAAAAAAAAAAAAAGCTGTTAACAGCATCGATCGTTGAATAGCGATAACGTCTGTAGCGAGCTTCTGCTACGTCATTGGAGTTTATCCGGATGTCGATGTGAGTAACTGTTCTCCGCGAGACCGCTAGAGGATCTAACAATCCACTGATCACTCCAACAAGTCAGACACTATCATGTGATCATTAACAAACCTAACCAATTACTGTAATTTCATTAATTTTTATGTTAGCTTATAAAAAGATAGAATTTAGAATAAAATAAAATAAAAAACTAAAAAATGAAATTGCACAAGTATAATTCAGCACGAAGGCAAATTTTCTGTCTCTGTCCTATTTTCTATTGTATATATTTTCTAATAAAATTGAAACTGATATACACGTATATATTGTTTTACATTCTAAATAAAAACCCTAAAAAGCAAAACTAGTAAAATTACAACTACTGTATAATTCTGCTATACAGCTCCAAATTATACACTGTATAGTTTCAGAAAAAAAGTTAAATTAAATTATTATGTAAATTATAATAATTTTGGAAATAAAGAAAAACAACTTTTTGTGTCAAGCCAGTGCCTAGCATCTTTATTTTGTCTTCCTGTTCATTTAACAACTGTTAAACGTCACCTGAAAATTAATACATTTCAAACAATTTCTGGAATAATAGAAAAGTAAAAAAAAAGAAAAAAAGTTTTGACAACACGTTTGCCTTTTGTCATGTCTGCTCTTTTGCATTGGCAGTCGCTGTTTGGTTTTTGCAAAGTAAAACATTTTATCGTTGCATAAACCTTTAGTATTGATACATTCTGACATCTTGTCTTTATATTGGTGTTGCTCTCCATTCTTTTCCTTCTGTAAGTGCTCGAGGTTGATGGACAAAAACACTGTACCGGATTCCCTGGTTAGCAGCGGCACGAACAAATCCG
This sequence comes from Paedocypris micromegethes, assembly GCA_028031935.1. NCBI lineage: Eukaryota > Metazoa > Chordata > Actinopteri > Cypriniformes > Paedocypris > Paedocypris micromegethes. The sequence goes on from CM051493.1 coordinate 27,444,719, forward strand.
CTGTTTGCAGTCATGGTGACGGCCCGCAGTGTGTCTCCTGTCCCGAAGATCATCAGCGACCTGTGATTCACCTTGGAGCTAGTAACCAAGCGGTTGGTACGCTCAGAAGGTTGATCAGGAACCACCGAGAGTCTGGCAAGCAGCTCCTCAGCTCTGGCTTTCTCTCCCGGGCCTCCTAATGTTTCCAGAATCACACGGAAATCCTCAACAGCAGACTGACATGCAAACAGCTCTTTACCCTTCATGAAATCATCCAACCTAGGTAGAACCTTCTCTTGCCGTTCCTGTGCAGCCTGCTCGGTTAACACTACTTCCTTAAATGTGTAGTGACAGTTACCATGGCTGAGAGAGGACACGTAGGTGATAAGAGTCGTGATGTCCAGATTTACGCGGTTGCACACGTCTACTTTCACGTCCGTGGGAAAGGCAAGACTAGCCACAATAGTGTCCCTGTCCACACGAGTGTGCGTCAGATCAGCATCATCACTGTCTTCCTCCTCATCGTCTTCATAACTCTCCAAACACTCCACAAGTTTGTCTTCACCGTCGTCATCCTCCTCTTCGTCATCGTCGTTGTCTCCTCCATTTACGGTATTGACAGCCACAATATCCCCTCTTACTGATATCCCCATCTCTCTAAGCTTGTCGGCCATCGGGCTGGACACACCGTTGTAAAAGGCGAAAATTATGTGAGGATTGCTGTACTGGACAGGTTGCTGTTTACTAGCCTCCAGAAAGTCTTCTGCTTGCCTAATCACACTTTTGTCTCCATACTGGCCACGGCCTTGCCAGATATTGTGAAGGGCCTCTGCTTTGCGTCCGATGGCTTTCACCCATGTGTGTCCACCATTGGCCACAACGTCGACCACTAATGTCTGCTTCTGCCCATTCGGCCCCTCATAAGCAAACACATGGAGGACACTCAAGACATTCTCCAGACTCTCCGCAGACTCGACGATGGCTTTTAAATGAGTGAGATTGGTGCTCTGCAGATGAGACTCCTTGATCACGACCTTGCCGGCTTCCACTTTCTGCAGAAACTTGAGCTCAGCTCTGAGCTTGCTGCACAGTTTGGCACGGCCCTCCACCTCGTGGCCTTGTCCGCAGCAGATTTTGACCACACGTTCCAGAAGTTCTTTGGCTACTCTAATCCTGTCTTGTAGAGTCGGGGAGTTAGCCATTGTCGTTTAGCATCATTTCTATATAAAAAAAAGATGACAGCAAAGATGTGATGCAAATGATTGTCATGACATAAAGTGCCACTTAATTTCATTAAACTTGAAAATCATGAATAATATTAAAAAGAAAAAAATGGACACGACTAGTCACCTAAATTTTATTTAACATTAGTAGTAGTAGTAGTAGTAGTAGTACTGACATTCATTACCACTTTTTATCATTATTTTTGTAGTTTGCATGTGTTTAAACTAGACACGCTGATTCATACGTTTAAACTAGACACGCTGATTCATACGTTTAAAAGTGATTTTTATAGAGTAATAAAAGCAAGATATAACTTTGTTGACGCACGAAGACCCGGAAATATCAGCAAGTTTAAAGTAACTGGCTTAATGAAACAAATTACATTTTTCTTGGATAATAACAGGTAAAATGAGAAATGTTTATTATAAAAAAAACAAAGAAATACTCACAGCATACGCGGACTCGAGCTTTGTCGGCATTTAACAGTGCTTTTCAAGTTCGTAGAAGAAAGCGGCGTCTAGTGTGTGTGTTAAAGCAATATCGCCACCTATTTTGGAGTAACAGTATTACAGAAGACATTGGATCGGTTTTTACTGTGAACACTTTTAATACGCACAACAATTTACGTTTTAAATGCGTCTTTATAGCTTTAACCGCGTGGCATAATTTTACAATCTCCCCACGTCTGTATCTGTGTGTCAAAACAATTATTTTAAGAACGGTATTAAATGTTCTATTAAAGTCTTTTTTTAAACACAACACAATTAAATTAAGACAATACTGTTTGGTTTATTGATGGAAATTATTACATCATAAATAAATAGCTGATTTGGAAATTTTACGTGTGTGAAATAGATCAGCAATTCAACAGAACTGAACACAATATTACATGCAAAATAATATGTATTTTTAAAATGAGCAGTATTTTTAGAATTCTTTGGGCGTATCTTTAGATTTATTTTAGGGTAGGACGTTAAAGGTGTGTGTGTGTGTGTGTGTGTGTGTGTGTGTGTGTGTGTGTGTGTGTGTGTGTGTGGTGTGGTGTGTGCGTGTGTGCGTGTGTGCGTGTGTGCGTGTGTGGTGGTGGTGTGTGTGGTGTGTGGTGTGTGGTGTGTGGTGTGGTGTGTGGTGTGTGTGTGTGTGTGTTGTGTGTTGTGTGTGTGTGTGTGTGTGTGTGTGTGTGTGCGATTGCGCACGCTCACAGTCACAGATTCAGCCGGAGCGTGTGCGACTGTGCGTGATCCTGACGCAACTAGTATCTGGTTTCCAGTCTCTCCTTTGGATGACTACGCGCTGTCTGGAAAAGCCGAAGTTTTCACAGAAAGGATGCAAGACCTGCGTTTTATCCGAAACGACACCGTTTGAGCACCTCCTTTGAGTTTTATTCGATTGCGTAATAGGTGCGCTGACATTTACCGTTATCTGCGCTCTTTTGACTGCTTTAAGGCAACGATCAGTGTTAAAAGCGTTCCTTGGAGTTTTTTTTTTACATCTTTTCTTTTGTCGTGCGTGTTTTACGTGTATGGATACTTTTCTGGAGAATAGACGGTAGATTATGCATTCCACAGGATGGGTGCGAACAATGGGAAACAGAGCGGGAGTGAAGGTGAGTGCCAGAATGAAAACTTTCACAGCCAGACACAATGCTCCGCTTCCACTCTTAAATCTCAGTCTAGAGCAGCCATAGTTGTCAACGTCACTGTTCCCCTTTATTCTCCGCGTAGAGAAATATTCTAATATTTAAAGTACATACGTATGTTTTCCTGTCACTATTTAATTTTGTTGCTATGACAAGGTACTGGTTCATTTTCAAAACGTGTAAAATTGTATACCAATGCTTGAAACCAGTACTTTCCACAAGACTTTTATTCTGCATGTTAGTTTCTGTTATAATCTTTTACAATGTCTCAAAATGTTTCATTCCCAAAACTAGTACAAATATGTATTAATGCCTAACTCAATATCTATAGCATCAATTACTTGCAACGTCTCTAACATGCGTGTGGTGTAATGTGCTGTGCATAAAGGCTCAAAGGCATCTTCTTGGCTGTGGGATTTTTGTGTTTAAAAAAAAAACTTATCTCAAGATTACCCAGTGATTAGAGGTCAGGATAGCAATTCTGAGGTTCCTAATGACTTCAAGTGAGTGCTTGACTGCTATAGAGGTTTGTGGTCTTTTAAAGCTCACCAGATTTCGTTGAAAGGTCAAGGTTTGGCCCTCACGACTGGCACGCAGTGAGAAAACCAATAACTTCCCACATGCAATTCAGAAAGCCACCTACTTGTGTAAATCATATATCACATTTAAGCATAAACTGTTGAAGTAAAATATAGTTTAGAGGCCAAATATGTGTGGGTAAAAACTCCAGCTTTTCTGCACAGGTTTGAACTGTTTATGTTTTTGAGGACCCATAAATATATTCTTTAAGAAGTGTCTTCCAAAGGAAATAGTAAAAAATATTTTTTCGAACTCAATTTAGAATCAGGATGTCCTGTGTCTATTCTGGTGCAATTCAAAATAGTTTTCACACAATACTAACAATTACAACTTAAAATATGTCTTATTTCCTAACGCCCCCAAATTCAATAACATAAAGGACACCATTTACTCTAAATGGTTTAGGATTGGCAGACGTAAACATTATTAATATCATCATTATTATTGGCTGCTAACTCCACTGCAGGAAGAAAAATATTGTTCGATTTCAATAAGAAGTTGGACAAAAATTTGAGGCATCATTAACGTTTATTTGTTAGAGTTCGTAGGCTCTCCATTTTGATTTAGCGTCATAAATCATGTTAATTCTGTTACACTGGACCAGTTCATGTTCCACAATAACCTGTGGAATTTTGTAAATGTGATATTTCTTCGCTCAATTAATCTCATCAGCAGCGAAGCACATTCTTCAGCGACAATGAACAATAAACAATGCCAGTGACGCAATCACACGTCCCACTTAGGCTTCGTGTCTGAGCAAACTCGACTTTGTCTTGTCCACTCCATCAATAAAAACCCGGCTGCGATTCATGCGGTGATATCACTGATAGAGCATTTAGTGAAACAGATTTGTTTACAGAATGAACACTTTTCTAGCTCAGCCGTGGACGTTCGGTGTCAGGCCATTTATGGTCAAATCAAAGCTGATGTGAAATCTGGTTGTGTTTCCTGGTCCAGAGCCTGTAAACATACCTCGTGTGTGACCTGATACTCTGGCTGTTGACATAGAAGTGTTTTGGAAAGGTTTGCACAGATGCAAGGTTTTTAGATTTATTGCTATGTGAAAAAGAAACGTGCTTTTGAATGGGCTTTGGAATCCTTGGAGCTATGTTTTAAATGTGGATAAATCTTGGCTTGATCCTCCTGGTTGTTTCATTATGAAGTGAAAAAAATCGAACTAACAAAAGCAACAAACATCTCTCGGAATTCCATTTGCCACTCACCAGAATGTTATTTTTAAGTTCGCCAGCATTACTGGTCTGTCTTAAGATCAAATTTAGTGCTGCTCATTCAATGGGTTTAAATTAAATTGAGCTCAGGAGGATTCTGGTGTGTGGCACTGTAGGTCTCAGTGTGATTTGTACTGAGCTGTTCCGCTTACTCCTGGTGCTGGCCATCGGGGAGTATATATCTGTGGGAGGTATCTGGTTTGTTTTTCTAAGTTTGTGATGGACAGAAACAGAATGCTTGGTATTTCTTTTGCAATTATTCAATACTTTGCAGTTTGTTTGTTTTTCCAAAGCAAAAGAGCACATCAGCTTATTGCAGAATTAAAATAAATGGAATAAAATTGGCAACATTTGCCTTAAGAAGTACTAGTTCACTAATTAAAAAATACTTCATATATGTATAGTATATAAAATATATATATATATATATATATATATATATATATATATAATCATTATTTTACTTGCTTCTCTAGGTGTCCTGAGTTGTTCTTTGTGATTTTAGGAAAAGGCAGTTCCAGTATTTCCTCCGACTTGAGTTCAAGTACAGATCAGACATCGACCAAAACTCCAAAGAATGCAGCTACCAGCGAAGGTAAGGCATATGGTCTGCATTACACGTCACTAGCTGGAATTCTGTGTTTTCTTTTTCCTTCTTTATATCGTGACAAACACATTCGCCTTCATGAATGCAGAAAGTTGTTGTGTTCACTCTCTTATTTTGAAATTTGGATTTTGTCACGTAAAAATACTTTGTTACTTTTATGTAGAATTTTGAGTAGAACTATACTTAACTTGGATGAACCCATTACTTGTACTTCTTAAATTTGTATGCAAATATCTGTATTTTCTACTAATTCAATTTGGAAAAATAGCCATGCTATTTCATTCTGATTACTTTTCTTTCCGCATTGTCGTCAGTCTAAAAGAAAAAAACTACAGTAAACATGATTAGATGAGACGTATCATTCCGAATCCCTTTTGGTTTGTTCTTGGTCCATCACATCTGCGCATCAGCCAGTGAAATGGCTCAAAGAACTTTGAGAACCAGCTGCTTTTGAGGCAGCAAAGCATATTGATAAATCTTTGATGCATGTTCTGTGCTTCAATTTTGTTTTTTTGTTACATCACTCCAATAAAAGTAATTGATCACAAGCTACTACACAATACTAGTCATCATGTTTTCCCCTCTGAAACATGTTAATGATTGATAATGGTAGCACACATATGTGTAACTCTAGTATCTATACTTGAGTAATGAATTTGACTACTTTTGACAGCACGGCTTTTAGCTTGTGCATTACTTAGATGTTGACTGGTTTGTTTCCAGTTCACAGGTCTGCATTTTAGCATTTATACACGCACAAACGCCAGAAAGTAAACCAACAGTCTGTTGAATGTGGTCTTGGGTGGGAATCTGAAGTGGACATGGAGGATGTGGATAGTGTGTGCAGTGAGGGCATCCTTAGAGTCAGCTTGTGGCTCCTGTGGTACTGGCCTACAGGATATATAACTTAGCTGTCGGAGAGAACTGATCTTCTCTGTCCACAGTAATGTCAGATGGGGCTTCCAACAATGGCTTTGTGGCTTTGATTTAAACCAGCTCTGCCTCACAACTGAAAGAAAGAAGTCCTCACATGTCTCTTTTAGCGTCATCTAGACTTCTGAGATGTTATGCATCATCCTTGACTGTAATTACAGTGAGACTCTTTTACTCTAATTTGAATGATTATGCTATGACAAGAACTGCATTGTTTCTATTTTTCCAAAGCCTTTGGTACCCATAATCCATTATTCACGCAAGAGTCCAATTCCAAACTTAGATCATTGAAGAATTTGGAACATGACACGTTAAACCCCTTATTCGACCATTTTAGCATCCTGATCCCTCTGACCAAGGGGAAAAGATTCCTATGAAAAGCCCAGTGTAGACAATTGGTTGTTTATTGGGTTTAGAGTGTCATTTTTGTTATTTTAATGATATATATCTAAACAAAAACATAAATACATTTAATGTTATGGTCAGCTCCACATCGTTTGTCACTTCTGGATGGAAGAGCAGAGCCAATAATTTGCTCCACTGTGAGTCATTGTAAAATGCATACATCAGTTCCAGTGCTGAAGTTGCCATGAGGTTGTTTGAATAGAAGTGGGCAGAGCAACCTTGCAGCTGCCAGATAGTATTGTTCTGAGAGAGGAGACTTTCCAACCAGCACTTCCTTGTTGATAACCCCAAAGACTTTAAATTCTGTCGCCTGGACTACTTATTGTGTATATCATCTTGAGATTCTCAATTCTGGAATTTTCTTATTAAAGCATTTTTTTTAAACCTTTACTCTTGTCTTTTCTTTACACTTGTCTCTTTTGCATGTTATGCATCTATCGTTTTTTATTGATTGTTTGACCTCTGTATCAAACTGGAAATCAGCTGTTCCTTTGCCTTCTTTACAGCACATTCACAGTATGATTAACATTTTTCATAGAGAGCAGTTTAGTTTACATATTGAATTAGCATTTTCCTTGACTGGAATGTTGCACTTTGACCTACATTACTGAAACAAAGATGCTTGTGCGCTGAAAGAAATGTTGCACAAAGCTCTAACATAAGTTGGCCTAATTCAATATCAATAACTAAAAACCAGAGAGCTAAGTAGTTCAAAAATCGTTTTTCCTTATTTAATAATAAAATTGAACACCTCAATGTTTCAAAATGGCAGAATAAAATGGATGAAAAACAACAAAAAGTGAGTCAGTCTCTGTAAAATATAAAAAAGTGCAACCGCTAATTCACATTTATGTGATTTATCTCATTAATAGCATCCAGTACCTTCAGCACCCTGTAGGTGGCTCATCCGCTCAATAAATTAATTGTGGTAGAAAAAGATGCTGACTTGTTGCGCACAATCACAATGTAACGAACAACAGTAAGTGTCCAATCAAAGTAGTGGAGTAAAGAGTACAAATACTCAATCACAAATGTAGTTGACTACATTTTTCAAGTAAAAGTTTGCTTATATTTTTGATACAATGAGAATTGGCCAAAATACTCAAGTAACAAAGTTCAGTTACTGAAGTACTTTACACCACTGCTAAAAACCAACAAGCTACTGAAATACAATGACAGAAGTGGATGACATTGAACAGACTTCACGAGACTTTCCACTGAAACTAGATTGTTAATCTGTGCTGACCTTCAACAAGTTTTGTTTTTGAGGTAAAATCGTACTTTGTCTTATATACATGGTGAACCCATTGTGTATAGTTCCTGAGAAACTGTAAATATGTCAAACACTAGTAAAACTAATAGGGCACATATAACATTAGCGTTGCAAAAGCAAGCACACAATACAAAATAATGGACATTGATTAATCTATTGTTCACATTCACAAAAAAGCAAGGCCTGGATTGATTTTTACCAGATGTAATTAGCCTAGCAAGCTTTGGTAACCCTGCTGGAAGTAATCATTAGCTGGTTGCTAGCTACATCTTTAAGAAACATATGTTGTCTTTTTTTAATCCATGAGCTGTAAACAAGCATTTTTGAAAAAGACCCAAAGAGCTTTGGAAAAGCCAGAGTATTTCTAAGTATACTTCGATGATGATGATGATTTGGCTAGGCTATTCTAATTAACCAGAAGTTTGCTTTGATTTTAGATACATTTAAAAGAACCTTGTTGTATTTACTTTTAAAGTTCCACTGTAGAATTCTTTTAAACAATCTTTTATTATTAGCTGTAGCTTGTGGGCTTTTCCATTTTTATTTCGTTCACCTCTCAACATTTAACTGATGAATTGAACTGGTAAACTATGATAAGTTTTTTTCTTGTGCTAGTTTTCCACTTTAGACCTTAGGTTTTATATTTTTTCAAAACGTACTTTTAAATATTCTGTTTAAAAGTCTGAAGGCAGAACTGTACGTCAGGACAATGGAATTTTGTGGATGTGAAGGAGCGTAGACTGACTCCAGAGGAGCTGTTTTTATTAGATATGAATATTTCTGTACAGTTGTAGATTGGATAGCATGACCCATTTTATTAGCATTATTTTCATATATCAGTCAGTGTAAACAGATGAAGAAACTCACAAATGCCCAATGCTATTTATAGCAGTGGATTCCACTGTTCAGCCTTTATTACTGAATTGCATTTGTTTTTTCATTAAAAAAAAAAGATTGTTACAGTGCTTTGGCTTTTGTGTAGTTTATTGTTTTTTGTAATTTATTTTTGTAATTTTGATTTTGTATTTGTAAAACTATGTTCAATGCTGGGAATAATCTTCCAGACAAGAAGTGAATAAAAGCAATTCCTAAACTCTTTGGGGTACAGTGCAGTTCTGAATTCTCCATACGTGTCTATAATATAATCTTCCTTTGGATGCCTTCATGTATTACTGGGTGCACAGTTTTCATTACAACAAATATTTCTGTGCAAGATTGGCTGTTTGAAATACAATTTTTTTCTTTCTGGCCTTTGAACCCGCATGAGAATTACCACTTTACTGTATTTCCTGTTTTTCTGTTCTTTGATATTTGTAATTGTATTTAAACCTTTTATTTGTTTCTTTTCTCCACTTTCGATTGTTGGACACTTTGTTTTTTTTGTGCTTTATAAATGACGTTGACTTGACATGACTTACTAATTTCAGTTTTAACGGTGCCCAAACTCAACTCAACAATTGAATTTTATATTGAACAAGTGGGTTTAATGTGTGACAGGTTAACTGCGTTGTGGTCTGTGCAATGAAACACAATGTTGTTCAAATGGCCTCATGATGACAACCCAGTTCCTGGCTTGCGGACAGCTATCTGTAACAGAGCCATTTATGTTGCTGTAGAGAGTGTAGTTCCTCGCTGTCTCTTATTCATGCAGAAATTGGATCTGAAGTGTTTGGACCTTCCTTGAGAGCAAGAACTCTGGGTTGAGCTGAAGTTCACTTTGTGTACAGCATATCTCACAAACTGCCATTGTGGGAAGCTTTATTTCATCATTTTAATGTTTATCTGTCTGGTCGAGGCATTTAAAAAAGAATAAAATGTTTGCGTGTCTTTCACGTTATGTTCGAAACTCTATTTAGTACACTTTAGGACAGAAGCAAGATGTGAAGCACAAGACTGATAGTGACATGTTTTCATTTAGCATTCCTTGTCAAGAAGGTTTCCAGCGCTCCCTTCCAGTTTACACGGCTAGTCCAGGAATAGACGGGAAATGTAATGGAATTCACGTGTGAATTTATTGGTCAAACACATTGAAAGCCAAGCAATGAGTGTTTATATAATGTTAATCAAGTGTATCTGTCATAATACGCTGCTGTTGTGGTAATTTAATCAGATGCGATGTGTTTCCTGTGCCCGAGAGTTGAATAGTCGACTGTGTGTGACCGTAAGACGTCAGGTCAAGCTATGATTTCTTATCTGCACTTGAGCAGAGCAGTTGGCTTACTACTCACAGGCTCCAGTGTAGGTTTTATTAACTGCGCTTCACTGATGGCAAGATCCACATTACACAAAGTGGGTGTTGGAGAGTGGAAATTTGTAAAGACCTATAGTACATACATTTTCTGTTTATAGTGTCACACTCCAATATATATATATTTATGTGTTTTTCTTTCTTCTTTATTTAATAGCTTAATGTAGGTGTACACATACATAGAGACATACCTAGAGTGATTAAGTGGATTCTCTGTCTGTTCAAACATGAATTATTTGATCCTGAAGTGCTGAAAACTACTTGCCAGGGAAGGACAATTATTTTTGAAAGAAATATCCTTCAGGTGCCAGGTTTTCTGCCTGTTTAACAGTATATCTGGAACGCATTTGGACCAGTGTTCTGTTTTGGTCTCCAGATGCTTCCAGGGTGTTACTAGAGTGTCATGACAAATCTTTCTGGAAGCAGGTTAGAAAGCTTGAACACAGAAAAAGTGGCTCGGAGATGTTGTGTAGGTGCAGTGTCTTGAACGGTGTGTGTATGACGAGAATTTTTCTTGGTGTTGGCAGGTGGTGAACATACATGCTTGAACACAGAAAAAGTGAAAGTGGCTCGGAGATGTTGTGTAGGTGCAGTGTCTTGAACGGTGTGTGTATGACGAGAATTTTTCTTGGTGTTGGCAGGTGGTGAACATACATCACAACATACATAAAAATACACATACAAACACAACAGTTGACCAGACATGACCGCGACAAGCCTTGTAGTGCACATCTGGAATAAGTAATATAAATTATATAAATAAGCGACGACCTTGGGGATCAAACCCACAACTGTAAAGTGCTTGAGTAAATGGATTTTGTTACTTACGTTGCTACTTAATTTCTACTTGTACTGACTATCAAAGATATAAGCAACTTTTACTCTCTACTGCACTACTTTTTTATTTGAATGAACACTTATCGCTCTTGGGTGGACGAGGCGTTATCGCCATCTGCAGGGTGCTGAAGCTACTGGAAGCTATTTATGAGCTAAATCACGTGAGTGTGAATTAGTGGATGTACATTTTTGCACATTTGAGTTTGGCAGAGAGAGCTATCTTGTTTTTCTAAATTGAGTATGAGTAAAATACTTAAGTTCTTTCAAAATGGGATACTTTACGACTTTTACTCAAGTCTTCTTGGAATTGGTGACTTGACAGGTAATTAAGTAATTTTTACAGTAAGGTATCTTTACTCAAGTATGATTTTCAGGTATACTCTTTACACCTCTGATACATTTTAGGAATTCTCTGAGAAATTGAACCAGAAAAACATTTAAATAAAAGCAAACAGATGATGAAGTCATACTAATATTGACTTAGAAAGTCTTAATAATGCATTCTAAGTCATGGAAGTTTGTGAAATTTTATTTAAATATATAAAGACCGTTTTCAACATTTGTTGCTTTAACCTTATTTGAAGATTAGATTAAAGATCAGCAAGAAGATATGCTACTGGAAACCATTAAAAGCCAAGTCAGACTCACCAGTGCTGTCAGATGTCAACTAATTGTTTAAAGCCCAGTAACGTCCGTTACCCAACGTCCGTTTCCCATTAGGGGCTCAATGTAATGAAAATAAAATGGTAATAAGAAAGCAAGGCTTTTTCATGTTATAGCAAGGCAACCCTCTGGTATAGCCCTCTGGTATGTAGACAGCCTGGTCTTCAATCGCTCATGTCAGATCTCGCCTTGCGAAAACATAATAACACGTGAGATAAAGCAGCAGCATGTTGGTGTGTATACAGTACTTTGTTTGACAATCAAGAAACAGGACTGCTTCAGAAAAAATCTGTTAAAAATTCAGAGACATTTTTCATGGTGGTTGTTTCCTGTAATGAGGAACAGGAAGTCAGTAGGCAGTTATTTCCATTGTGCCCCACTGTTGAGGTCACTGTTTCCTCCCTGAAGGCCAGAGGCTGTTCAAAGACCTTTGATCATATTTAAATACAATTAGGCATATACTTTGTTTTTTATGATTTTGTGGACTTTGTGGTTGATTAATTTCATATTTTTATAAAAATGTTTTTTTAAATAACAAAGAGTGCAAAATGAACTGGTGGGATAGATTGGCCTGTTATTTATTTCAAATGGTTTGTAGATAATTGTTAATAAAATAGTTCTCACTAACAAACTCCATATTGTCTTTTGACGTATGAGATGCAAATTCTTATTATATAGACTTATAGTTATTCCGCTTGAGTTCTGTGAGACATTGTGTCGCCTCTTCTGATAAGGCTGGTTTGTGTTTAAACATAAGCCGAGTGTTCTGGAAACTTCTTGTGTGCAGGTCTTCAGTGTGCAGAGCTCTCTGTGCGATGACTTGAAATTCCGTTGGAAACTAATTAAATCAGATTTATTATACTTTTGAGTTTCATTTTAGCCACATCCACTCTAAATTTCACAATTTGGTTCATAAATCAGTTTGAAAATGTTCCCGGTCATATTTTCATCAGCTTGACAATGCATGTGTTGAGATGAAAATCACATCTGTTCACTCTCCTGTTCTCATAAAAACATTAAATGTTCGAATTTATCTTTGTATTATTTTAAACTGAACTAACCTCTGAATAACTTACTCTGTAATTAGAAAGGTAGAAAATTTGAACTAATTTGAGGTAAGTTTTTTTGGTGTTTTTGACCATAAATCCTACTCAAACACACACACACACACACACACACACACACACACACACACACACTTACACACACACATTTATATATGCCATTTTATAATAACCGATGCACACTTTACTACAACCTGGATGATATGTTTGTTGGAAGTTTCGGATCAGTACAAAAAGAATTAAAGCTGAAAATGTATTTAATAAAATATATAAATGTAGGGACAAATAATTTGGAAAACATTAATTTATATAGGTATTGCATGCCGTGTGTGTGTGTGGGGGGGTCTATTTAATTCAAATTTTGAGTCCAAATATATGATTTCCCTAAACTCTGGGTTTATCTGTTTTGATTCAAGACTAAATCAGAGCAGCCCGAATCTGGCAATAATGAGCTTTGAGGGCCAAGTGGCTTAGCTGGACTTGAATGCATAGAAAAGGGGGCATTCAGTTTAAATATGGCATCAGATTGGCTCTACATAGTGAGATTGTGCTGCTTATCGCACCAGCCAATCAAAACCGTGAATAAATTGTATTTGACTTTTGCCTTAGAGTTGGGCTAATCTAATAATCCTTTGTTAATCCACAGCATGTTATATTGTCTTGGAATTGTCGTACAATTTCCAGAATTTAATTTTGTCCAGACGTCATGTAGAAAAGTGTGTGCAAGCCGAGTGTACATGTGGTTAGTTTGGGTAAAGGGGCCCAGACTAGGATGAGGGTGATCAGGCTTCAGACTGTTTCTCCAGATCCCCTCTGGTTTTTGCATCACCAGCCAGGCTCTCCACCGTGGGGAGGGGAGAGACGAGAACAGGCTGGTTAGGAACATGTAACGCTTTCCCTTCGCCTCCTTTACTGTGGCAAACCCATGGCTTGAACACCAGATGTTTGAATATTTCCTCTATGATGTTCTTAATTAAATCAGATGAATCCTGTGCCCATAAGGATGAAAATTTCTAGAACAATATTTATAGAGACATGGTAACTTCACTTCTTTTTAATATGAAAATGAGGGAGTGGAAACATCAAAGAAATATGGTGGTTTCACGACTCTGCGTACTGTTATGAATAAATCTGGGGGATAAAATACACAAACAAAAAGTAAATTGTGTGTGCATGCACTCTTTCTTCTGGTTATCTGACTCGGTTCTGAAATGATTCAAATTAAGCTGATTATTATTGTTAAAACTGCGTTTGTATGGTCACTAATGTAGTTTTTGATCTGGGATTTTAAATTAAGCGGTACATTTCTGATTTGAAATGTACGTATTATTTTTTTCTTTTTTTTTTTTTTTACTTTTGAGTAATTAGTGTAATAACTGAAATAAAAGTGAACTGAAAGGAAAAGTGTCCATTCCATGTATTAAACGATTAAATTAAACGTCAGAAAACTAATTTTTTAAACAACTTTTTAATATCTAAAGTGTTGACTTTATATCCCACAGTAGTGAAGGAATCATGTAGTTTTTTTCAGTGCTTTTATCTTGGAGCCAAAATCATTCTAGACAAAATATGAGCTAGTAATGGGGCTTTTGAGCTAAAACATTGGTCTTTGATCTGAATCACTTTATAAAGATGCACAAAAATAAAACTGCAGCAATCCTCTGTACTAAACTTACTCTGTACAATGTCTTTTATAATCAAATACATACAAACTGCAATTCGATACAAATAATTATCTGTTATAAGTTCAATAATGCTTTTGATTTGTATTCTCACTTTTCATGAGACATACTAAACTTCTTTCACCAAAACATCATATCAGAACTTGAATTTGAGATGTTATTTCACATCCTTAATATGCTACTTCCCTAGTTGGTATCAGAATAAAAGACGTCTTGCTAAGTAACTGAATGATCCGTCCATGTGTGCGCCGGTAATGTATCAGTGCAGCTGCCTTTGGAGGCACGTATGTTGCGGAGCCAAAGAATCTTGCATGAGAAGCCGAGAAGGCATTTTAATCAAAACAAGATGCCCAGTGGAAGCTGGATGGGGCACAGCTGAGACGTTTGCAGGACCAGCGTCTGTCAGGAACTGTGGTTAAACTGACAGTTGAGCCAAGTGCTGCGAGTGCCAGGTCTGTCAACGGCCTCCGATAGAGCAGTGCTACTTTAATCCTGCTCCTGCAGATGGAAAGATCCATCTCTGCTGTCATGTAGCCTCCTGGCTGTTAATGCACCACTCGGAGAATTAGCCTAATAGTTTGACACCTATAAAAACAAGTTGGCAGCTCCAGTCTCTGGACTCCAAACACCAGAAAGTTACAGGTTCTCTTGGTTGTGAGATCAGATTACTGTCTGCTGCACGGGGTCAGGCAGGGTCGGTGGTAGAAACGTGTGTCTGAAGATCACACTCTACTGCAGGGGTGTCAAACATGCCGGATCCGGCCCGCAAGTAGGTTCGATCAGGCCCGCCGAATTGTTTGGAAAAAATAGAAAAAAAAAAAAAATTTTTTTTGCTGCAATTCATTGATTGTCCGCTAAGGGGCATTTCCATCGGAGTAGAACGCTGCAACACTGAGACGGACAGAATCGTGTTAAGAACGGAAAACAGGTGTTATCCGCTACCTATCTGCTACAACCTCATTAATCAAAATGTTCCAAACGGAGAAAGATAGATAAATAGTGTAAATGCAAACAGTATTTAAGGCTTAAATACTGTTTGCATTTAAATATTGCATGTTTCATTTATGAAGTTTACGAATGTGACTTTCTTCATTGCACATTTAATATCACTCTCCTTTGTTTGTAAGGTGTATGCAGGGATTTAATTTATATTTATATAAGTGGTTTAAAATTCAGTTCTTTAAAAGCCTCAAGTGCAATACTATATTTTTCATTACCAATTTAAGATGTGTGCCTTTGTACAATCAGTGGGATAAGTTGCAATGCCTAAATGTGAATGATAAAGGTAAATTGCACATTTGTAAGGAATTAAGAGGAAATTCTTGGAATGTTTTGTAAAAGCATAGTTCATTAAAATTCAATATGTTCCTAATGTTCTTGTGATTCTTTACACCAAAACAAAGAAAATACATGATATTTTTTATATTTAATGCAGAGTATGGTATAATTTTACTGGTCCGGCCCGCCTGACATCTCCTTAGGTCTTATGTGGCCCGCTTTGCGAAATGAGTTTGACACCCCTGCTCTACTGTATCAATCAATAAAAGCTAGAGGATGGTAGATCTGATCTCTAAAACTTTATTATAAACAAAGTATCTGAGTGAGGGAGAGTTACTATTTTATATGATTATACCTTGAGCATTTGCGGGTTATGTTCCGGAACCGTCACGGATCAAGAGGAATCGCAGATGTTTGGTAAGCCACAAAAAATATGCTTTCAAATAATAACTCTCTAGAGTTTAAAATAAAAAATGACTAAAAGGAAGCCCACCACACTTTACTTGCACTTAAAGGTTAACTTAATACATTAAGCATACAGAGAAAAATGACTGACTTATAATTAAATAAACGCACAAAAAAAGTTTTACTTGCCAAACTAGCCCGATTGGTATTCTTCTGTATTACTATCTAATTCTATCTGGATTAAATAATGTATATTATGAAAACCGTGTGCAAATAATATAATGCAATTTCTATCTAACACTAGCTGTATTATTTCCTTTAATAAAACACTTCTTTCATGTCCAATCGCTCTATTCCACCATCTTGTCTGAGCACAGGGAACTGTGGGTAATGTAGTGCAGCATCAAAATCATACAGTAACATTCAGACAAACTAGTTGTTTTGGAGATTTTTTTCTTAACTGCATGAGCGACAAAGTCAGTTTAATTAGTTACTTGTTGATTAGTGTCTAACTAATATCAAACACTTGTGGGAAAACAAAATGGTTTTAAAACCGCAAATGAGCTATTGTTTAAAAGCAAAGTTCATAAATTCTGTAATTACAAATCAATTGCTGAGAGTCGAAGCTCACAAATAAAGCAAACTACATCCATGAAGTCTCTATCCCAGGCTAGTAGTTTTAGGCCCTATGGAACTTTTTTTTATTTGGCCCTGGTAGTAGTATTAATAATTAAGCTGGTCTCTAGGGACCCCAAAGATTGTGAGTCTTTAAAATTGTCCTAACTTCCTCCCCTTATCGTCACCCGTGCTCCAACCAACATAAAATACCGCTGCTAATGTTAGCATGACCTCTACCACAGTACTGCTTAAGGTCAACATCATTGACAGATGAATTAGACAATCCAGTAGAAATAAACTGGGGTTGAATAAGCAAAAGCATGTGAGCAACCAAACATCTGCATGAACGATTCTATTTTCTAAAGACTCCTCAAAAAATTCCTAAAGTCTTGCTATCACGTAAATGTTTGGACCGCTACATTAAGAGCAATACAAATAAAAGAAACAGTTTACTGTGTAGCGTGTGTGTTATTTAATGTTGCATTTTCGTTAGATTGAACTAATGACTTATCACTAGTCTATTTGTAGACCAACCAGAAAATCTAAGTAACAGAAGTAGTATTGGTGTTGTGAAAGGTCTTTAGACTGAGATATTCGCATTGCTTGTAAACTGAGCATGTGTTGGGGCGAATCAGGCTCTCTTCACGTGTTCAGCCGTACGGTGGCCTTTTTTGGAAGTAGAAGGACTAAGTGAAAAGGAGTTGAGTTTCAACGTAACATCAATTTGATGGATTATATACCAACATATTTGTAACGTTAACTGATGTGGTGTTTGCTATTTTGCAAACTGCACTATGCATAACTGGTGAGCTGAAGTAGAAGTCTTGGTGATTCCCCTGGTAATGGCTTGTGTGGAGCTCTACAGTCATCTGTGTATGTGTAAACAACACGAGTGAGTGGCTCCGACCCCCATTTCACCTTCGCTCCAGACCCTTTGGAGTCTGCTCAGTACACGAAGGTTGGCTTTAATTCCATTTAATTTTTGTCCTTCAAAAGGTAGAAGATTTCAGCCGAGATTGTGCCTAAAAGAGTCTTTTAGATAAGCCCCAATCCGCAAAAGGCATATTTGTGAGCAATTACCCCTGGAACACTCCTGAGATGAAACGGAGCTTTTGTTTTCAAATTTGTTACTGATACGCCTTACTGACTCTTTTTGCATTTTTCCACTTGGTGTTTTTTTAAAAAGTGTTGACCTTTGAGAGAATACTGCGTTTTAATGGGATCTGACTTGAAATGTTCAGGAGAGTCGTAGCTATATTGCACGAGTACATTCTTGGATTCACAAACTCACCAAATTGTCCCTGGAACATAACTAATATTCATTCACAACTTTTATTTAAATATTCACAAACAATTGCCACAACATAAGCCAAAAATAGTGAGATGTGGATGAAACATCTAACAATGTTTACAAATAAAGTAAACTCGGGGACAAATAAAGTTTCTTTGACTTGACTTGACTTTGACAATAGCGAAATGCAATTACCGGTAATCGCTATTAATTATTAAGTATTCATTAGTTATTATTATTATTATTAGTTACGTGTTCAAGTACAGCAACTTAAGCAAAATGTGTTGTTTACAACCAAGTAACATTTATGTATCTATAGCTAAGTAACACTAATGTTATCTGTTTATTACTAAGTAACATTTTTGTATTTGTAACTGAGTTTTTTCTCCAATTCAAGTTCACCTGAAACGCATGCTTTCGTACTGTGGAAGTAAACCCAGAGGAAACCAATGCAAGCACAAGGAGAGAACATGCAAACTTCACATTGTTCCCGTCTGGACCTCAAACTCTCACCTCAAGTCTCGAATCGGTTCTTCTTGCTATGCTTTGCACCATTGTTTCAATCAAAGTAACAGTTATTTATATGTACTTTCACTCAAGACTAAATTTGTATCGTTAGACCCTTCTCAGAGAAGCATCGAGCTTGACATTGCTCAGATAGGGTGAGTGGCAGGATGCTGAAGAGTGATGAATATGTGTTGGAAAGCTCACTGGAGACTTCCCTTAAGTTGACTGCAGGGTGAAGCGGCATTCCACACATTCTGATCTCAGCGATCTGCCATTCTGGTTCTGCGTATGAAGACCTTTACCTACACTTATCTTAGTGGAGAGACTGAGCGTAATCTGACACAGAACATGTGTTCTTGATTTTTGTAAATCAATTGCATGTTTTACAACAATATTGTAGCTGAGTAATTCATTGCGTAAACATTGCCTTTGGAAATGTCAGATATTTAGTGTCTTCGAAGTAATTCAGCACCTAAGTGTAGACATTTAGCAAACTCTTGTATTCACCAAGACAGGAATTCCATTGCAGTTCAACATTCAAACAACTTCACCATTTTTCTAGAAGACAACAAATAATCTTTTGAATACTGAAGTACCGAATAAGCCATTAGAAGTTTTTATGATGAGATACACATTACGACTCTGCTGGAAGGTCTGATTGGCGCAGAAATGTTTTATGTTTTAAAAACTCTAGTTTTTAATTATCACATTTTTTTATTATTGATATAGATACTACATATATTGATAACAATAAATACAAATTTGGTTTTAATCAAACAGAGAACCCAAGTTCTTATTTTGGTTGAACGTGCATAGTCAACATCAGGGCGAGCTACTGATGAGATGACTAAAGCCTTAAAAAAATGTTTTATTGGACTTGGATTGTACACCTTATGTTGCTATTATATATATATATATATATATATATATA
Source organism: Paedocypris micromegethes (assembly GCA_028031935.1). NCBI lineage: Eukaryota > Metazoa > Chordata > Actinopteri > Cypriniformes > Paedocypris > Paedocypris micromegethes. The sequence continues at coordinate 27,464,111 of CM051493.1, forward strand.
TATATATATATATATATATATACACCAGTGATTTTTTTTTTTGTTTTCATAAAAACATACTTCCTGTCCGGCTGAACAAAATTTCTGAAAGCCACATTTGGACACATGGAAAAGTTGACCTTGGGACCAAATCCAATTAGACATTTTTTTGTTTTAAATTAAAACAATAAAGCTTCTCATATTTGGTATGGAGTTGCCAAAATTTGTATTTAATTTGTATTTATCAGGAAAAAGTAAGCACATATAAAGCAAAAATTACTGCTGGGATTAGAATTAAAATTTGTCTTTTTAAAGACAATATCAAAAACATTTTTTGTAATGCTTGAACCCAGAAGGATATTTGGGAGCAACACGCAGAGAAGTGTCTCTGGTTGAGGTTTTACAGATCAACCATTGATTTCAAACTAATGGAGGATTAGTAGATATTTAATCCTCTGCTTAGCAGCTTGACACACTTCAGTATCAGCGCCACTGTTCTCGGTTCCTCGGGGAGAGACGCTTTAAGCTGTTAAATCCCATTGTGAGTAATGCATTGTGAAACAGATGCTGGCAATTTGATTAAAGTTACCCTGCTGTTTTCCTGTTTGCTCAATCTGTCAAGCGGAGAAAATTATATTTGATTGATTGATTAATTCTTTATCTTTTCAAGCAAAACTGTGCTCAATTTTAGCAGGTAGAAATTTGATTTAATCTTTGACTGAGAAACATTTTAGATTATTTTTAATGTTTTGCAGCCGAGATTTGACGGATGGTAGGAAAGATTGGTGAGTGAATAGTAGACAGGTATTAGGGTTAGGGTTAGACAGGAGTGAGTGTGTAGACAGGTGGATTGATGGGTGGCTGGGTGGTTGGTTGGTTGGTTGGTTGGTTGGTTCGTTTGTTGGATGGGTGGATGTCTACGTGAATGGTGAACACTGAATGGATGGATTGGAAACAACTTCACTGACACTTGACCAATGGATGGTTTATAATGCAAAGGTCTTAAGTAACGGTACATTTTTTTTATCCCTCGGTCTTGGTTGACTTGTGTAGTGTTGGACTGGTTTTTAGTTTTTAGTCTGGCCACACATCAGATGCCCAGATGGTAATTTGGCTAATTGGTGCTCTAATGACTGTGGTTTAGCCGGATTTTGCAGTAGGATTTAGGTTTCAGAAAGTCATCAGTATTAACCCTTTATAATGGTAGTTCTTACAGTTTTTCTCAGTCGCTTTAGTACAATTCTCAGATCAAATTGAAATTCTCAAAACTTTTTGTTCAATCTTCACATCATGATGTCACTTGTGCACATCATATAAGCAGTTTCTCACTTCTTTGAACAAGTTGCAATTGCTTTGGTACATCATTCAAACGAGTATGCACAATTTTCTGCTCTTTGATACATTATCAATTGTTTGTCATGTTGATCAAAAGGTATTATATAGTTCACTGTGCAATAGTCTTACTCCTCAAAACACCTAGTCATTAGTTCATCGTATAAGTCATTACTTGCAAAATGGTTGATCAAGTTGACAATGTGACAAACATATTTCTCTAACAAAGGTGCATCTCATTGACAATCAATGGGCAAGTATATACTGTATATGGCTGAAGCACAACACAGTGTTCTATGTCTGACAATGGAAAGACAAGGAATTGGACTGTGATGTGGATGAGAATTTGTGGCGTAACATACAGGAACGACAAGTTTTGAGAGATGGACTAAAAACTTTGAGCAAGTTACAGGCTTTTGCAAGAAATCCAAAGTGTTTTGCTGTTTGTACAAATTGTTTTGAGAAATACACACACAGATTTGCAAACTTCAATTCTGATCTGAAAATTGTACTAAAGCGACTGAGAAAAACTGTAAATCAATAGTGGAATTTGTTTTATCTGAGCCAAAATATGTGCATTTTTCTATAAACTGGTTTTGGCTGGTTGACTAATTTGATTTAAAATTTGCCTGACACCACGCTCTTAACCAAAAAAACATAAATTTACCAATTCTGCATGTGCTTTTGTTCCCCACACACAATTAAACACACAGACACACACACACAGACACACACACACACACACACCTACACACACACACACACACACACACACACACACACACACACATACATATATAATTTTTTTTCTTTTTTTTATTTAAGCACATTTTACATAAAAAAAAAATTAAAAATACATTTTAAATGTCACAAACAACTCTAGATTTTAATGTCACAAACCAAAAATATGACATTTTCAATTCCTCCTTGACCACAAGCACGTGTGTGTACACACTTAAATTTTACCATTTCAGCTTAAAGTCTTTCATTTCCTCGTTCATGGAATAATATTTGATATTTGATATTTACACTGATATTTGATGTACATTTGATTTAAAGCAGTGTGCTTTAAATCAAATGAGATGATTTAAGGTAAATAAAGATGCGTTATTTACCTTAATGCAGCTCACTGTGGAACAGCAGGAGACAGAAACATCTGTCAAATGAAACAATGGGGTCATCATTGTGGGGACCATAATTTAATGGAAATAGCAGACTTATGGCTTGAGTTGTTCCGAACAATACATTTTGGCAGTTAGGCAGCGCTCGGTTTAATCAGATGGAATAAAATGGCTTGCAAACCCTGATTCTCATCCAATCACGCAACAGCGGAAGAAGGCCTGTTACATTATAGCTGAGGTTTCTGTGATCCGGCAGCGAAGAAACTCACAGGAGATTTGTCTGTGAATATGGTTTTTGCAGACTGCGTGTACATGTAAAGATCTCAACAGCACAAGCCAGAGACTCACATTTCCTAAAGCTATGAAACACTTTATATCACCGCCATCAAGCCAAGCACGTCACACGTGTAGAAAGACCAGCACATTAACTGGTGGAAATGATTTGTAAGAGAAGAGATTACATCATTTCAACAATGTGTCCGTGTTATGTAAAAGCTCCATATAGTTGTGTGTGTTCTTTTTGTCCTGCTCTTCATGGCTGTTTTTCATCTCCGCTCTTCCCCAGATTCTGATCTTAGCATGCGGACAGTCAGCACACCAAGTCCAGCTTTGATTTTACCACCTCGTTCTTCTTCTGCGCTGCATAATGGTTCCTCTACATCCTCTTCGACTTTTGGCACAGAAACCATTGCAATGGTGCACAGACCCCCAGCCTCCCTCACCCACCCCCAAAGGGGTTTGCGACAACCAAAGGAGCAACAAGGCGCCCCCATTGACATCCTCCCTGACCATGCCTTTCTCCAGATCTTCACCCACTTACCAACTAACCAACTGTGCCGGTGCGCCCGCGTGTGCCGCCGATGGTACAACTTGGCTTGGGACCCTCGCTTGTGGAGGACTGTTTGTTTGACCGGAGATGTGCTGCATGTGGATCGAGCTCTTCGGGTTCTCACTCGTAGACTGTGCCAAGACACTCCCAATGTCTGCCTCACTTTGGAGATGGTTGTGGTGAGTGGCTGTCGGAGGCTGACGGATCGGGGACTGTACACTGTGGCACAGTGTTGCCCGGAACTCCGTCGCTTGGAAGTGGCTGGCTGCTACAATGTGTCTAATGAGGCTGTGTTTGAAGTTGTGTCCCGCTGCCCCAATCTGGAACATCTGGATGTCTCAGGTATTATATTTTATTTTATAATATCTTATATAATATTTTATTTTATTATACAGTAACATATATAGTATGTTCTATATATCTATATACAATCTATATTTAATCTATTTACAGATTATATTTAGTGCTGTCAAAGTTAACGTATTAACGCACATTATTAATTTTAAGTGCTTAATCCATATAATTATATATATACATACATTATATATATATATATTTTTTTTTTTTACAAAAACACAACGTCCTGTTTTTATTAAGAGTGCAATCTAAAAAATATGTACTTCAAACTTTCAATTGATGGTTAACATGTAAGACCAAAATTGACTTTTTTGTGTGTTTTATCTTGAAAAAAGTGCGACTCGACCTCAAAGGAAAGACAGTACAGTGCAAATTGAACAAAAATTATACCAAATTATTTTACAGTATTTAAACAAGTGTTTTAGTGTTGAGTTTACATACATTTACACATTACACCTCCATATCCAATATTACTAGCTTCAGTCATTTAATCGAGATTAATTTGGTCAGGGAAGTGTGATTAAATAGTTGAAAAAAAATTAATTGTTTGACAGCCCTAAATTATATTATTTGAACTTTTTTTTTTTCATAATTTTCTTCTCCTTTTGCTTTTTTTTTTTTCAATCAATGTGCACAAACAAAGCAAAATAAAAGGACATTTTTTTGCATTTTAGTCCCAAAAAAGATTGTCCTAAAATGCTAAATTACATAGAAACATATTGGGTGATTTGGGGAAATGGCAAGTCTTGAAATTGTTTTTTTTTTTAATTAACAAATGTCTACCTTAGTAGTGTTGTCATCTTGGTGTAATAACTAGTTAGTGGTTCTCATGTCTCCCGTCTGTGAGATTCAGACCAATAAAATATTTTTTATGAAGCCTTTAAGCAGAATCAATAGTTTCCAGTCTCGACAACAGCTGCTCTTCACCTGCCTTGTTGTCCAGCATGGTGACAGCTGAGTGTTCTTTTAACTTGAAGATTATTTTAAAATGTCCAGAACTTCCTTTTAGAAAGACTGGAAAAGATATTAATAGCTTTGGCATTCTCTCTGTGCTTGTTAAACTTCCCAAACAGAACCCAGACCTCTGACATTAAAGTTGCTTTTGGAAAATGTGTTACTATACTTAAGAACAAAAATTGTAAGTGAAAAGATGCATATACACGTTTGTTTCTGTTCTACACTTTATTTGTATATGCATTTATACAGTTGAGGGCCAAATTATAAGCCCCCTACAAAAAAGTAATTGTTTAAGTATTTAAAATTTGCTTTTAAACAGAGCAACAAAAAATTAACACATTGACACTGGGATTTTACTATATCTGTAGTTTTTGTGTGCTCTGTTTAAAAGCACTTTTCAGCTGCTTTTAAAACACTGACTATTTTGTAGAGCAGGGGTGTCAAACTAATTTCACATTGTGGGCCACATACGGCCTAGGGATGAACCATTCATACACTTTTTCATATTGTTATTGATTAATTCATTATTTTATGAGGATCCTTGAGGGTCTCGAAAAGTGCTTGTGTTTTTATTAAATAATCAATACACTATGGATGAAGAACCATATTGGGGAAAAGATCAAGAGTGATTGATAACAAATTATCTCCTCAAGTCCCATCCCTAGTGTTTTATTTCCAACTTCCTTTGCTGCACTTCCTGTTTGGAGCACGCTGTTGTTATCCCTGTTGAGTCCAGCTGTGGTCCCTCTGCTGTCGGACTGGAGCTCTACAATCTCCGTGATGGGCTGAAGGATAAACCATCCCCCACTCCTGCTGATATAACTCAATTCAGATGTCTCTCCTTGACTTAAATCAGCCCCTTCCCTGCCATTTCCACCTTCTCTGAACGCTGAACAATAACCATCCGCTTCACTACTGTTACAGTCTTGGCTACTAAGATGTACATGTTAAGTTGCTGTTTTTGCTTAACTCTGTAACAAGTAAACTAAATTACTTAGTGCGTATTTCACAGTTGCCATTTTGTTGCTTTTTAAAATCATGCTTTTAACATTAAATCGTTAGTTCATCTAAAAGAAAACCTTGCACTCATAAACCAACAGAGAACCACTCAGTGAAGATTTTATAGCACACACACACACACACACGCGCACACACACACGCACACACACACACACGCACACACACACACACACACATTTTTGTTATTTTGGCAAGCAAAAGATAAAATAGTGCTGTTGAATGCCTAATTGTATAGTTGTACTGTAAGTTATTGTCTATAAGATGTGTGAACTGAACAAACCTGAAATGCTGATTTGAGGATCAAATTTGGCCTTTAAATGCATATATTTTGACAGTTTTTAACACTCTAAGGCATTGGTGGGCAAACTTTTTGATTCTCAGGCCACAATGGGTTCTAACCTTTGACATGGGGGCCGGACAAGGAGCAGATTGATGAAGTGTTTTGGGCAGCCTCACCTCACTGGAGAACACGTTGAAATTGGGAATGGAGGAAATATATGCTTTAATTCCAAATGAAAACAAAGAAAATTTACAACAAATTATCTGATTTTGGAAAAAAAATATCTGACTTTCATTAAAGTTTCACAAGCTCGGTGGGCCGGATTAAAACGTTTAACGGGCCGTATGTGGCCCCCGGGCCTTAGTTTGCCCATGCCTGCTATAAGGCCATAAAAATGCTATGATGCAGGAATATATTAAATCTGTTGTATTTTGATTAGGCGTTTGCATTTTTTAAATTTTGTTTAGTTACCATCTTAATAAAGTATTTCTTGGCTTTTCATAGTGTAACAGCGTATTCATATTTCCATATTGCTTTGGCCCCAAGACTAGTTTGATCCAGTTTGAGCTTTTTTATAAATTGCCTGTATATCCTACAATTAAATTAAGGTTATTGAAGGCAACACAGTAATGGATTTGATTGTTTTCTGATCCTAAACACACTTTGCTTTCATTGTAGGTTGTTCCAAGGTTACCTGCATCAGTCTAACGCGTGACGTGTCCGTGAAGCTTTCCCCTCTTCATGGCCAGCAGATCTCCATCCGCTACCTGGACATGACTGACTGTTTCGCCTTGGAAGATGAAGGTCTGCACACTATTGTGGCGCACTGTACCCAGCTTACCCACCTCTACCTACGCCGCTGTGTGCGCTTGACAGACGAGGGTCTACGCTACCTGGTCATCTACTGCCCCTTGGTCCGGGAGCTCAGCGTCAGCGACTGCCGCTTCATCAGTGACTTCGGCCTGCGGGAGATCGCCAAACTCGAGGGCCGCTTGCGTTATCTCAGCATAGCGCACTGCAGCCGCATCACAGATGTAGGCGTGCGCTACGTGGCCAAATACTGCGTCCGACTGCGCTACCTGAACGCACGTGGTTGTGAGGGACTAACAGACCATGGCATCGAGCATCTAGCCAAAAGCTGCCTCAAACTAAAGTCTCTGGACATTGGGAAATGCCCCCTGGTGTCGGACGCCGGGCTAGAGCAGCTTGCACTAAACTCCTTTAACTTAAAGAGGCTGAGCTTGAAGTCATGCGAGAGCATCACAGGCCGCGGCCTTCAGGTGGTGGCAGCGAACTGCTTTGACCTTCAGCTGCTGAATGTACAGGACTGTGACGTGTCTCTGGAGGCCCTGCGCTTCCTCAAGCGACACTGTAAGCGCTGCGTCATCGAACACACCAACCCAGCCTTTTTCTGAGCAGTGAAGAAGAATCAGGAGAACAATCCGTGACATCTCCGCTTGGCAATAACTGTGGAGACTTGCACCTTTGTATTTAATTTGCATGAATGGGAAGTTCTTATTGGGACTTTTTTTTTATAATTCATTTATTTATAATGTTATTACTCATCTTGCCCGTGTCCGATCGTATCACTTTAAATAACATGATGTGGCGTTAAAGCAAGAAACGTTTACAGGACGTGGCTGTTTTTCCATCAGTTTCTTGTTATGAATGCTTCGAATTTTGTTTTATTGCATAAACTTTGAATATCACCATCCAGTGGCATCTCTATCTGAACCTTTGTGGTCAGTACAGCTGGTTTCATGAATTTAAAACAGAAAAAGTACCAAGTACCAAATAAAAAGATCAACCAACTAATCTAATGGTTTCTTTGAGATAATTTCATTCGCGAGAATAACATTCAGAAATACTGCAGTTGAACACCACATAAAAGTTTACTCAATTCAAATATTTTTTCCAGTTCTCACATTTTTTATCGGATTGGATTTTAGTTTTGCTTTTTACCTCACGTTTCTTAAAATGTTGAGCTAAAGAATAAGGAAACGAATCAAAGTAAGCTCGTTTCCAACTAATTCGCTTTGACGTTTGTTGACTATGTGGTGTAACGTTGCGCCCTCTGCTGTGCTGGCCTTGCGGGTACGTTGAAGAAAAGCTAAATTTCGTTTAAATCCTCGTTATAACTGGCTTGTATACAAAATCTCCACACTCCGATACGTAAAAGTTGCACTCTTTTGATTTTACCTTATGTGATTTTACCAAAGACACGTTTGCAATTTTAGCGATGTAATTTTACGGCAAATGGCTGTAACAACGCGCGTACGCCCTGTTTTTCAGTTTGTATGTTTAGTTAATCACCATGTGGCTAGTTTTGTCGACTTCAGACTTAAAACGTATTTGAAGTCGATATTTAAGGGTAAGTTACATTTAAGGGTATATTGAAATTCTTCACGTGGGTCTTTCACAGCCCGGCTAGCTCAGTCGGTAGAGCATGAGACTCTTAATCTCAGGGTCGTGGGTTCGAGCCCCACGTTGGGCGGTTAAAATCTTTTATTTTTCTTTAACCTTAATAGTAACTTTTGTTTTGTTTTAAAACATACATGCAAACATTTTGTACATTCAATAATAGAGATTGCTAATTTTTTTTATCGTATAAACAAATCAGCTCAGGTAGGCCTATAGGCTCTCTAGATCGCTGATCTAATCAAGCGCTATGTATGATTGACGAAAACGTGGTTGACGACTTTATATGCAAATCATGCATGTTTTTTATTCAGTTTACGTTCGAGTAAACTGAATTTCAAGCCTTAAATTATGCGGATTATGCTACAAAAAAGTACAGTACACATTTGTTAATAATATACTTACGCACTAAAAAATTGTGCCTTGTTGTTTTGCCGTTTTATTGAAGTAATATACTTAATACTACTTAATTCCGAAAAATACTGTACGCACTTGGGCGTGTTTGTTTTAGGCGTAACCACGCTAGATAGAGATGTACTACAATTATTTTCCACTAGATGTCGCTCCAAACACGAGACTATTTGTAGAAAACCCAGCATGTACCTTTTATAGACTCTTGGGGTTAGATTTTAAGATCAAACACTATCATTTCTCTGAGCCAGTTCCATATCTCACCTTTTCAGTCATAGGAATCATTTTGCTTGCATCACAGATTATAATGATTGTGTGTAATGAGAGATTAGATGCTCTGGGAATCACTGGAACAATCTTCTTCCAAAAACATGCATTTAGATGCTTTACAGAACCACCTCTTAAGAACACATGTGATTTATGACAATTTAGTCAGCATTATTATAATTTTTTTAATTTTTATTGCTTTTCTACAACAGTTACCTTGGTCAGAGCCACCTGTCCGGAGCCATGAACTTACTCTTCACCGCTTCCTGCCCGTGACGCATCCCCTCCTCCATCACTCATTGGGCTGTGTGTGTGGGGTGGGGTGAGTGGGAGGTGGCCGAGGTGGGGGAGGAGCTCTTTTGTCCAGAGGGGCGTCGTGGCTCGACTAAAGACCTGTGATGGACGCCTCGCTGGCTGCACGGGCTGCTGGACTCCACCCCTGAGAGCGGGGGATGGGGTGATAGCGTGAGAGGGCACGGGGGGAGGAGTGATGGGGGAGGGGGGAAGGTCATTAGTCAGCACGGCGAAAGGGAGAACAGCAGGACGCAGTGCCACACATTATATCCCCGCCACCTCCTTCATTGTCCTCCCTCACAGGCCACATGACTGCTGCAGGATTCAGCGAGTTAAGTTTCTAATCTCACTTAAGGGGGTTGGGGCTCCTCTTTTATCATGGTAATCCATCGGTTTTGGGCAGGTAAAGTAGGCAATGGACAAGAGAGGAGCAGGAACCACGGTTTGTTTACCGACAAGGCTTGAGCTGCATTTCTATCTTTAGACGTCTGTAGGCCACCGCTGAGAGCGTGTCAACGTGTGAAGAGTAAATGCGATATTTTGTGCTCGGCTCCATCAGGAATGACCTTTACTGCGCGGCATGGCACCGCGGTGACAGACACCTGCTGGTTCAGTCCTTGAAGAGCTGCTACAGGCCTCCACACCGCACGCCTCTCGCAGCAGACACACCAAAAACTTCTGAAATCTGCTGTTGAAACGGGCGAAAGTGAAGGTTAAGCGAGAGGTTAAAACTGCTCTTGGGTCGACACCAGCGTGAGGGAGAGAAGGTTAGGGTTAGGTGCTATGGGTTAGATGTTGTGCTTATGAAGGTCTCAAATCTATCTATCTGTCTATCTATCTATCTATCTATCTATCTATCTATCTATCTATCTATCTATCTATCTATCTATCTATCTATCTATCTATCTATCTATCTATCTATCTATCTATCTATCTATCTATCTATCTATCTATCTATCTATCTATCTATCTATCTATCTATCTATCTATCTATCTATCTTCTATCTATCTATCTATCTTCTGATCTATCTATCTATCTATCTATCTATCTATCTATCTATCTATCTATCTATCTATCTATCTATCTATCTATCTATCTATCTATCTATCTATCTATCTATCTATCTATCTATCTATCTATCTATCTAGTCTGTCTGTCTATCTATCTATCTATCTATCTATCCACCCATTCATCTATCCATCCATCCATCATCTATCTAGCTAGCTAGCTACTCCTCTCTCTCTCTCTCTCTAGCTCTCTCTCTCTCTCTCTCTCTCTCTCTCTCTCTCTCTCTCTCTCTCTCTATTAAAAAGATACATATTCATCGGTACTTACTATGTCATAAATTCATAGGTTACTTACTATGTCATAAATCAAACAGCTGTGCAGAAGTTTGGCCGTGCATGATTACTACTGTAGTAGCCATCCTCAGGCTTGCGAACGCTTTTCATTGTGAGCTAAATATATTCAATTCTTGTGCTTGGACTTTTCTCTCAGCTTGAGCCATTTTTGGACCTTTGAAAGAAGCATCCAGTTCTGTAAAATTCTTCTGTGTTGTATAAATCAGGACTGTGATGGCCATTCAGAAATCTTGAGCTTGTGTCTCTTGAGCTACTAATTGTGGATTTTGTGATATATTTAGGATCATTGTCCTGTTGTAGAAAAGCCATAATTTTTCAGCTTCAGTTGTTTTTTTTACAGATAGTGTGTCGTTTGCTTCCAGAAATAACTGGTATTTATAGAAATCATTTTTTCCCTTCAGGTGCATTATTGTGCCACTCGCTGAAATACTATCCCAAAACATGATAGATCCACCACCATACTGCTCTTTTCTTTCCAGCCACGCCATTTGTATTGTGGCTGATTAACTTCAGTGGTTCACAGCTCTGGTTTTCATTAGGCATTCGACTCTGTTCCAATCTCCTGACGTTGGCTTTTCTGATGGAAACGCAGGTGAGGTTTTCTTCTGCTGACTCCATAAAGATCTTGACTGTGCAAGCATCAATGGTCCGCTGCTAAATATTCCTAATGTTTTTTGCAATCAAATGGCGGTTCAGATTTGACTTTCTGACCAGCTTATGATCTGTTCTCTCTGAGTTTTTCAGGTTTCATCTTGATCTCAATAGCTCCTCTAAACTGCCATCTCTTAATTGTATCCCTCACTGTGGAAACAGCGAGCTGACAGTGCTTTGTATCGTCTCGTAGCTTCTCCTGTATTGTGGATAGCAATACATTTTTAAATGCTGATATTTATCAAAGCATAAACAGAGGGAGAGAGATGATTTAGGACTGAAAACGTGCAAAACCTGAGACAAAATAAGAAGAATGCCACAATAATACAGTTTTTCTCAGTCGCTTTAGTACAATTCTCAGATCAGAATTGAAATTCTCAAAACTTTTTGTTCAATCTTCACATCATGATGTCACTTGTGCACATCATATAAGCAGTTTCTCACTTCTTTGAACAAGTTGCAGTTGCTTTGGTACATCATGCAAATGATTATGAACAATTCTCTGCGCTTTGATACATTATCAATTGTTTATGTCATGTTGATCAAAATGTATAATATAGTTCACTGTGCAATAGTCTTACTTCTCAAAACACCTAGTCATTAGTTCATCGTATAAGTCATAGACTGCAAAATGGTTGATCAAGTTGTCATAATGTGAGAAACATATTTCTATATATCTCCATTGTGTTTTTTTTCCAACTCCAATTCCTTGTCCTTTCATTGTCAGACATAGAACACTGTTGTGCTTCAGCCATATACAGTATATACTTGCCTATTGATGGTCAATGAGATGAACCTTTGTTAGAGGAAGTCAAGTCACCTGAGAGCAAGTTACCAATTCCGGACAGATTTAAAAAAAAAAACATAATTGAGATATAGAAATACGTTTGAGGAGTAAGACTATTGCACAGTGAACTAAATATTACATTTTGATCAACATGACATAAACAATTGATAATGTATCAAAGAGCAGAGAATTGTACATAGTCGTTTACATGATGTATCAAAGCAATTGCAACTTGTTCAAAGTGAGAAACTGCTTATATGATGTGCACAAGTGACATCATGATGTGAAGATTGAACAAATAGTTTTGAGAATTTCAATTCTGATCTGAGAATTGTACTAAAGCGACTGAGGAAAAACTGTAATTGTCAATTTTGCAAGCTATTTCAAATTGTAACCTCAGTTTCCTGTTCTTAGCTGACAGGGGTAACACCCGGTGTAGTCTTCTGTTGCTGCAGTAGCCCATCTGCTTCAAGGTTTGACGTGTTAGGCGTTCAGAAATGCACTTTCGCAGACTTCGGTTGTAACAAGTTATTGAATTATTTTCAGTTAATGTTGTCTTTCTGAAAGTTCAAACCAGTCTGGCCATTCTTCCTTTCATTTCCTCCAGAAATGAATTTGCACCCACAGAACTGCAGCTCACTGCATATATGTTTTTTCAATCATTATGTAAACTCTAGAGATGGTGAAAATCCCAGTAGTTCAGCAGTTTCTGAAATATTCAGACTATCCCATCTGGAATGCCACGGTCAAAGTCACATAACTCTGAATTCCTCTTCAAAATCAAAAATGTCTTCATTTTGATGCTTAGTTTGACCTGCAGCAGATTGTCTTCACGTTTACATGCCTAAAAGCATTAAGTTGCTGTCAGGCGATTAGATGAAAAATGTGGTCTAAAAATGTTTGATGTTTTTTTTTTGTTATAGAAAAATGGCAAGATTAAGTTCAATATGTTTGTTAGAGAAAACCCTAAAACAAAAACATTTTTATAAACATAAACATTTCATTGGGACATGGACTCATGTCCGAGAGGTTGCAGGTTCGAATCCCCTCTACGACTAGTTCTGCAACTAAGTGTCTTTGGGAAAGACACTGAACCCCACTTGCCCCCAGGCGCCACGGCTTAGGCTGCCCACTGCTCCGGGTTTGTGTGTGTGTCACTTCACTGTGTGTATGTGCACTTTCACGAATGGGTTAAATGCAGAGCACAAATTTAATATGGTCCCAGTGGCCATATTGCGGTCACCTCACTTTCTTAATGTCTTTTAGTGAGATTGTTTTTATGGGTATTATGGGTGTGTATATATACAGTATATAAAATATATACTTTATATATACTTATATGGTATGACCCTTATTGGGTAAACTGCCCAAACACATTCCTATATTCTTCACTTTTTATATGCAGAAGAAGCTGTTGGTAGTTTGGAGTCGACATCTGTTTGCACAGGCAAGTGACAGCATGCTAGAGTGCACAAGTGTGTGTGTGTGTGTGTGTGTGTGTGTGTGTGTGCGCGCATGAAGCAGGGCAGCCTAGCAGTCGTCATGACACTTATCACCCAGTCTGCGATTGATGCTCTGCCTCTCGCCCTCAATGTCACGCACGACACATCCGTCTCCCGGGGAAACAGGAGGTGTGAGAGCGAGTGACAGTTTTAAATCCCCGCAGCCGCGGAGAAGGACAGAGTTGCCGCATCTGATAGAGCCCACAAACCTCCCTCCCCCACCTGTGACACCGTGATCAATCACGTCACCGAGACGGTGAGGGACCGGGTCGTCAAGGCGACCGTAGATCGCTCTTTATCGAGAAGCTGCACAGACCAGCTGAAAACGATATGTTCATTGGCTCTGAAGGTGGATCAGCTGGCCAGGACATGACATCTGAAGACCGACCCAGCTAGTTTCTAGGAGGTTTGGCTGACAGAGGGAGGAGAAGAGCTGTATCATCTGCTTTCCTGACACATCCTTGAAATCATGTAAGAGGAAACTGGAGGTCATGGGGGTCACACTCCCATAAATCCCCAACGGATCTTTTCTGGAGATTTATTCAACTCTGCTCCTGCGCGTTGTAGATGTGGTATGAACTCGCAGAAGACGGAAACAAGGCCCCAAGCTCACAGGGACACATTTACTACAACGGCTAATTAAAAGGCTATCAACCAATTAACTAATTACAGTATTTAAAAAAAAAAACCTGTTTGGATTAGGTGCACCTCACTACCTCGATTTCTTTTCCCCTTCACTTTAGCTGTCATTAATAAAACCTTCAAAAAAGCTTAGCAATCTTGTGAGGATCATAACCGTCTAAACCCAAAGGACAGACGTTTAATTTGTGAGATGGGAATGATTAAATGGAAAGTAATTAGTAAGACTATAAAATATATTTATAAAAATATATATATTTAAATAAAATTGCATTTATTTAAAGTGTCCATCCATTTCTACCACCTACTCCATTTCTGGGTCACTGGGAGCCTATCTCAGCAATACTGGGCCTGCGGCATGACACACTCTGAGGATACAGTAGGGTCAGTTATCCAATGCAAATTCACCAGCATGTTTTTGGACCTTGGGAGGAAACCGGAGACCCGGAGAAATACCTACGGAAGTACGAGGAGATCATGCAAACTCGGCACAGAAAGACCCCGACCAGGGTCATGAACTCTCACCTCGAGTCTGGAACGACAACTTCTTGCTGTGAAGCGACAGCGCCCCTATGAATATGTTTTAATTGTATTTTTTTGCTGTTCATTGTTCTCTTATTTTCCATTTATCCATTTGCCCCACCCCCCATACATTCATCCACCTTTTGCTGAACAACAAACGCTCATCGGAGACACGTTGAGACACGTCGGAGTGTGTCTCAACATTCAGGATGAATCCTTGAGGATTTTATTCAATTACTATCAGTTTGTATATTTCTGGTATTGTTTATACTTTCCTTTACCTACATCCGGAAGCTTCTGCCACCATCACAACCCCTTGTGCGTGCAAACACACTTTGCCATAAAGCTCTGAATCCATCTAGAAGTAAGAAATGATGGGAACTAGCCGCGCTCTAGCAACAAGTAATAATAGTAATACTGATTCTGGATGGCACTTATCAGCTGTGGTGGTTCTGGCCCGTGCGAGCAGCCCAGAGGAACTGCCATGGTGGCTAACCACAGCTCGCCGAAGACAGACTTCACACCCAGCAGTCAGTGGTTTGAGGCGGCACCACGCCGGCGGTGACGAGGCCTCCGAGAGCCACTGCTCCATGTGTCAAGATGGCACCTTCACGATAAATTACGCACCATATTCACAGCCACAAAAACATCCCGATGAAACCAGACTTACAGTCAAAATCCCAAGTCCAAGGAGCCGAGCACATTCCCAAGTCCAAGGAGTCCGAATCTCCGGCTCCTGCCAGGAGCTGCATGCTTGCTGCACACGAGACCTATGGATTTCACGAGCCACTTCATCGGAAAGTGCAATTATGAAAGATGTCTGTCGAAAGGGAAAAAAGCCTTGTTCCAGGCGTTAGGCTCATAATGGCTGGCTACTGGAGCGGACAGAGAGCCCCTGCCATGTCCTCTCGTCCTGTCGGAGCGTGTTATGTCAGCCGCTCCACGGGACTGAGGGTGTTTATGATGGCTGGAGTAAACAGGCCTGTCGTGCCCTTTCTCTCACTCGCTGTCAGCCCGGCCACGGTGGGCTAGCTTTATTAAAACACGACGCTCACCAACAAGCGGCCGAAGAGCAAGGACACACGGCTGGAAAAGGTGTGTTAGTTGGGAATTGGTTTAGTGGTATTTACTGCAGAAATTGAGTTTTAGATAAAGCGATTCCGGTGTAGAAGTGGGAATTTACAGTTTTTCCTCAGTCGCTTTAGTACAATTCTCAGATCAAAATTGAAATTCTCAAAACTATTTGTTCAATCTTCACATCATGATGTCACTTGTGCACATCATATAAGCAGTTTCTTACTTCTTTGAACAAGTTGCAATTGCTTTGGTACATCATGCAAATCATTATGTACAATTCTCTGCTCTTTGATACATTATCAATTGTTTATGTCATGTTGATCAAAAGGTATTATATAGTTCACTGTGCAATAGTCTTACTCCTCAAAACGCCTAGTCATTAGTTCATCGTATAAGTCATTAACTGCAAAATGGTTGATCAAGTTGTCATAATGTGACAAACGGATTTCTATATATCTCCATTATGTTTTTTTCTAAATCTGTCCGGAATTGGTAACTTGCTCTCAGGTGACTTGACTTCCTCAAACAAAGGTGCATCTCATTGACAATTAATGGGCAAGTATATACTGTATATGGCTGAAGCACAACAGTGTTCTATGTCTGACGAAGGAAGGACAAGGAATTGAACTGTGATGTGGATGAGAATTTGTGGCGAATATCGTCCTGTCTTTATTTCCCTTTGTGCTACAGTCTGCAGTGGGGTTTTTTTCATGACATGGTCTGTCAACAAATTACAATATAAACAATAAAAGTAATAAATGTGAATCTTGTCCAGCCTCTTGCAATCAAACAAAAAGGTATAACTTACATTTCACAACGATACATGGTCATCAAAACTTTTTACATCATAGTTTACATCAGATCCTCCCTCTAAAGAACAGTTATATTGACAACATGACTAAGTAATTTGACTGCCTTGTTCGTAGACAATGACACAAGGACTTGACAATCTGATAGCACTGACATGTTCAATGACGTAAGGACTTAGTTTTGAGAGATGAACTAAAAATTTTGAGCAAGTTACAGGCTTTTGCAAGAACTCCATGGTGTTTTGCAGTTTGTACAAATTGTTTTGAGAAATGCACACGCAGATTTGCAAACTTCAACTGTGATCTGAGAATTGTACTAAAGCGAATGAGAAAAACTGTAAGACATCTTGTAAGGAGTTGCAACGTTTGAGTTGATGGAATTGCAAAAGTCACTCCGTTTAGAGAACAATTCTTCAATTGTGAGGGCACCAAATTTGAAAATGAAGTTTAAAAATGATTTAAAAAAAAAAAAAAGGAAACACCTTGATACAACTATGCAGTCGACTAAAAAGAACCTGAACAAAGCAGATTACGAGTATTTCACTGCATTGCGATAAAAAGTTGAAGACGCAGAACAAACAGCGTTTTGGTTTCCTAGGCGAATATTGTGTCACTTTTATTAAAAGCATCATTACTACAGTTGGCAGCAATTTACAGTTCATCATACATGATGGTTCCAAAAGGAAAAAAAAAAAAAAGACACTCACAAAAGGAAAAAAATAAAGAAAACATTTACAACAATAAAGTCTGTAAACTTCAAGGCTAGTTAGAATTGAGGTAATGCTGTTCAGCTTTGTGGCTAAAGTAACAAAAGTCCATTCAAATAGATAAAGGTACCTGATTTTATTCTTACACCAGTGCATTAACATGGATACAATGAGACAATTTGACTGCAGTAAATTTATTTAATGTCATTTTCCCCCCACACTTTCCGGTGTCTGGTCAAAAAGAGTAAAATTGAACATTCAAAAGCTGCCTTCGTTATTGCTGTCTCCACAGGTCGAGAGTCTCCTCAGCCGTCGGGATTGTCAGTGTGAGAGACTGGAACAGTCCGAGTGTGAACAGGGCCGTGATATGTGAGAACTTTACCCGCTCCTCTCAGCAGAACAGTACAACGTTTTCAGCAGCGGAGAGCGTCTTAATGCCGTTAAATTGTACATCAGTGAATATCGGGAGATGTGCTACTCTGTTACAATATTAACAGTAGAGGGACTGAGATAGGGGTAGAGAAAGAGAAGAAAAAAAAACCCAATAACATTAAAATAAAAGAGAGCAGCATAGCACTATCGGAACAAGTCATTCCTATAATATTTCAGAAGAAAAAAAAATTCATCATCTCATCTAAAAGGCACCAAACACAGTGCCAAAGACTTAAAGAGAGAGAAAAATGCAAAACGAAAGACAAAAAAAAAACCCTTTTGACATCCACACAAATCCAACTCCTTCATCCCTGGCTAATGTAAGAGAAAGCGTCTCTGCTCAACTTGTGTGTTACCTGTCAAAAAAAAAAAAAAAAAAATACAATACAAAACAAAAGCGCAAACGGGTTTGGATAGAGTTGGCATGTAAACAACTGGACTAACCATCCCTAGTTTCAGTCGGACTCCTCGGCTCTGGGGAAATGTTAGAAGGCCTGATCTAGTCACTCTTGTCATCGTCAGCAGGGTCGTCATCATCCTCGTCCTCATCGTCATCGTCGTCCTCGTCGTCGTCATCCTCATCCATCCCACCCTCCATGGAGTCCATCTCCTCCGTTGGTCCATCCAGGACTGATGAGTGCGCAGTCTTGTTCTGGCTTCCCTCTGAGTCGCTGTCGTCGAGAGTGTTGTCAGCAGTTCCCACCTCGGCTCTTGACGTGTTCTGGTCCTGGTCTGTGCCGGGCCCTTTGCTGGACTCCTTGTTATCGCCCGCTGCCCCCAGGGCTCCCGACACAGCCGTCTGGAGGTCGGCCAGAGAGGCTTGTGGGAAGCCTGGGATACCCAAACCACCCAGGCTGGGGGGTAAGAACATCGAGGGGTAAAACAGACCGGGGGCCATTGTGGACAGCAGGAAGGGGTTGAAGGCCAGTGGGTTGGCGGATATGCCCGCGGTGGCGGCGGCAGCTGCAGCGGCAGCATTTAGCGTGGCGGCGTCGACAGTGGCGTCACCAGACTCTGCTTCAGTGGGATTTTCGGCGACCTTATCTTCCTCTCCCTCCTCCTTGGTCTCCTCGTCTTTTTTCGCTTTGGGCTTCTCTTCAGGTTCGGCCTGATCCGCTCCGGAGGTGCCATTGGTAGTAGTAGTGGTGGTGGTGGTTGCAGCAGCCGCAGTCAGGTTTCCTCCGAACAGACCACCAAGACTAAACATGTTGGGTAGGCCGCCCATTCCGGGAAGCATGAGCGGAAGCATTGAGGCGGCGTGTTTAGGGTCCGCGCCACCTCCCAGAGCAGGAGGAAAGCCCATGAGGCCGGCGGCCAGCTGAAGGCTCTGAAGGTTCTGCAGGCCTTGTAGACTGGTCAAATCCATTCCTCCGAAAAGTCCGTTCATGAGCAGAGGATTAACACCAGAGGTAGATGCCGCCGCCGCTGCCTGGGCGGCCGCTGCAGCTTTGGCAATTTCGGATTTGGGTCGCCTGCCTCGTCGTCGCACACCCTCCTCTCTCACCACTGGCCCGGTCAGGAGACGGTCAAACATGGATTCCGGGAGGAAGCCCTGGAAACAAAGGCAAGAAGGTTAGATGATGCAAAATCCCCACGCAACTAAACTGGGATTTAAAAAAAAAAAAAAAAAAAAAAAAAAAAAAAAAAATCACATACGGATTGCTTCACAATATCCGTCCAATCAGGAGCAATGGCAAATTCTGGATTTTCGACAAGCCAGCGTGGCAAATCCTTCATAGGAGGGGCCATGGCTCCACCCATCTGAAGTCACATGACCAAAAAGTTAGACTTACACAAACACATGATTCAGTTCATGAGAAAAATCCAATTAAACTTGATAAACAGACAAATTCAATTGATAAAAAGTGAATTTATTACTGGCCTTTCTTCCATTCCTAATATTGACAACAGGAACTCTTTCTTCTCCGGTTAGTGTGTTAATGTCGATCTTGTTGGGATTGCGACACCTGTGCCTTTTCTGTTTGGGCTTGGCAAACTGGGAAAGTAGGTCTTCATTCTTCTACAAAACGGAACACCAAAAGATAAATCTCCATTTCTTAACAAAATGTATTCATCTAATCTATACTGAAAAAGCTGGACTTACTGGTACATATCCGGGCACATCCATAGTGTAAGTGGGGTGTTGCCTCAGCCATTCCCGCAGGTCCTTGGTGCTGGACCTGTCATCTCCTTTAAGCAGACTTCCTTCCTCGAGACCTTCAGCTGAGCTTTTCTGTGCAGGGGATGAAAGGTGTTGTCGGCCATCCACAAAAGCTTTGGTCGGCTCAGAATTGTCCTGTTAAAAAAACAAAACAAAAAAACAAAGATTAAACCAAGTGCCACATAACAACAGAGCACCAAGCAAAATGGAGACCGGATACATACAGCACTTAGCTGTGCTCTCTTGTTTCCCACGAAAAGCAGCTCCAAACCCTCTACGTTTTTCCTACGACCTCGCTTTCTTCGGTTGGGTAGATCGGCATCAAGCAGAGAACCGTTAGCTCGTGGTCTGCAGGAAGCTCCTGCTTGTAGCAGCTCCATCTGTGCTTTCAGAGATGCTGACGAGGCCATAGCACCAGGGAACGTGGAAGAGGACGAGGACGACATGCCATGCAGGGCCTTGGTCAGGTCCATGGCCTGAGCCTGACCTTCTGTGGCATGGGACTCTCGTAGCTGGGCCACCATTTCCATCAGGTTTCTACGTTTAGCTGCGCGCTCAGCCTCTATTTCCACCTTCCTCCTCCGGCGCCTGCGTTGACGAGGTCCTGACAGGCCTAAAGCCTCAGCCCCATCCTGATACCAGGAATAAATTACAGGTGTTTAAAAAACAATCCTAGAACTTGATTGCTAAACAAGGTGACTTTCAGACAAGCCGCACAATGCAGTCCTTTCTTAAAGGAAGCTGACCGCATAATGAGTGGGACTTGCCTTGTTGACCTGTGGTGACATGGTGAGGTCCTCACTGCCACTATAGCTGGTCTGACCCACCAATGACAAATCACCAAGACTCCGCCTCTGCAGGGGGCTGTCCGTTGCCATGGAATTGTAGCCAGGCAACAGACCCGGGAAGTCAAAGAACTGCCTCCTGTTGGAAGGCCACTTGCCCTTCATGACGGCTTCACAAATGTTGTCCATACGATTGATCATTACCCTGTCCTGAAGTGCAAACACAGAAGAAGAGCGTGAGTGTGTACGCGTGCATGCATACATAATGAGCGAGAGGATGTACAAAGGGCATCTCATTTTCTCTCTTCTTGCTCAGGTTTCCACCCTCAAAGGAACTTAAAATGCATTTCTCTTCAATTAGGACGAGGAGCTCAGTAAAAACAACAGCAAAAAAAAAAAAAAACCTTACCTATGCACTTAAAAGCCTCAGAAAGATTATAAATCTTGCATTTACAGCACTCGGGGAATAATTGTAATTAAAAGATAAAAATATTGAAAGTGTATAAAAATGAGCATTAGATTAACCTTGGGCCAGAAGGAGAAGAGTGAGCGTTCACTGAACATCTGAGAGGCTGACGGCTCCACGTCGTCCACACTGAAACAGTCTCTGGTCTCATCGCGAGCAGTACTCAAGGAGGCATTGCTCTCTTCATCAAAATTCTTCCTTTCACTCGTGGCTCCAACTTGGGGAAGAAAAAGAAAAAAAGAAAAAAAAAAAAAAAACAAAATACAGTTTAAACAAGAGTGCCAAAATTGAAACATCTGACAAGCGTGAAGCGCTCTGCCTTGAGTATTGGGAGAAGGTTCTGGTTTTCTAAGGTTTTTTTTAAACCAATAACATAATAACAAATACCAAACAATCAATAAAGAGCACAGAGAAAACTGACGTAATAGAGAATCGGTAAACATTTCCACTTTGCATTAATGTGTACATTTAATGAACTTAAAATAAAAACAAAATTACACAATTACACAAATCCAATAACAATAGGCAGAGCAAATTCTGTGATGAAGCAACAAGAAAATAAAAACTGAACTGGGTAAAAATTTTGCCTAAAACTAAACATTCAATATCTACCTTCAGCTTGTGAGGATTTTTCAGACTTGTCATCATCATCAATCTTCTCCTCTTCCTCCACCTCAGGAGTTTTGACAGCTGGTGGTTTGGTTTCAGTGATCCCGGAGATCTCTGTCTCCTGAGCCTTTTCAATATTATGGACAAGAGTTGTGTCTTCAGCTCCCTTTTCGATGGGCTTTTCTTTAGAGGCACCATTTTCAGGAAAACCATCCCCACTGGTTTTAGCATCCGCTTCATCCACTTCCATCTTCTCCTCTTTAGGTTCCTGTTTTACACATAAGTCATCCCCTTCCTCGTCTCTTTTCACCTCCTTGTCAGAAGACGGTATTTCTGCTTTCTCCTCGAAGTCTTCTGGGCTTTTATTTTCCACCTTGGGCACCATTTCTGCATCTTCCAGTTCCTCCTTATTCTCCTCATCTTTAACCAGGGTCAAAGGAGTAGGTGGATCAACAATGATGGGCAGATCTGCACCTTTGCCCTGAGTGAACTTCCGATGGGCTTCTAAGAAACTCAGCTCGGGGTCGTTGAGGATGTGGTAGTCTGTGCGGCTGACGCCATGTTTTGCAGCACCACGCAGAAGGTCTTGGTCATGCCGTCCGGGTTCCCACCAGGCTGGCAGGTCAGGGCTGGGTTGGCACAGAGCCAATCTCTCCTCCAGCAGAGGGTGTGGAAGCACCTGCTCCCTGATTCGCCGCAGAAGCTCAATGCGATAGAGCGTTCGAGATGCTCGCTCTTCAGTGATGGGGTCAATGATAAGAGTAGGATCTGGCATCTCTATAAACAGAACATACAATTTAAAGTCAAACATTTAAAGAAATTGAATGAAATGCTGAAAAAGACTTGATTAGAACCATAAATACCAAATATTAAATACTAATCAACCATAAACCATAAATATCTAACAGCAAAAAAAAGGTAACTACTGTATATTATAACTATATAATTTGCCATGTCTCCAAATGGAAGGGACAGTGTTTACCTGACTCTGCTTTAATCTGCATCCGGCACACACGCTTGCACATGGCAACAAAAGAGTAGTAGTAATTTTCTAGACTCTCATCAGTTTTCTTGTCCAGACGGGCATAAGCCCGGAACTGGGCCCAGTCAAAGCACTGTTTGTGGACGTCATAGACCACACCAAAAGTGGACACCACACGGTAGAAATCAGCCTCTTCACGCCTCGTCCACCTGGCACACAGAGAAAAGAGGAAAAAA
>CM051493.1:27492414-27506053 GCA_028031935.1 Paedocypris micromegethes
AAACAAAAAAAAAAAAAGACAAAGCCTTTCGACGTGATGGATCTAATTTGCCGTGTAGCCCAGGGGTCTAGACACGTCTGACTGAATAAAAAAAAATGCTGGTTGGACATGGTGCGTGCAGCCAGCCATGATTAGTGCTGAGTGCACTGAGGCCTGGCGCTTAATTAACTGTGCGCGTTAGATAGTGGCGTGTCTGCCACTGCCCCGGGACAGGCAAGCGGAACAAACCCGGCTACTGCACTGGTGGGCTGCAAGCAACCAGATAGGCTCAGTGCAAATGGAAAACCAGACAAGACAAGGGGTTTTTGGATGGCAATGAAACAAAGCAGGAAGCAGAATATCCTGTCACATGGTACTGGGCTGGACTTCCTGCCAATGCGGTTTCAATGCTATCAGAGGAAAACTCTAACCATCCACATCTCTGTTCTCGAAGGGACACGGCTTGTGTAACAAATGCAGATACAGTACGAATCATTTTAGCCTGGATGATCACTTACCCATAAACCAGCAGGTTCTTCTCCACTCGGAAGCACTCACTACGAGGGTAGCCCATGGTTCGGTCCTGTGGCCTTCGAGGCTTCTGAATGGGCTTGTCTTCGGAGTCACTCTCCAGCTCAGAATACTCCATTAATTCATCCTCCTTCATTGAGCTATAGTGGCGAGTCTGTTTCCGGACCCTCGGTGTATCAATAACCAGTGTATTCTGACAAGACACATGTCCTGGGGTTAGAATGAACTCTTGTAATTCTTCCATCGGCCCTACACTGTTAGCCTAAGGGTCTAGGCAGAACACAAAATGGTGATAAAGCACTTTATTTAGACGTAACGTTTCCCCTGCAGCAGCCATATAAGCTGCTTACGGCCTCCAAATCTCCTGGGTACGAGGAACACTGGTAATTACAGAAAATGCTTCCCATGGCCAAGTTTAAACAATTTTGCCTTAGCTCAATTACGGCTATATTCTACGCACTGTTAGCCTGGGGAAATGAGCCTCATTAATTATGCTCAGAAAGCATATTTATGATGAGTGACATGACCAACTGTGGTAGAAACAATCCAGATTTTAATTCACACCATCATTGGTTATTAATAGTCAGAGAGAATGATCAATCACAGTCAAAAGCAGCTATTGCACAATCATGTAACGCAGGAAAGAATGAACGTCAGTCAGTCAACAACACGAATGGTTGTGGGAGATTCACATTGTAGAGTTTTGCACTTACTCTGCCGTTGATGGCATCCAGGTCTAGCTCTGCTTTCTTCGCCCACTTCTGCCAGAAATCTGGGTCCTCGAGAGAAATGTCTGTTCTGTTCCCAGAGGCCACAAAGCTAGCCTGGAAAGAAACATCAGTTTGTTTGAGTGTCCAGTCATTTTACCGCTCTTCTCATTGCAAAAGATTTTAGACTTTGTCCATGTTAAACATTCAATGACAACATTTTTATGTACGTATATTGCTAACAAATATTCACCTTGGCGAAAGTCGAGCCTTTCCCCTCGGATTCAATCGTAATGGTCTGTGTGCGTCTCTGCAAAATCTGGTCAATGTCTTCCTCACAGAATTTTGATCCCTCATCCTCCTCATCCATTAACGCTCCATAAGCTCCTTTGCGTAAAAGGTCCTCAATTTCCTTTTTAGAGAGCTGCTGAACCTACAAACAAATAGAAAATTAATGCCTAATAAAAGGACCAGAATATGACATTCACTGTTTCTTGAGTCAAATCTAAGCCCAAAAATAACAGGTTCAATTTCTGACTGTCAGCATGTGAATTTGTGTGTTTGATGAAAGAGCCATCTGGAAGAGTGTTTCAAAGAAGAGCCACAAAATGGTGTCACTGTGCACAGTTCATACCCCGTTGGCCGCGTTCTCTCTCCCACTCATGGACTGCAGTACAGCCTTGTCAAGTCCGAGTTTCAGACTGGCCTTGTCAAACATCTCTCGTTCGTAGGAGTTTCTGGTGATTAGACGGTAAATCTTCACAGCCTTGCTCTGTCCTATCCTGTGACATCGAGCTTGAGCCTAAAGGGAAACAGTAGCAGTAGTAATTTCATTTATATAGTTCCATAAAACACTTGGAGTAGTTAGAGTATTGCAGCTATGATTTACTAACATTGCTCTGGATGAAAAATTACCTGCAAGTCATTCTGAGGATTCCAGTCAGAATCAAAAATAATGCAGGTATCTGCTGCTGTCAAGTTGATACCCAAACCTCCAGCCCTGGTGCAGAGCAGGAACACAAATCGATCAGAGTCGGGTCGCGAAAAGCGGTCGATGGCTGCCTGACGGAGATTTCCTCGAACTCTGCCATCTATACGCTCATATGGATACCTAGAATACAAATACAGGACATGAAGATTTCACCACGAGAATCACACATCAACATGAGATTGCATACAATTGCTTTAAGATTTCATGTAAATGTGATATATCTTACCGTCTCTGAATGAGGTAATCCTCCAGGATGTCCAAACAACGAACCATCTGGGAAAATATGAGCACTCTGTGACCTCCAGCCTTAAGTTTAGGAAGCAGCTTGTCAATCAACACTAGTTTTCCAGCCGCCTGGACCATGGCCTGCAGGTGGAATTCTGGCTGTTCAACTGGGTGATTTTCCCTGAACTCCTCCATTATCTTTTCCTCAGCTCCTAAAAAAAAAAAAAGTCAAGATAAAGTAAGATTGATAAAGACGAAAGCTTATTATAAGAAATCTACAGGCTAAGGTTTAGTTCTCACCGTTGATGAGGTAAGGATGATTACAGCATTTTCTTAGCTCCATCATAGTGTTCAGCAGGTTAGGAACATTGGATCCTCCTCCACCTCCTCCACTACCACCTCCTCCTCCTCCACTCTTGGACAAAAAGGTGAAGTTCTTCTCCAAAATGGCTCGATAATATTTCTTCTGCACGTTGGTCAACTCCACCTCGATGATAGTTTCCTCTTTAGGTGCAAGATTTTTCTCGACATCCTCTTTGAGTCGGCGGAGCATCATGGGTTTTAAAATGCCCTGTAGCTTTTGCACCTAAACCAAGAGAAATGCAATAAAGGAAATCCTTTTAGAGATTTCTAATTCTTTTAGAGACTTAATTATTTTTGAAATGTTAAATTCCCACCTGTTCTTCCGTTTTAAGATCCCCAAACTCCTGCATGAAGGTGGACTCTGAAGGAAACCGGTCTGGCTCCAGGAAGTTAAGAAGACTGAAGAGCTCTTCAACTGTGTTCTGAAGCGGAGTTCCAGTTAGCAGCACTTTGTGTTCCTGAAGATTACAAATCCACTTAGTGACATTTAGCAAAACTATGCCCAAAAAAACACTTTAATTTTGTAAAAAAACAGTAACCGTTCAAATTCCCATGCAGCAAAAAAAACAAAAACTTTTGTACAATCACAATTTAAAACTCAACAACACAACTTGACTGCATTATTTCAGCTTTCACAAGAACATCTGGAATAACGCACTTCTAAACGTTCACAACATCAGTTGCACGAAGGCTGGTAAGAGTTACTAGCTGAAAGTGGAGACACAAACCATGTCCATCATCTTTAAGCCTTCCAGCAACTTGCAGTTCCTGTTCTTGAGCCTGTGAGCCTCATCGATGATTACACAGCGCCATGGCACACTCCGCAGCTCGGGGCAATCGGTGAGGATCATCTCAAAAGTGGTGATGACTGCGTGGAATTTGTAGGCCCCCTTTATCACGCGACCCTGGAAAAAGAGCATTGTCGTCTTTGACAGAGAGTCCTCAATAATATGATTTCATGTCCGGAAGACATGTAATGTCAATACCTGCGAGTCTCTGTAGTACATCTCATATGCCTGAATGGTCTTCCGGCTGGCTTGGCTGCCATGGTAAACCACAACGTTTAGCTCGGTCCATGTCCTGAACTCCCTCTCCCAGTTGGGGATAGTGGAAAGAGGTGCGATCACCAGGTAAGGACCTTGGATTCCCTTCAGATAGATCTCATAGAGGAAAGTGATTGACTGAATCGTTTTGCCAAGACCCATTTCATCAGCCAAAATACAGTTCCGTCTAAATAAAAAAAAGACCCATTTATCAAACATGCAAGTAATGCCTGGATTAAAAAAAAAAAGCTAGAGTCTGCACTGCGCAGC
Source organism: Paedocypris micromegethes (assembly GCA_028031935.1). NCBI lineage: Eukaryota > Metazoa > Chordata > Actinopteri > Cypriniformes > Paedocypris > Paedocypris micromegethes. The sequence continues at coordinate 27,496,524 of CM051493.1, forward strand.
CAGTCGTTGGCGTAATTGCATACATACGTGTTGTACCAGTTGAAGAGCAGCCAGTTGACTCCCTCCAGCTGGTATTCCCTGAGCGCATTGGCGTTTTTATATTCTCTGGAACTCTCGGATTTCTGCCAGTCGCTAGCAGGAGGTCGCTCCTGTTTCAAATAAAACAATTCCCGTTAGTGGTTACCGTGCAACCGCAGGAACGTGGCCTTCACTCCAAACAGAAAGAGAGCTGGTTGAGCTGCGGCTCTTACCACACGCTTCAGCTGTGGCTCACGCGCCATCACCCGCTCAAACTCGTCAATCTTCAGTTGGTCAATGTCAGCTTTTAACTCCCACGTGCTGTCCTCATACGGCAATGAGCACCACTTCACCAGGTACAGAGACACAAGCTGCAAGAGAACACATTACAAACATGTTACATGAAAATTGAGATTTAATAAAAACAATAGGATGCAATAATTACCTGTTGAACTAAGTGTCAAACCATATTTTGCTATCTTATTTCCCATTTTACCATATTTAAAATGTTCCCATGAAATAAGTGGTGGACAGATCCACAGATTTGTATAAAACCGAAGGCTGGTGAAATCTTTTAAGTAATTTTTGGTTCTGAATTTAATCACAGCAAAGGACCAAATCAGTTTGATATGCGCTGTATGCGACACAGTCGAACAACGTGATATCAACAACTATAATATCATATCTATAATCGATATGAACAACTCCATGTGAGAAGGGCAAAATAATTATAAAAATAAGATAAAAAAAATTGTAATTTACAAGAATAATTAATGATTCCATTCTGATGGAGTAATAGAGTATTCCCTGCGGTTTAATTAATAGTAATTTGATCCAATTTAAATATTATACAAACTTGAGCTCAATTTGTTTTGCCGCATAATACAAAAATATCTGTCTTCAGGAATATAGTCGAAATGTTTTTACATTTATATCTACACAAATTATAAAGTACATTTCTTCAAATGCACCAAAGTCAGATTTGAAAACTTGTTCTTTGGTTAAAAAAAAGCCGTTAGTTGTGCACCATCACAGCCCAAAGTATGGAAGATCTTCTGGTCAGGCAATCTATTCTATAGTCTATTCTAGAAGCCTTGTGAAATGAAACCATACCTCTCCATTTTCATCAGTGCTTTCAGACACGTCCAAAACTCGGTCCACCTCTACGTAATCTGGGTTGAAGGGCTCATCATCCATCTGTCAATAACAGCATTATTGACAGGTTAGATCTTGTCTTTATTACCATTCTCAATTTCCACATTTGCCCGTGAACTTGTATCTCTATTGCTCCCCATTTGTCCATCCATCCGTTTAGTGCAGGAGTCGGGAACCTATGACTCGCGAGTCATATATGGCTCTTCTGGTGGCTGCACATGGCTCTTAGACAAATCTTTAAAAATACATAACGTAAAAATTTAAAAACGTTCTCTGGTATTTCAATCCATTATTTCATGGTTGCCGGTGCTGGAGCCAATCACAGCTGTGCTCCGGACAACACCATGTTTTCTATTGGATAATGCGCAACGTTAGGACGTTAACTTCCCTGCCCTTCTTTTAATATTCAGTAGTTCGCTACTAAGCGGTAACCCTCAAGACGACGGCTATTCACGAATGGAGTAATGTGCCTTTGTAGAGCGAGAGACAGAGAAGCTTCTGTATGAAATCAGATTTTAAAATTATCAAATGTAGATTAATAAAAAAAAATTTTTGTTTAGTTTTTAATTTTACGCTTGCATTCTCAACTATCATAACTTTTTTTCCTGTTGCGTTTCAGTCGCGTGCGCGCGTGGTGCCTGCGTGTGGCTGTACAAACACCGAGCTTTGCGTGTTCGTGTGTGTTTCCTAGACGTATTTCTTTTGCAGTTTTCCAAGCCGCGTGTTGTAGGGGATCAGTTCATCGCTTAATGTGGGGTAAAATAAGTTAAATGTTTTAAAATAAGTTCAAGTTTAAATAGATGCCCTCCAGATTTTAAATTTATTTAATTTTATTTGTGTTTGATTTATTGGAAATGTATTTGTATATGTCTGAGTTTCTTTGACCCAGGGGTACTGAAAGAGTTGAAACGATGTGCACGGTGTTTCTGGTCCTGACCGCACGTTTGTTTTGTCAGAATTTAAAGTTGAAAACGAGCCACACGAGTATGAAGACATTTTACATATAATGACAGCGTTATCAAAACAAGTTGAAAGACTTGTTGTCCTGCATTTCATTTTGGTTTTACAAATATGCATAGATTTACTTGTATTTCGTTTTAAACAGGTATGGCTCTTTTGGACTTCATTTTTACCAATATGCCGTGTTTATGGCTCTCTCAGCCAAAAAATTTCCCGACCACTGAAACACTGTGAATGAATTAACTGAAACTTCTACAAGCTTTTGACCGACTAATACAGGAAATTTCTGACATGGTTGTTCACGCAAAGGCACCCTCTCGTTTTCTTTCCATCTCTGGAATAGCCTCACTTGGTTTGGATGGATTGAAAATCCCTTTCAAATATGGTGTCGAGTTGTGCATAAGCATACATTTCCAAAACTGCATGAACTTTACTGCACAGCAGGCACACTTTAGTGCAGGAGCATTGCGTGCAATGTAGATAAGGACTTGAAGTAAGGCATTTTACAGCCTTAGCATGAAGGAGACCGTTCAAAAAGCCACCATGATACCAGCACAACACACTACTGTTGAACATTAAAACTACCTTTCCTATCAGCAAGGACCATAAAATGGTGGGGGAAATTAAAAAATAAAAAAGCAACAACAAAATGGAGGATGACAAGGAAAATGGAGGACTGGCACACACCTCAGTTATGAAGTTATTGAGAGCCTGCTTAGCTCGGAACCTCTTGATCTTCTGCTGTATTCTCTTGTCCTTCTCCAGCTCCTCAAGATCAGCCCAGCGACAGTGCAGATAAGAGCTAAAAAAAAAACAAAAAACAAAACGAGATAAATAAAAAAACAAGACTGAGCAGGTTTATTTAGACTGATTTGTATACAAGTTCGAATAAACCAATAAGAAACGTCATAGATTCTTTATGATACATTTCTTTTTTCTCGTCTTTGCTCTAACAGTAAATCCTCTTGTACTAGATTCCTACTAGTTTCTAAATTTGTTTCGGGACAAATTCGATTGAACCAGGTAAAAGAGTGGCATGCTTACACGACATTGGCAAATTTTTTTTCATTTTCAAATACATAATCCAGAAAATGTAGATATTACATTAACCAACTCCAAAGCTAGTTAGAAGTCATGTTGGTGCAGATACTCACAAGCCTTTGAATTTCACATAAAACTCCTCGACCACCACTTCTTCACCAGATGGCAACTGTGAAAAAAGGCATTGACATCAACAGACTTTTAAAACTTGTTAAGTTTCAAAATGTAAATAGTGTAAATAATCTCGCCCGGAAAAGCGTAATACATTCCCTATGATAAAGATCACTTTGGCACTGCTCGCATCTCCAATGCCCAAGAACAAAACCATTGTAACGGAAACCAGGAGAAGATAGGGAGTAAGAGAGCACTTCTCCACCTTTTCTGTTCTGGAGCGAGTAGTACGCAGCGTGGCTGAGTCATGAATCACTTCAGCTCTTCTACCACACACAGCCCCATTCACAGGGAGCTGACCCGGGGCCTGGCTTCCTGCCAAAACCACAGTGCTACGGCAGACGCCAAACCTACCATTTCCTCGGGCGGGAGCCCATTTGCAGCTGCGCTACTAAGAGCCATGCACAGGGTATTATTTTTGGCGGTGGTGCTTGCGAAGCTTTGTTTTGTGGAGTCGTTTCAAAGGAGTAGTGTTGCTCACTGCCACTGTCTGAGTGGAAGGGTCTGAGATTAATCACGCTGAGAGACGGTTTATTCCTAAATGGCTTTATCTCAAGACCTCGCGCCGGCTTTTCTCTGGCTGCGGCCTTTACTGGATTAACACTACTACAGTCAGCAGTAGACAATATCGGCCTTAGACAGCCATCTCCTCGGCAATCAAAAGGTTTGAAGCGGGATTTGAGACAGCTGTTAGGTGTAATCTGTGGTGATCCTTTACAGAGCAACGGTTAAAGCTCATGTGAGAGGCTTTCAGCAGCTCAGCTCACCTCTTTCTTTCCCATGCGCATCCCCATGATCTTCTCCACCACCGGGCCTTCTGCGTCCGTCACCTCCTGCATCAATGACATCGGTTCATTTTCGGCCCGTCCAATAGTAGTAATCAAGTCCAAACGCAAGGCTTTGATACTGACCTGCTGGTCTGACATTGTTGGAGACTTCGGAGTTGGCGAGTCGTCGTCGTCGTCATCGTCAGAAATCCGGAACTCCAGGTCTTCGGTGTACCGTTTCCTTTTTACCTGACGACTTGATCGTCGCTTCTGTCAACGTGCAGCATCAAATATTATAGAAATTATAAGAATAAATAACATCTTACAAATTGAATTGGTTCAATTTATTACACCATCTAAGCACCGATTATAAATATTAATGACAGTATGGTTCTCGTTGGTCACAATTTTACATTTCAAAATAATTTACAACAAAAAACACATTTTTCTTACGACAGACCATAAATAGAAATAGACATAACATATCAATAGAACTTGGATGGATCTCATCTCATTCACATTGCCATTTACTTTTAATATATGTATTCCCTTCCGATTTAATGTCTGACACCAGAATCTGGCCGGATGTCAATAAGCTGATTATCAGAACATCTTACAAATGGCCAAAAGCAAGACAAAACTCACATTTCAGTGAGGGTACAACAATGAATCAGAGGCATTTACCTGAACACCATCATCTTCTTCCTCCTCTGGTGAATGTGCAGGTGACTTCAGAACTTCTACATCAGAGGTGACGGAAGGCTCTCTTTTGCGCTTGGAGTCTTTCTTGGTGCAGTTACTGGACTCCGAATCAGATTTCTTAGCACTGCAGATTAAAAAAAAAAAAAAGATTGGTTAACGTGTTAGTCACAACCAGAAACCACAGATTTCACAGTTTACATGTGAAACCAACACTCTAATGACATTTTAAGCTGAAGGTTTTACCCCAGACAGCACGCACTCAGTTAGCATTAGCAAAAGTGGTGTAGTGCAGACCCTTGAATCCAATTTTGCAAATTCGACTAATTATACATACATTGCCAAATTACAACCCATTTTGTTTTAGCCTAAAGGTTTATTATACAATCTTTTTTTTTATGGCAAACTGTGAAATCCTCGTTTCGGACTCAACAGGCATCACTGTGTTTTTGGACAAATTTTGGCAAAACTGTCAAAACCTGCCAAATTTTCAAACCCCTTTCGGTTAATACTCAGCCATTCATTCAATGATTTTTCACATCACATTTATGTAATATTTAATACCCAATTTAAAACCCAACCGACTTCTTCCAGTGCATTCCGGAGGTTGTTTAGATAGCTTTGGGAACTACAGTGCTGTCTACTGTAGCACACCAGGAATTCCCTCAAAGCTTTGAATGGCGTTTTGCACACATCTAAAGTGGAATCTAGGCAGAAAGCAAGTTAACTCCACTTCCAGTGGTGGATCTCTCTCCCTGCCACAGATTACACAAAGCCCTGGAGGCTCCTGCACTCTGTGGCTCTGGGGCCCCCCTCTCTTTTCATTTGCACGCCAAGAGCAATCAAATCGCCCTGGTAACCGGCGGTCATGTGACCCGCACCTGTTCCTCTGGCTGGACGCCACTGGCTAAAGCCATCTGCTTGCCTCAGTCAGAGTCTCCCTCTCCAAAACTCCTTCAGCACCTGCAGCCCACTCGGTGGCTTTGCTCTTACACAGTCAATGCTCAGTAAACACGACAGAACTACGCAAAAGCGCAGAAATGGAGGGCAACGTGGAACAGAACGTTCTGTGGAGGCGTGAGGGCTTTCCTTTCACTAGCTGACCTTCCCAATCCAAGAGCGCCGTTGCAGTGAACATCCCGCTACATGATGCACATAGTTTGACCATGTAGCCTTCAGAATGAACGGTGAGGTGGGGGGTGGGGTGGTCAACTAATTGGCATTAGCAGGGGAGGACGTAGTCTTTGCCGCAGGTTTTTTTCGTTAGACGTAGTTCTAAGTGCTGACACTCCGAGGAGGAGGAGAGAGGGCCAGGGGGTTAATGGGACACCTGCCGCTGCCAGTGAGATGTCTCATCTTCAGCCGGACCCCCCTCTATATAACAGCAGCTGCTCACACAAGTGTTTACCCACAACAGCCCATCCACAGCACAGGGGAACACGCAAACACAACTACATAAACAAGAGCCCAAGGTCTGTGCGAACGAGCGAGAACAAGTTCAAACAAAAGCAGAAGTATGTTCTGGGTTTTAAAAATGACCACCCAGACAAAACAAGGGACCTGTGACACAGTGTCTGTGTGCAGAAGCACAAGAGCCGGGATTAAAGCAATATTAAACGGACAGATTAAAAGAGAGGGAAATGCCTCACCAAGGGTGCCGGACTGTGATGAGAATGAGTGGAAAGATGTGAGTGGGCAAGTTGTGATTGGTGAGAGGACGAGGGCATGAAACGTTGGTGGAATAGACTAGCAACAAAGTGTTGTCATGGAATGGAGTTTGAATTCAGTCTGATCCAGTTGATCCCTTCAGTTGGGCGCGAACGCTCTTGTAGTAATTCAAGAGTCTTGGTTAATAGTAAAAGTAGTGAGGCGTAAAGGTTCAAATGTGCTTTAGAAAAATTTAAATACCAGACGCTGGCAAAAACTGTTGTTTTTTTGGACAGAAGTGAAGAATACATCCACTCTGTCAAGTGGTAAATGTATAACTTGTAAAAAACTAATATATATATATATATATATATATATATATATATATATATAAACTTGTGATATGTGCACAGACTGTGCAAAAAAATTGGTTTAGGCAAATTTGACATTTCAGAGTGTTATCCGTGTCAATCCTTCTGCATGTCCATATATCTGTCCATCCATTACTTTAAGATTACTCCGCCTTACAAATACAGACGTATCCCTTAAGAATAATTCCCTTATTAGATTGGCCATGAACAACAAAAACAAACGACAAATATCCATTAGGTTTTCATAGTATTGCACATTTTAACAGGGCACTATCAATAGTCATCAATTTTGTGAAGCCTTTTAAAGAAGTCAAACACCGCAGTCATGCCTCAAGACAGACAGAGTCAGTTCCAGCCTTGAGTTCTGCTGATTCAGTGCAAAACAAAGCGTTGTGGATCACACGATGGCTTAATTCCCAACAGACTAGACGCTATCGTTTTAAACTCATCTAAAAAGTGGCGAGTCTTAAAATAAAGCACAGGGATGGGCCTTCCAGAGTAACGCGGAAGTGTGTAGCATCTACGGTCCTGCTCATCCCCCAGTGGCTGTGCATTCACCGTTCAGCTCAATTCTCGAATCCATTCACTGCACTTAACATCTCTTTTGAGCCAGTGAATGGTCTGATCACCAAAGCAGCAAAAACAAGACTTCACAGGCAAAGAAAACTCTTAACCTCAAGTGGATCAGGCCTGCCAGTCTTCGAGGGGGATGAAGTCGTATAGCTCACCTCTGCTGTGTTTACATCTCTCTCTCCGCACTGTGTGTGACATTGAACCTCAAAAGGAAGAGTCCAATTTTTCACCCTCGCCAGTGTACTGAGGGCTTGTTTGAAGACAACCACACAAGAACGTGTGGCTCAAAAGATGTTGGAGTCAGATTTGAGAGCAAGCAGGCATGATGGTCCCGCTCGCACAGAGAGTTCGGGTACACACATATTGCAGCACTTCCTATGCAACCGCGACTGTTGTGGTTTTCATGTCGGCGCACAGAGGATGTAGCAAAGATAATCTGCAGAAGAGAGAGAGAGCGTCTCGCATCGGTAGAAGAAAATCAAAGGGCTGAGCAAGCTGCCCACCTGGGTTATGCGGTTATGCTAAGAACAACCCCACTTTGCCAATAAACTGAAGGTGAGACGTGTGTGCTTGCCATGCAAAACAGAGGGGAAGGGGTGATGATGCCAATGTATGGAAAACTTAGCCAGAAAGACATTTACCATATATTAGAATTTCACTCAAGAGTGTGGATCGGTGAAAAACTATTTATAGTCGTGACATATGAACACATTATAAAAGCTTTTAATTGCCGTTGATGATTTTTGAGTCTTACTTTTTACCCTGTGGTCCCCATTGTCAGCACTCTGGTTAATATTATGTGGTTATTCTGTGCTATAATTAGTGAAGTTTTGATTCATTGGAACACATGGAACTTGGTAAAATAGACAAGCAACTCTGTAGAAGTGTAGTCACGCCGAGTTCTGAATTCATTCTGATCCAGATGATCTCTTCATTTCGGCCCGATCACGTTTATAGTAATAGTAGTGAGATCTAAAAGCTAAAATGTGACAGAATTATTCATATTCTTGTTGCTGGAAAAAAATTGACAGAAGATAACACCACAACCACTCTGTCAGGAAAACTTGTGATATTTGTGCATTGACTTTGTGAAAGACTTGATTATGACAATTGAGATACATTTTGTGATGTTTCAGAGAGTTGTCGTCTTTCATTTTTTTCATTAAATTTGTCGTAAAAAACAAACAAACAAACAAACAAACAAACAAAAACCAGTAGAGGAGTGAAACGAATGACATTCGCATAAAATGTGCTAGAACTTGATAGCCCACTTTTGAGTAATGGGGCCGTACTGTTAAAAACCACCCACAGGGCCTCACTGATGCCTCACATCCAGTACAGTAGCAGGTTTGGTCAAATTCAGGCCGGCGTGATTAATGAGGCGACATTGTGGACTAACTAGCATAAGGTGCCATTTTGAAAGGAGACATCGCCTCCCCTTTTCCTCCCTCACTTTCCTCGCCCTCCCCCTTTCCATGACCTACTGCTCCGGCACTGTGCTGCAGATGCGCCGCAGAGCGCTCGCATTGGCCCGGCCCTTTTCCTCAGGATGAAAGGGACGCAACAGTGGAGTGACAGGCCTTCGGCGGGGCGGGGGAAGGCTGACACATTCCTCAGCCAGATCATGTTACCACCTCAGCTATTGAAAAATGGTCATGCAACCTTGCTGCTTTGCATACCCCGACTGGATGTGCTTTCCCTCTCTCGGTGAGGACGAAAGATGGGGGTGGGCGATGAACAAAAGGAAGCAGGCATTCTTTCAAAGTGATGGGAATGGAAATAAACGCAACAACTAGTGATCTGGCAGCGTCTAGTTAGGAAATGGGTCTTTTTAGCACAAGAGTCTCTTCTTAAGTCGAGAACAAAGCCATAAAAAACCTTTGAGTATGTGGTTTAGTATTTGAAGAAAAACATCCGATATGCAAGGGCTTTGAAAGTTGACAGTATCAAGGCTCTTATGGCTCAAAGTGGTAGACAATATAATGAATCGCCTCTCAAAAGGCAGCACGTCAGACTTGGAAAGCTAAATCTACAGCTAAATGTGCTAGATAAGCACACAAGGGTCTGTGATTCCAGCCACACTTATACAAGTTAAGTAAAAACCATTAAACAAAAAAAAAAAAAAAAA
>CM051493.1:27509820-27554645 GCA_028031935.1 Paedocypris micromegethes
AAAAAAAAAAAAAAAATCAACTTCCACACACATGCACCCAACAAGGTCACTAGCTACACCGCAGTGAGAATTAAAACCATACTAGATTTTTCTCCCCAACACTCATCAATACAAACAGAACTTTCAATAACTAGATGCTTTATTTCTTGGCTAACCTGCATGTGAGGCACTTTCTGCATGGGTGGAGGCGACTGGTGAGGAGGTGCCCACGCCTGCTGAGACGGTGGAGAGCTCTGATGGTGGGCAGCCAGGTGTGTTTGCGACAAGGGAATGGTGGGAGGGGTGTGAACCTGCTGCAGCTGCTGGAAAGGCAACGGTGGCGTCTGCAGCTGCTGACGCTGAGCTTGCTGAGGGAGAAGCCGTTGGTCCTGAGGCCCTGGCAGCTCCAAGTGGCCGACACCTGGTCCTGCTGGAGGTCTTCCTTGAGCACTTCCAGCCCTGTGATTGGGGGACAGTGCTGCGTACATCTGGGTGGGTGGAGGATGAGGGTGTGATGGGTGTTGTTGGTGAGGGTTCATTGGCCCACCACCTCTTTGAGGGTGAGCGATCGGGCCTTGCGTTTGATGCGGATAGCCACCAACATCCGCTCCCAAACCGGTGCTTGGTGGACGACCCTGTTGGGGCGGTGGAGTACCGGCAGGGGTAGCCAAGTTTCTCATAGGCGACATAGCTGTAGATGAGGCATAGGATCCCTGAGGTGGAGGTTGTAGATGTGTTTGCTGCAGCTTCTGCTGGGTTGAAGACTGGTTTGGAGTCAGATGCATAGGCTGGGAGTTGATTTGGTTCACATGAATGGGCTGCTGGTGCATTGGTCCCGGTTGAGCCCCAGGTGGTGGGTAGCGCTGTGGCCCAGTTTGAGCAGGGTATCGCTGCACCTGGGTCACTGAAGCATTAGGGTTACTGTTGCTGCTGGTGGTAAGGCTCAAGTTGGGACTCATCCCTGAAGTGTTGGCTAATCCCTGATTAAGGTTGCCGTATGAAGAATAGGGAGGGTACTGCCCTGAGCTGTTTACAGTGTTGGAAGGGACTTGCTGGTTGTGCATGTTGTATCCCATATTTTGGTGTGGTCGCCCACCCATGACCTGCTGCTGCTGTTGCCGTGAAGGACTTTTTGGAAACTGGGCATTGTGACTGGCCACAGACTCTGTGTGTACTGGGGCCTGACCAGGTCTATGGAGAAACTGAGGATTAGGCTGTTGCTGGGGAGGTTGTGCTGGGAGGTGCAATTGGGGTGCTGACATTCCAGGGTTCTGAGACATCCCTACGTGTCCCATGAAGTGATTGGCTTCTTGAGGGAGGCCTTGTGAAAAGTGGTTTATTCTTGGAGGAGTTTGGGTCTGGTTGTGTCCTTGCATGGGATAGTCCCCACGATTGATAAAAGGGGCCATTTGGTGACCATGTCCCTGTGCTCCAGAAGGACCATGCTGATGTGATGCAGACTGTGTAGGCTGCTGCTGCTGCTGCTGGAAAGGGGGTCGAACTTGTTCTGGCATCTGCATTGACTGAGTTCCCCATGAATTCCCACCGTCTGGAAATGACTGGTTCCGTCCATCACCTTGAGAACCTGTGTACACATGATGCCCTCCATTTCCACCCACTCCTGATTGAGCACCATGGTAACGGGAATGAGGGGAAGACATGCCATTCACTGGTCCGTTGCCCATCATCCGCCCACCCTGCTGGTCCAAAGAATGCATCTTGGGCTGCTCATATTGACTAAAGTGGTCAAAATGATGGCCAAGTTTGGCCTGTCCAGGAACTACAGGCGAGGAGAGGTGAAGAGAAGAAGAAAGCTGTCCATAGCCTTGGTGTTCGTGAGGGATCTGTTGACCCATGGGATTTGCTTGACCTTGGGGGTAACCACATTCACCTAGGCCCTCAAGATCATCGGAAAACAAATTCCCATCATCTCCAAAGAGACTCATCATGCCTGGGTCAGCCATGGCCGCAGTGCTCCTGCTGCCCTAGCAAGCTTCAGAAGCAGGACAGGCAATGTGTGCTCACAAGAGGTGGATGTCCTCAAAGCCGCTAATCCGCTAACTAATCTGCAGCATGTCACTCCATATTTTCTTAATTCTCCCAGAGAACGCAGCGTCAGGCAAAGTCAGGTTACAGAACCTAGTAGGGAAGAAAGAAAGACAGGGTATTAACACAAACAGCTCTTGGTGGGTCCAAACCTAGTCCACTTTGTTCATTTTACAGCATTTTGTGAACCACAGACTAGTGTGAAGGATAGTGCGGTTAAATCGGTTGAGAGTGACTTTTTTGCCAACCTTTGATCCCAACCCCCCACCCTCAGTTCCTTCTGCTTCCAAACAAAAGGGCCAACACAAACACACAAATCCTAAATTCATTCATTCTTTCTTTACAATTCGTTGATAGAGAAGATAGAACAAAGGACTCGTAGTTAGGCAGAAGCAGAGGTAGTTAAACAACAGCAGCTGCCAGACCAGGCAAGCAGATGTATGAACACGCGCAAGAAGCCCACCTGCTGAAGTTAAGTCTTAAAACAGCCCTGTTGCTGCCTCTTGCAGTTTTCTCTGTATGGGTCCTTATGTACAAGTCGAAGTAAGTTTTTTTTTTTTTTTAACTAAATTTAACTAAATTCATGTGCATGGTACGCACATAACCAGCTTGTCAAAACCACAAGGTAATCAGATAAAGAGGAAATTATGTAGATGCAAGATAAACCAGCAAAGGGTGGGGAAAAGATGGCAAGCAAGGAACTAGATGTCCTACTCAACCACAACCAGCACTGTGGAAAAGGTAGTGAGCGAATATTAGCATGCATGTTGTAAAGGGTTTCAGTAGACATGAGAGGGGATGGGTAAGGAATGCGTCGCCATAACGGCAACAACCCAACAAGAAATTTTTACTCTGGCTCCTCCCACTCTACTTCTCTAACCAACCCCCAATGTTCCTCTCTCTAGGCCTCTGTACATGGCTGCTGCTAAAACTATCCCAGTGAAAATCTGCGCTATAATCAAAAGAATATTTTTGTAGTAAGTAGTATACCAGAAGGTCGAATATACACATGACAAACATACAGACACACACATAATATTAAAAAGTATTTTTTTTTTTTAAAAAGTTTCCAACATGGGAAAAAAAAGCATACTTGGGTTCAAGTTATGAAATTGTATGTGCTTCCTAACAAACAAAAAATAAAAAAAACAATACATATTACTGGTCAATGACTAATCAAACTTGAAATAATAACAAGTCAGACAGCATTGGGGTTTTTAACTCGCAGTGTTCTTTTGTTGAAAGCCACAACTTTTCTTACACAATAGACTGGCGCAGGGAACAATTAATCCTGCTTGCACAGCACTTCTGAGTGTGCAAAACTTTTAATTTATTCTGCAGCCACAACATCATTTCTATTACTGTAGCTACTGTATTACTGTATTTCTATTACTACATGCACTGTTAATAACCAGAGCAAAAGTATGATTAAACAGTTCAATTAGTCACAGTCGCTTTATTTCTCCAGTATGTAAATAAAAATTTTACAATTCTAATTTAAAGCCAATTTGATTAAGTACTTTCTAGTCGTTCCATCCAATCCGAGGTGATGCTGATGGATCAGATGATGTTTGTGGATGTGCAAAACAAGTATTGTAACGTTTTCGATTTACAAATCATAGTCTTGTAATTACAATGTATTTCAACACTTCTTGCAAGTTGCCACAAATCCTAATGTAACTACATACACCACATTGCAAGAATCCTTTCCCAAAAATATTGTGAATAAACGGATTCATCCTCAGTCAAACATTCCAAACAACCTGATGGTTTTCACACCACACCAGATACAACCACAGCTAGTCAAAATTATAAGAGTATGAGAAAGTAGAAAGTGGTTCTTGTGGGTCACATCTTCATGGTTATACAGTAGAGACGTATGGCTCGAGAAGAGACAGCAATGAATCAGGCCCTATCTTACAATCACAGCAAGATGGTGTTCATGCTGCACCAACGTCAACAACGAGAGAAAGCAGGAGATCCTTTAAAGCTATGCCAAAAGCCACAAATTTGAATCCCTGTGATCAGATTTGCAGTTTAAGCCATCAGGTTGACCGTTCACCCAATTCCTCTCCAAGAGTGACAGATGTGGCAAAGTGCCAAGTGGCTCCATTGGGTTGGACACGCCCACCGAGGAGGAGTGTAATTCAAAGACACAGGCATGAATCACCATGACGTAAAGGCCTACAGAGAAAGGACGAAGATTGGATGGCCAGGAAGCTGGGTGATTTTATATAATGCTCAGTTACTGTAAAAATGTGGAAAAAAATATTTTTAAGCTAAAAAACTCTATGAAAAACAAAACTTTCAAAGCAACATCACTACCGGCATGACATTTACGACTTCATTTCAAAACGAATAGAGAAGCATGTGCTATTAATGAGATAAACAAAGCAGGCATTAATATTTAATATAGTCTTATTCTGCAAATACATATTTGATGATTATGATAGGTCACGGTGACATCATGCCGAAAGAGTGAAACAGTGAAAGACATTTGTCCATTTGCAGAATTTAAACTTGCCATAAACATCTAAAAATTAGAACCCATTATCAGTCTAAAGCTTATCGATATTTATTACACTGATACGGTAACGCCAACCTACATCATTCTTCCTGTGTACATGGGTGAATATTATCCTTCAGTCTATCAGTCATTTTGACAAAACAAGCCATAAACACCATAAAAGCAGAGCCAGTTTCCAGCCATCTGTGTCAGAGCACCAACCCGCATTGTTTTCTCCTGAAACCAAACCAACCAAAGTGGCCTTGCCAAAAGAGCAACGCAGTGACAGCAGAAAACAACTAAAAAAAAAATAAAAAAGGCCACCAAGTGTGTGTGATTGCAGTCATTAGCACCAACAGTCTCTTTAATGCACTTGGCAAGCAAGTCACTGATTAACCAATCCTACCTCCCCAATTTTCCCATTTCTCAGCGAGCTTTAAAACCCTGTTAAGAGAAGGGAGGTCTATGGCCACCTGTGGTTTCTCTCTTGGATTTGTGCTTAACATACAAAAGGTGAGCATCATGGCGAAGAAGAGGAGGATGAGGAGGAGGAGGGGTGTTGCCTAGTACAAGCTCTTTGCACAAATGCTCACCAGTAGCATTCCTTTTATTTCTCTCCCCTCTTCATCAACCCCCACTTGAAGCTCCATCTGCAGCTGGGCATAATTTATATCTCCGCTCCTTCGCATTATATGCATGAGTGGGGGGGTTTGAAGGGGTGCATCTGTGGCAAGTACATAAGCACAAAGGGGTGACACAGGATGTGACGGGTGGTAACACTGGAGAGAGGAGGCTGCAGAGTGGTGTGCACATACTGTCGGTGCGCAGGACACCGCAGCATTATAAAGGGAACGAGAGGTGGGGAAATCGACAAAATCACGTTGTGTCCATTATGCGATTAGCTGCACATGAAAACAAGATCTAGCATGTGTTCAAAGTCACAGACATTTAGAAATGGCGGATTTGGAAAAAGAGGAAGAGAGAACTTTGACCTTCACTTCCAGACCTGTTGTCACAGACCGCCTGCGGCACTTGTCTGCATACCAGCTGAGGACCTGCAGCAGGGTCAGCTGGGACAAGAAACCACGGTCGCTAATGCACAACATAGTCAAAGGTTTCAAAACGTTAGATGACGGGACGCTGAACAAAACTCAACTATTCTGAGCTTTGGTACTATCAAGGTGCACAAAAACCTCATGTGAACTGAATCTTAGGTAGCAAGTGTTTACCTTGATCTACTTTACAAAACCGCTACTGTCATTCATTGTCAAACATCTATTCAGTATAAACACTGTTGTTAAAATGAGTTAAGTAGGGTGGTTTTAAGGCACCAACGATTGTCAAATATATGGAATTGGGAAAAAAAAAAAACATTCCACATTGATGACACTGACAGTGAATGCGATTCGCTGTCTTAATTATACACATTTCCAAAAGAAGGACATTCTATTGTCATCAGGATCTCAATGATTAAACAAGTTTTGGATGGTTACTAATTATTTTCAATAAAAATAGTTTCCGGAAACTTCATAAAAACTAGCCAAAGACTGGACCAAGAGAGGCAGCCACTGGGAAACTTTATGAAAACTGTATTCGCTTAAAGTCCGGTGTGAACGCCACCGCAACTCATTTGAATGTCAGACCCATCCATTCTAAGCCATTCATCTGAAACTGTTCCTCCATCTTCTGTGTGGCAGGACTGAGAGGGGGATGGTCAACCAGAAGAGGAAAAAAAGCCTGCTTGTTTTGCAGCACAACAGGCCTCTGCAGCCCTCCTGCTAACCGACGACTAGAGAGGAGGAGTTAGAGGGAAAGAGCAGCACACAGCTCCCCTGTTCCTGGCCGAGACTGAAAGCGTGTTGTCGGATAACTGAAATACCAGCTTTGAAAGCATTGTCCAATTCCAGCCTTTTTCGGCACATGTGCCGGGGTGTGCCTGACCCACATCCACAGCAGATTCCACGTCGCCAGTTGCGGGCTGGTACCTACTGGTGTGGTTTCTGTGAATGAATTAACCTCACCTAAAGTAATCCCACAACTACTAACTTATCCAACTAGTCAAGGGACAGTGCACAGCTCAACCTTTAACCTCTAGGAAACTGTAACTAAATGTGCTGTTTGAAATTAGTTTCGAACAGTATTAAATATGTTCTAAACCTTGTGTGTGTGTGTGTGTGTTCAACACGATGTCATGGGCGACGCAGTTTGATTTGACAAAATGGCAGACCAAAAAAATAAAATAAAAATCGCTATGAAAACAAACTAAATGAAAACACGTCCATTGCTTGTTCGGTTCATCGCCGATGCGTTCATACAGACACAAACACGTTTTATCAAGCAAACAAACAAACACGATTTACATACTCGTTTACAGAGTTGCGAAAAAGTTTATGTATGTGTATTGTTTGCCAGACGCACCGGTGGTTGTGGACCAGCACGACGGATTCGAAAAGAGGAACCGGCACCTGACTAGACGGTCGGCTTGAAACAGCCAGCAATGCTTCCTCGGCGCCATAAACGGCCAGCAAGCGACACGAAAAGTTCGCAGCCATTACACACTCGCGTCTGCTCCGTCACACCGGCTTCATATCTGCCCGCTGACCGACACACATTAAAAGCTGCCATCTTAGGTTACAGACTAGGAGGAAGCGACCGACGGAGCCTACCGCGCGCGCGCGCGCACACTTGATTCGCATTTAAACGAGTTTAAAAGTTTAAACACGACCCCTTGGACGTTTTAAAACTCACCTTGTGTCATAAGACTCTAAAAAGCGGGATTATTAAGAGTCAAACGCACACACGCACATTTCAAACGTGTCCCGAAACCCGCAAATAAAGCAGGTGCTGCTGAGGGGAATCCTCCAAGTTCCGAGAACGGCACCGATCTGTTCGACTTTTCGCACGCGTACGACACTGCCGCGATAAAACTTTTGGAAAAAGCGACAAACTGGTTTAATTACAACGTGCCACTCGTTGCCACCAACTATAAATAAAGTGGCGTCGATCCAAACAACCCCCAACCCCGAGCCTTGTACCTGTTGACGAGCAAACGGAACAAAAGAAATGTGAGATGAGTTGTGGCCAGCTAGCTAGTTAGCTTGTTGTGAGACAATGAAGTCGCCGTTGCCCGTCTCCTACGGCGGATCAGCCACTTCCAACCAGCTAATTACCTCGCGCACGCCTGCCTCAGTGCCTCTCCGGCGCGCGCCTCGCGGTCGGCCAACGCGATAAAACGCATCATATTGTTTCAACTCGAACAGATCAACACACATACGAGTTAAAATTAATTCTGCGCTTATGGCTTTTAGCCTCGCGAAAAGATTAAAACAGGTACTGACCATCTGGCCTCAAGCAACCCTCCCCGGTGTTGATATTGTCCTTCGGACGAACGCACTTTCCGGCCGCTTCGGCGTTCTTTTAACACACTTGTCCAATGTTACAACCTTGCGGGGTGTTTGGGAGAACTTTCCGGCGATTTCCGTCCGTTGTTTTGAATGTATAAAACTATTTAAAGTGCATTTAATGGCGTGAGGGGTCGGGGATCTCCCTCGATCGGCTCGGCCAGTGACTCACCTCTACGTTCACACCACCTCGTGTCTCAACACAATTAGCCTGCTAACTAACCCTTACTTTTAACGAGGTGGACAAAATCCGTTTCCGCGATCAAAGGAGGGCACGAACAATTTCGATGTCTTATCGCGTCCCGGGAGAATAAATATGGCTTCGGCGATTTAACTCACGTATTTCTCATATCGCGAGTCGCGCGGCTCTATACAATGCAGTGCGCGTGAGCTAAATGAGCTAACGTTAGCATGTGCGCGAGCCACTTTGATCATATACGAAGAGTATAAAACAAAAAAAAAAAACACAGCTCTCCGGTTGTAACACGCGTACCCTTTGCAACTAAAACAACTTTTCGCTGTTTTGAATGAGCTTTTACACAGCACGTAACGTTGAGTTAAATGTACGCTCAAAACAATTCTACCGCAATAAAAGTGCCGATATAAACTCGCGTTCGTCCACGGAACATCTCGTAGATATGAAATAAGTTAGTGTGCAAGTGGTAAAGTCGGCGGATTCACGTTATATCAGCAGAAAGAAAGGCGATTTCTTACCCTATTCAATGCGGGTCATTTTAGGGTTTTCACCAATTAACTCCCAGTTGTATATCCCGAAAATCCCTTCAAATGTACGAACAACTGTCGAAAATCAAATTGTGCTGGTAAAGTCGGCGTCTCTTCGTCCCGTCCTCGCCGACTCTGCCTCTCTTCTTTGTGTTAATTTCACTCAATTCGAGTTTAATCCGATCGATCCAGGCTGCCGCGTTCTCGTGTCCTCTCCTCTAGACACTCGCGCTCACCTTCCACAGGCAGGGGGCGCGTGCATGACTTACTGGATAAACATGCGTGCGCGTGAGTGACCTCGCCGGTCTGTGACGCAAGTGCATTTTTTTCACTTACCCACATTTATGGAACTTGTTTGCTGAACTATTGTAAATGCCCTTCCAAACTTTAAAACCTTTTTAAAACTTTAAAAAGGTCTACTCCAAATGCATTTAGGAAAGACAGTGTGAGTACGAGTGTGTTCCATGATTTACGTAGCAAACGTGGCGAGACGATTACAGTATTTGTTCATCGAAAACATTGGTTTAAGAAGTTCATGTTCGCCAAAACTACGAACAAGAAGAACAGCGTCGTATAAACAATATGAATTCAACGTAATCCTAGAATATCCAACACCAGCCAATCCGAGGCCGTGTTACCTGGAACTCTTAACCCCGCCCATAACAACGCAGAATTTCCTTGCGTCACTTTATGTTTGGATTAACGCTTGTGCCGTCTTCACCCAAAACTCGAGCTATATTTTTGCACTCCAATTTTAGACAGAGCAAAAAAAAAAAATAAATAAAAAAAAACAAGAATTTTATTTAATAGTCGTAAAAGAATAGATTTTAGAGTGTTTTATTATATTTTTTTCGTGATAGCTCTTAACTTTGAAAACACAGCAAAAAAAAAAAAAAAAAAAAAAAAAAAAAAGGTAGAGGGTTACAAAGTTACTCCAGGTTTGGCTTATCACACCCCTTTAACAACAGACAAGATGTTCACCATATATCAATTAACAACATAGTGCCAAGAAAAAGCAAGTTTTTACACAATCACTCAAACAGCAGACTGTTTAAAAAGAGCATCGTAAAATTACTTTGAAAAAGAAAAATATTTAAATCATATGCAAATATAAGACTGCATACGTGACAGCTCTTACGGAAATATAGGTTAAAGAATGGATGAGTGTCTGTCCAATCGTTAACTGGGTTTAACAATAACCAGAAGGAATATTTAACTGGCCAAATTTACCTAAATAAACCCATGTAACAAGAATATGGTGTAGCTTTTTGAAATTCTTGTAAGGCAAACAGCAGATCTAGTTCTGGAGAAGTGAACCCATCTGTAACCATGGTTGTAGAGTACAGGTAAACACAAATTTGGCATTAAAAGTTATATAGAGTTGGACATTCTATACAAACAGAAGGTTTAGGTGCACAGACACGAGAATCAAGGCAGATAGCAGGACCTGAAACAAAAGTTGATGTAAAAGTTGACTTTAAAATGGTGTCAAAGCAGTTTTGGAAATATTGAAATACTGTTTCAGTTTCAAGCTCTATTCATACAGTATATAATTGAAGCAAATTTAGTACAGAATTCTAGCTCGGTCAACATACACCAAAGCAGGAAATTATAACTATATATACAGAATGTGAATGATAAATACAAATTTAAACCAGTCCTGCTTTTTTCTTCTTTCATGTTCTTCACTTTGAATAATTGTTTCTGCTTACCGCACAGTTGCTCCTTTTATTTCGACTTCAGGGTTGACCACAGATTTCATCGAATTCACCCAAATAAACCGATTAAGATACTATAGATGACTTTGTAGTGTTTAATACAATTCAACTTGAAGTCAAATGGGCAAAACAGAACACAACTTGCTGAGAAACAAACATTAATAGATTTACCACAATAATTCCAAAGCTCCTGCCTTCTTCCTTACTACCAACCACACATTGTCTGCTGCAGCCAAAACAGGCTTCAGGAGTTTGTAAGGAAGTTTGAAAAGAACCTGGACTTCATAAATATGTTTGGACAGCCACCTAATACATGTTTTGAATTGGGGGGCTTGGGCTGTGGGAGGTTAAGAAATAGTTAGTGAGGCCGACCAGTCCAGTAGAAAGGTAAGGGGGTGTGGCTGGAGGCTGAGTGGTGGTGCTCAGCAACATCCCCCTCCAGCGTGCTGTCCTCCCTGACTGCCTCCCATCGTAGAGTTGGTGGCAGCATGTTGAGGTCCAATCTTAATGCCATTAGCCTGCACATAAGAACAAAGACAAAGATGTTTAGTTAAGATTAGTTCGGACTCCACATCATTTAAAAATGTTTTTGGTTTGTGTCAGATAATGCCCCCCCACACTTCTGAAGTGGTCGACTACCTTTACAGAGTACTCCTTATCAATTGGAGTCCTTTTACAAAACAATTCAAACAGACTTCAACGGCTACTAATGTGAAATGTCAGATCAAGCCTCGTATAACAGAGTCGCCAGGGCTCGGCGGTCCGCAGTGAGGTGGGAAAACTCTGGAGTGTTATTTCAGCGGTAACACAGACACGGAAGGAAACCTGCCAAACCTTTAGAAACACACAAGCCGGTTGCGTTTTCATTTATTACACAAAAACAATCACATCACTGACTTTTCCCTAAAGCAGGCTCTGGTTCAAGGGCTGACTTGCCACAGAAAAACTGCACTTAATGTTCTCAGGAAACTTCACATTAGTCTAACTCTGATTTATTGTGATCTGGAAGTTAGCGTGGCCAGGATTTCTATAAGCCGTTACAGTTTGGGGTTTTTTACTTATTTGTTTAACTTTCCCAAAAAAAAAACGATCGTATAGCTGGGTTGAACCAAGTTGTATTGTATTTAATAGTTGTAGGTTATAAAAATGTGAAGAATTGATGTATTGGCTCACAGCCAGTTGGGGTCCAGAAGGCTGACGTGAAGGTTTTCCTGAAGCTGATTTGTGTTTCGAACGTCCTGCTCCAATACTTAATAAGTCATGTCGGTCATTCAGCATTTATTCGGCTTTTACAATGCCTGTATCACATGCAAACCAGTACAATGATGCTAGTTATTCTCCACTGGCTATTACATGTAAATTTGCATAGATTCGGGGACGACAATGCGGCTACTGTCCTTCAACATCACTTTAGTATAAAGAGTATCAACCATCTAATGTGCAAGCTGAGACTCGTGGAACTCTATGGGCTTATTTAGAGAAAAAAATAAATAAAAAAACTCACAATGTTTCCTGCTTACACTATTGTGCAATGTTCTAGAAAGAATCATTGTCTGAGCATATTCCATTAACGAATATTACGAGAATGCCTTTCCAGTTATATCACTTGCTTCACAGCCTCATGCAATCAGGAAATGCAGAACAAGTCGTCTCTTGGCATGTTGTGAAGATGTGCTAAACCTGTGTGTGCTTTTTGTGCCATACTTGAAGAGGACGCAAGCAAGTGCTGGGATTGGCTGCAATCATGTCTTGGGAAGTGATAATTCAAGAGCTGCTTAACTTTGATTTGTCAGTTTCAAAATTTCCTCAAATTATTTGTGGATTTTCTACATAAAGTGACAGTTGTCTTCTGATTTTCACAAAAATATGCCTTTGAAACATTTTTTTCCCAATTTAAAAATAAAAAAAAAATTCTCACTGAGCCATTTTTAAGCCGTGGCTGGTGGCAAGTTACTCCTTGCATCAGTCACTGTGTGTTTAACGACTGTGGAGGATGAATTATGGCTTAAACTATTAAAACAAGGCATTTTGGGGCTGGTTTCTCTATATCCTGGAATTTTTCTTTATAGCCCGAGGCTCTGAAACATGACAGCCACATTAGAGAGGGGTCTACTGTGTGTGTGTGTGTGTGTGTGTGTGTGTGTGTGTGTGTGTGTGTGTGTGTGTGTGTGTGTGTGTATACAAACATTTACATTTAGAATAAGAACAACATTATTACAATATTACACTGAACATACATCACACGAGGATGACAACGTCTTTCAACGATTGCATTGCATTTGCAATTATTCAGAACATCTGTCAGTAAATATGATTGGAATATCATATTTATCATTTCAAATTGAATTGAAGTGATTGAATGTTTGTCAGACAAAGATTTTTTGTATATTGTATCTGAAGAACCATAAACAATGGCAGAACATTGAAATTATAGTTCTGCAAATTTAAATTAAAGAACATTTCTAGAAACCCATATCACCGAAAACAACAAGTTAGAATTTAAAATAGGCTTTTTTGAACTCAGCCCAAAAACCAAGCTGATCTAAAACTAAATATATAATGAACTTTTAAAATAGGAAAACCAAATAATAAATAAGGGGGGGGGGGTCGTGCTACAGGATGTCCTCTTGATCCAACTATTGCTTACAGAAAAAGCATCTGCGTCCCATTCAAATAAATTACCTCATTGTTTATATCAAAGACTCCCTCCTGTATCTTTTCATAAATCTCCTTGGCCGTGTTGATAAAAGCCTGAAACACAAAACACACGATTCTTTATCAAATTAATAAAAAAAAAAAAAAAAAAAACAACCGATAACTCCCTAAATATAAAATTACACACTTTTAGACATGAGTTATGATGTTCAAGTGACCAGATAAATCAGCGTTACGGTGGTGATGACAAGTTTAGAAGCCGGTATTTACAGTTAAAGGATGGCGCCCCCATCTGGCTGCCTGCTGGGCTTATTTATTACTCAGCAGTAGCACCACTGGTCAAAGATGATCAGGCCATCGACTATCGACAGCTTACGTTTAAAGACCTGCCATGGGCACTTTGTAGCCCAATTAACAGTTGCTTTGCGTTTTCGATGGAACGGTACCTCAGCTCTCGGAGCAATTGGTCCTATGTGGCTCGATTACCACCGTGAGAAATAGATGGGGGCCAGTGTGCCATAGATACAGGTGTTCTCATTCATGCACTATATATGCAAGAGTGTGTGCGTGCGCAGCATGAGAACCATGAATATGCATGAATCATAAATGGAAGATTGAAACGTCATAAACGGGTGGGGGAAAGGGTCCGGTCGAATTCACGCGACACTAATGAGGCAAATTAATCATTGCAGTGGGAGGATGGGGGAGGCACTTTCACAATTTAACACCCCAGGTCTTTTAAACTCAGCTCTGAGGCCTGCGTGAGCTTCTTGGCTCCTATGGCAGAGAACCCACAGTTTCTCCCCAATGTGTGTATCCCAAGGGTGTTATTTACATGCATGTGTGTGTGCACTTGTTTTCACACAGGAACACAAACATAAATCATGGCACAAGCACAGATGATCAATGCGGCAAATGCTTCTTCCTTTTTTAATAATTTCACCTCTTCTACATTTGATGCGGTCTTTGCAGAAGTCTCCATGAAGATCAGACCGTGTTCTCTGGCAAAGGCTTCTCCTTCCTCTTTCTTTACCTCTCTCCTTGACTCCAAATCACTGTTGGGAAATACAAACGCATTCTGTTTAACCAAAAAAATCTGGCAGAATACTGCAAACCAGAGTATCAAACGCCCTGAGTGCGCATGCGGTTGTGTGAACATGATACAAACTTATACAATATAACATTGAGATCCAAAACATAACAACAACCGATTATGGACTGATTGATATTATCATAGGCAGATGATAATTATGTTCTTCCGCTTCAACATTTAGTTTGAAAATTTGACAAAAGTGACTACCTCATGACCATGACCCATGACGTTCATCACTGAAGCTGTGACCAAGTAGCACCAGCAGGTATATTCGAGAACAAATAGTATGGATGTGGTTTGTCTACTTAAATCAATTTCAAGACCATCTATTAATCAACCTACCTGTATTTATTATAATTCTATGTACAATCAATTCTTTACATTGGTGTTTTTGCCTTTAAGGAGACATTTTAATAGCCCACCTGTGGACACCAAAGAAAACATAGTCCCTGGCAAATTTTGGCACATTTACCACCATGTTTATTAGTATACACTGATGCTGTAAACAATACAAACAACCTATTGAATACATTTACATATGAAACTAAAGAGTAAGGGTCGAAGCAAACACAGCACTGACCTTTTATTTCCGATGAGCATGATGACCATGTTAGAGTTGGAATGTTGGCGGGCATCTTCTAGCCAGGTTGTCAAGTGATTAAAAGTGTCCCTTCTATAACCACAGCAGTCATCTCCGTTAAAACAACATACATGTGTGAATTAAACATTTAATAACAAAAGTAGCACAAAACCTGTAGGAACCTGGGTTAACTTTACCTTGTGATGTCATAAACTAGAAGGGCTCCTGCTGCACCCCTGTAGTAAGACCTGGTGATGGAACGGAAGGATTCTTGTCCAGCCTGAAACACAGACACAGCAGCTTTAGAGAAACCATTATATGCAAACAGTTGTGCAGTCTTAATGGTCCTGCTCTTTTGAAAAATCCAAGCACAAAAAGGTACAATTCTGTTGAGAACACAGAGAAGCAGAAAGTCAATGTACAATGAAATATCAATCAGCAATGCTTTATCCAACGAAGCTCTGTCTCCCTGCACATAGCGGCAAAGCAGCAGCATGTTATAGTAGAAGATGGCCTCTGGTCAGCACGGCGCTTCTGACAGCAGGCAAATAAGCCAGCAGCACGCATTTGAATTCAATAACCCATTCCCCGGGGCAGCTGTTAACATTAGAGTTAATGGAGCCCATTGTGAATAAATGATGAATGACACTGTTAGGCCTGCCATCTGCTGGAGTGAAAGGTTACAGGAAGGCCAGACATGCAGATTTCTCTTGTTACTTCATCCAACACTCATCCATCTTCTCTGGTTTTATGACAAAGCTTGTTGAGATACCCGGAGAATAAATAATTTGGAGTCCATTTACAGTCATGGTGTGATTAAGGTGACATCACTGCAATGAAGAGACAACCGCAATGATTACCCTCAATTATCCTGACATGGCATATTTCAACTATCCCGACCACGCAAAAGGACAACGCGCGAAAACAGTTTTTTAACAGGCGACAGAATTAAACATGCAAAGTGAAAACATAATGAACATAATGGATGTATAATTGGAACTGTATGCTAAAGGACGAAAACAGCATTTGATATTTGGCCGTCACAGAACCCTCCCATTCCACAGTCTCCCTCTGCTGGGATAAAACATGAGTTGTTCAATATTGTCAAAAATTATTTCAATACAAACAATTTGATTAAAAAGGAAATGGAAATGAAAATAAAATCTATCTGAACAAAAAATATATACAAGATTATTTATTGAAAAAATAAAATGTATTTTATACACTATTGACAGTGGCTGTCACTAGCATGGTGAATTAAAGTAAGGTTAGTGAGTTTGTCAGCGTGGCCACTGGGAACAAGGTCAAAAATTGTGCTCTGCATTTTACCCATCCAGTGAAGTTACGCACACAAGAGTTTTAAACTGTAGTGCCAGGGGGGAAGGTGGGTTTCAGTTTCTCGCCCATGGACAACTCAGTTGTGGAACCCACCGAAACACAAATGCCTGGTTGACAGGTCCTACTCCCTACCGTTGGATCACAACTGCCACTGGAATAACTGTACCAGATTAAACCAGAAAAGTAATTGACTGCTGTCTTCCTCCTGCACCCTAAAACCGCTCGTGTTGTTGTCCATTTCTATTAGAAACGCATCTGTCTTTTGCAATATTGGTAAATGATTTCTCACCACTAGTCAACCCTTTACTTGCAACGGCCAGTCACAACTCACTATGGTATTTATTTTAAAAAGTAAATATTAAAACCAGAAGGGCGAGTCACTGTATGAGCTAGTCAGAAACTATCCTAAACATCCTAAAGGTTTCTAACAAAACTAGCATTTCGATGGATTGTTATTGGCTCCAACAAGCAATGAAGATGGAGACATGGTAGCGGTCTGGTCCGCTAGCTAATCATAAAAAAATAAGTAAATAAAGCCGTCAAAAACATTCTCTCCCAACCATTTATCCTACAAAACCCATACTACCAGCTGAAAAAAAAAATTCAAAAATGTACTTTCTGTACATAAATTAAGCTACAGAGAGAGAAAAAAAGCTGTATGCTACAGCAGTATCCGGAAAAGTTTGTTTTCGTCTGCCACTTTTACGCCAATTGCTTGACATTTTGTCCAGACCCAATTGCAATTAAGTGCATCAACATGCACGGGGCAAGCAAAAGATCAAAGTCAAGGTCAAATGGGTGATTTACCAAGATTTGTCATTTAATATGTAAAAAAAAACTACAGTAATATTTAAGAGGCTCAAAAATTTTAGGGGCAGTTGTGGTCCAGTGGTAGGGAATTTGACTTTGTGTAGTGTCCTTCGGAAAGGCCCCCCGGTGCCACTCTATGAGACTGCCCACTGCTCAAACTTTGTTCTTATGGGTTAAATTCAGAGCAAATTTTCCCATTGAGGGATTAATAAAGTTTAAATTATTCTTATTATGAATTACTATTATTATGATGAGATGAGGTGCAGCTTTGGATCAGTGTTTGTGTGATCTTACCGTATCCCAAATCTGAAGCTTTATTTGTTTGCCATCTATAGTGATCATTCGTGCTCCAAATTCAACACCTGACGAAATAAAGATGAGTATGAGATCAGGATTTTACAACTCAGCACACAATACACAATGAAAATGGTAAAATTGACAATTATTTCCAGAACCATACTAAGAATGTGCGTACTGCTGTTGACCAAAAAAGGAACACACACACACACACACACACACACACACACACACACAGAGAAGTGAACTAATACGTAACTGCTTTTTTCTGAACAGCCTAACAAGGATGAAATATTTTTTTTTAAATAAAGGAGGTTTTCAAATGGTTCCCAACTGAAGCATTACAGGAAACGTGATATCAGCATCAGCTTTACGTCTCTATGTCAGTCTTTAGCAGAGATGCTTAAACGTCTTTGCATAAAAGCCTGAAAATAGCAATCATGAGCTGCATGTTTGGCAAGACTTATAGCACTACAAATCAATTTCAATTGAAGCCAATTTTCATACATTTTAAAGCTCAGAAATTAAGGTAAATTGCATTTTAAGCCTTGTTTTCAAATTGGTGTTGCCAAAACTGTCCCCCGTCGATTTATAGTCAAATCAGGAATCACGCCAGCCAAGATTACACACCTCTGGTCACTGGCGTGTCAGTTGAGCAGTAAACTAGTACTGTGCTGTTTTAAACTTTTGTAGAAAAAAAATGTTGTTGAGCAACAATCCTCTTACCAATAGTTAGGTCGTGCACGGGCTGAAAGCGCTTGTCTGTAAACTGTAATAAAAGGCAGGACTTCCCCACACCTGTAGAGCAAACACATCACATCTTAAGATTAGACATCTTAAAAAGCCTTTAAGTTCCACACTTTGATGAGTCTTGTTTTCAAACAACATGCACATTCATGTATTGATGTTGCTTTTTCTGTCCCGTTATTCTACTGATAACTGTGGAGGACCAAGAATAGCGTTCAAACACATGTCGGGCCAGTTAAGACAACAGTAGTACTTCAATACCTGTTTGAGGTAATAGTGAAATGTAATATGAAGGTTGTTTGTTTGTGTTATGATTTGTTTGGGAGATTACAGGGGAGAAACATGTTCCCAAAGATGATTCTTTTTCCTAAAATATTAATAAAAATAATTCATCATCCATATTCAGCACTTAAAATGACAAAATAAACACATTTGCACTTCAATAAAGTCGAAAACAAAATCCACAATTCAAGTGCAGATTTGAGTGTGAATCAGGATTACAGGGCCTGACATGACACACACACACACACACACGCAGGTTAAAGGACATTAGCAGGAGGCGTTACCATGAGCAACAGCCGTTGCCAAGCAAGTAGAGTGCATATAAAGAGCGGTCACAAGAGAGATGTCTGGAGACAACACAACGATGATGACATTATGGCGTGTAATATGCAGCCTCACCTGCAGCAAACAAACCATCTCAAGAAAATAAAATAACAGCATTAATAATCCACAATCAAAAAACTCTCCAATCATTCTATCAATGTAATTTCGTAACCAATCCTCGTTCCAATCCCAATTCAATCACTATAAAACATGGTGATTAATTAAAACATTTGCACAAATCAGTGTTTCAATCTCGTCAGTTCATATCATATCTTGGTCACATCTCAAGACCCAACACAGACTTGACTTGATGAAATCAACCCTGCCAAGCATTGCTACAAAGATTGTGTTTCAGATCAACAAATTCAAAGATGTTTACACACTCACACACCGAATAATGTTTACAACCACCTAAGCAAGTTCCTCTACGTATTCCCCCTTTTTTACATTTTGTTATATTAATTTTTTAAAAACTGCTTTAGTTGCTGATTTGATGGCAGTGGAAGTTAGTAAAAGTGGCAGCTATAAAGCCAAATTGTTTATGAAATTACTAGTTGTTACAATTAATATTGAAGGGTTGTGAGAACCTTTATAAAAAAGATCTAAAGAGACACATACAAGAATTGCTTATGACTAAGTAGCATCATTAAATGATGGCTAGAATGATAGATAAAAAAAGACTAGAAACTTTGACCATGCAGTGCATTTTCTAACCCTGACATGAACATTTCTAAACAAACCGATTCTAACTAAATTTCCAAAAGACATGTTCAAAACCAAAACGGCTCAACCTAGCCAACGGAGTTGTGTGTGGTGTGAGTGTGTGTACATACAATACTCAAGTATAAACCAGCATGTGGGGAAAAACATCATCACACAGTGTACATTTTAAAGCATTACAGGTCATGTAAACACCAGGATTTATGTTTTGCTAAAAAATTGCTTAATAATATTAATAATAATAATTGATTTAAATATACAGTAGAGTAAGCAGCATTAAACCCCATACTTAGTCATTAAAGGCCTCTTTTGAGGATTCTTTACCCGGTGAAGGGTTTAAAATGTTTTGCCTTTTGATTAAATTTTCATTTTCATAAATTAAGCAAACATGATACATACTGTATTAGAACTTGACCTTAATTAAGGTCAAATAAAGACTAAATAGTCTGCATTGAAATCACAAGGAAATGTGTTTAGTGACTTGGATACAAGCAACAAAATAAACAAACCATGACAGAACAACCATCGGCCACAGGAATACATGTCCATCAACAGCGTGTGAGTGTGTATGTGTAAATCCTTACACCCGCTTATATTCAAAAACCCCTTGCGCAGAAACGTGTACAGACGACTAGCACGATGTGTCATGATAGTTCATTGTGGTCGTTTAAACGAGCACCTCAGGTCACATTCGTGCTAGTACCACCGTGATGAGACGTAACGCGCTGGTGTTGACGCATCTGGCTGCTGTGGACAGGCCTGCAGCGACACATCTCCGGCCAAAAAGCGTCGTCAAAACGCATATTCTGATCGCAAAAGACTCCTTTGACCACACACGTGTGCTTATTACACATTTGAAAGATGGCATGTGTCGTTGTCTTATAGACAGCAACGGACTGAATGGGATTTGGAAGAGTAAATAGCTGCTAGCTGCGTGGCTAGCTAGCGGTGCTTTGTGGCCTGCAGCTGGGTTTATAAAGAGAGCGAAGCGGAGCACCCGCACACGCCGCCACAGGTACAGAGTCACGCACTGGGTGTGTTATTGGCCTCTCGGCACGTCACGTTGGTAAAACACAGAGATGACAGTACTGTTATGGAGGAAGCTCGGATGAAGCGGCGTTTATCCTCGCATGCTAGCTTCCCCACCCAGTAGCAGCGGACAACAAAAGACGCTGACAGGTTCACCGCTGCCTTAGCATCACGCACACGGCTCTAAACAGTCTACGAGGACCCGTTTTCCGTTAAGTGGAAAGCTAAGGAGGCAGTCGGGGAGATCGGGTAGAGATAAATCCGCCTGTCAATCCTCCCACCTCGATCGGACCACGTCATTGACTCCAACACTGCGGAAATAACAGTCTCGCTCGCGCGGCTTACCCGTGTCTCCGATTATGATGTATTTGAAGAGGTACGCGTACGCCATGGCCAGCTGGTCTTGTCGAAACCTACTGTGGCCTTTCTAAAATGGCTCCTTGAAGCTAAAAGCGCAGAAGAGTGTGTGTGTGATATACGCCTGTGCTAAGCCAGCCCTTTCTCTCTTCGACGGGAAGGAACAATAAACACCTCGAGCCCCAGCCGGCCCACGTCACGCGCGTCCCGCCTTCGCCACGCACGCAGAACGGAGGCTTCACCGGAAGTGCCTTCATCTGGCCGGTTTTTGGCTTGTTTATTCTACTCTGAACTAAATTCACAAATACTCAAGTGTTTAAACAATACCTAGACACTTTAGGCGCCGTAAGTGAGAATATATTCTGCTCAAGAACTGATGAAGAAATGTACAATTAAAGAATGAATGAACATAAATAATAAAACTGTTTTTTTTTGGAAATATTTTTTTTCTAAAATAAACTTTCTTTTTAAAGTATGTGTGTCTGTATAATTATTGATTATATATTTAAAACATACATTTTTAATTGATATGTTTTGTATTTCTTTTAAAAGTATGTGTGTATGTATAATTAATGATTATATATTTAAAACATACATTTTTAATTAATATGTTTTGTATTTCTGGACATGGCCATTTTGGTTGCTATGGCATCGACATTTCCCATTCCCATGCACAGTACATATTTTAAAAAGAGGTGAAAAATAAATGTAAAAACAGTATAAATTGTTTCAAATGTAAAAAATTTACATAAATTGATGAAAAAAATAGTAGAAAATTTAAAAGTGAGAAAAACAAACAACAATGTTACTATGTCAGGGCACTTTTTTTTTTTTTACAGTGTGGACCTCTCAGCAAGGAAAACCAGTTAATGTCCCGAGTTTGAGAACCAGCTTGGCCGTCTGCCGTTTTGGGTTTCGAGTTTCTTCCCACAATCCAAAACTTGATTAGGAAAATGCAAATCTGGAAAAGCTGCCCATAGCTGTGAATCAGAGTATGTGTTTCTGTTCTGATGTTTGACTCAGAACCTGTGTGTGTGTGTGTTTGTGTGGGTGTGGTGTGTGTGTGTGTGTGTGTGTGTGTGTGTGTGTGTGTGTGTGGTGTGTGTGCGTGCGTGCGTGCGTGCGGCGTGCGTGTGTGTGTTTGTGGGTGGGTGTGTAGGCCAGAATGTAATTACTGTATTTGAGCTTCTTGCCATGTTAATAAATGTCCACTAGATGGCAGAACGGTCATTTAAAGACACACAAAATACAAAGTGAATCAGACCGTTTAATATATTTAAGTTCTGTTATTCATATAATTCTAAATGCGTCATCCGAGGGAAACGTTTTTATTTCCACTAATGCAATTTTACAGAAATATCCATTAATGTATACACTTCACATAAAGGTTGCAAAGGTGACATGACAATCAAGATCTAGTCTCTATCAAGCTTCAGGGAATGAAACAACCTACTTTTGATTAATTAGACACTGACTGCACTATCGTGTCATTTTTAGATCTTTTAATTGTAGACAATTGGGGTCAAAATAGATCCTTATTATAGAATTTAATCAAATTTCAAAGGTTCTCTTCACCCATTTGTTACCGTTTAGAACTGGGACGTTTAAGAACCAAGATTCGGGAACTGCAATTCAGAGCATGTCTTGTCAGTTTGATTTAGGATTTAACATTTTTTTCAGTGATTGCCTCTGGAAATATAGATCAGAATTGTTGAACAAAGAACACTGAAAAGTTTGATATCTTCAACATCGAGCATTGTCTGTTGGCTTTTGAGAACCATTCCCATGCACCAATAATAGCAACAGTGAGATAAAATCACCATTCACCACAGCCAAATTAATCTGGAGTAGTAATCTGCAAAGGAAATAAAAAAAAGTGACACATCCTACTCTTATTTTCGAGTCTTTCAGTCAGCCTCCTGAACTTTCTGGCTTTCCGGCCCAGACGTTGCTGTTTTGACCACCATCAGAAGCATAAAAATGTTTCCGATCTCAATGTAGTTCAGATAAAAGTATCTTCTGATTATAAAAATGAAAAGTATCTTTGCCTTCTCTCAATTGGTCGGATTTGTGTAAACCACGCCTACATGGTGGGCGGTGCTTGCCTCGAGCGACGTCACCCCAGCATTCTTGCTCGTGCGCAGTGCACAGCGCTTCCCTAGGGCTGTATGCAAACCAGCCCAGACTGCTGAGTTGTTTCTATGGTACTGCATCAGAAGAGCCGGAGTCACGGCCTCCCAGCCAATCAGGTGCAAGAGGCTGGTGAGGAACAGTGAGGCCGGGCGAGAGAGTGAGTTTGTGAAGTTACTTTTGGTGTGTTTGCACAGGGAGAGCAGCTTCTCTGGAAAGAAGGACGGGAAAACATCTTATTTTCTGTGTGATGAAAAGAAGCGTCTGTTGGCATGGCAGATCATGTTATTGAGGAGACTGATAACTACACTGGTAAAGATGAAGTGGACTGGGGCTATGAAGAAGGTGAGTCTTCAGTGACAGAGCGTCTGCTTAATTCCTCCTTTGTGAAACACGAAACTTTGATTGTCACACCCAAGATCAAAAATTATTTGCCTAACAGCATTTGGTTTCTCTGCAGTAAGACTTGGTATTTGCTTTTACCTCACATGATAACAACTCAGACTGCGTTTAATGGAACTTCAGCTTAATGTACTAATTTGTATTCTAATCTGTCACTATCTAGTGTAAAATAAGCAGTGTCAACATAACTCTAAAATAGTTCATTTCAACACTTTGGAGCACATATGGTCACTATCAGAAGTGAAAAAATAACACTGTAGGTAGTGTCAAAATTTGTGTAGATAAAGCACCATAAAGTGTTAAGAACAACACTGATAGAGTATATTTATTTACACTTGTTTTGCTGTTTAAAGTTTAACACTATTCTACACTTAACACTTCTGATGTTGTTTTTCTTGTTGAGATTGTACCGTTCATTGTGTTCTTATAGTAATATAAAACTATGTTTGAAAATGCATTAAAATATATATAATAAAAGCCCTTACGCAGAAGTAAACAATTAAATGTTTATTCAGCAAATTGAAAAGTTACAATAGCATGTTCAGTTCAATTTTCCATTAAATAACAAAAAAGATTACAATAAGAAGAAGTGATCACACCCATCACAACATTTTTCAATTATTTGTGATAAACTAGTTTAGATTTGATAAAACACTGGCAAATCTATACCTACTTTACCACAGAAAAATAAACCAGAACGGTATTCTTTTCCGTTATACTTCACACATTTAAAGGACAGAATATCTGGCCTCAATAACAGATTACTTAATTCCTGGACTCTATGACTCCGCAAATGTTTGCAGAACACAACATATGTTCCAAACTCTAAACAGCATCCTGCTTGTCCACATTTTAGTCACAGTTATTCACTGGAAAACAATCCATTAATTTGTTTTGGATGTCGAACTAGCACATTTGTGTTTTCCAGCAAAAGCAATACAAATAAATGTAGGTGTTAATCCACAATGCTTGGACTTTTCCAATGTCAGTTTCAAACCCAGTTGTTAGTATGAAGCTGTACGTAATGTGTGAAGCACCTTATTGTGCGAGACACCAAACACAAAGTGGGGTTAGAATAGCTTTTTTTGTCGAGGTTGATGTAGTATCTACACTACAAAATAACCTTTATTAACACTGTCTGTAATTACTTTTACACTTTTCGAGTTAATAACTTTTCACACTACATTTTTTACACTGATTATTTTAAAATGTATTCAACAAGATTATAATTTATGATTAATTATTAACACAAATAACAATGTTTATGATAATAATAATTTATTTTATTTTTAAAGCCATTTGCCTGCAAATCACCAAGTGCTACAAAAAAACATGTTACAACAATATTGAAGAGTACTGTAAAATGCTGTACTGCATTTACCTGGCAACAGTGTGTTTTAGCATTTTAACTTGAGCGCACCAGAGCAGCTCCATTTAGTGAGAATGCAAAGACTATAAACGGCTTTCACAGGGTGAAAGGGGAAAATGGCCACATCCTCTGTCAGCATGACTGCTGTTCCTGTTAGAGCTCAGCAGCCGCTGAAGGTTTCTGGATGACATTGTCTTCAGTAGGAGTCGATAGTTAAAGTGGGTTGACAAATACAGTTGCATCTACACAAAATGTTTTTAAACAATAAAAAACCTCAAGGTAATCTGGTTCAAGGTTGATAAGACGGGTAGTGAACAAGGACAGAGAGTATCTTTTGAAAAGCATAATAAATTCTTCAACACTGATTCTAAAAAAATAGTTGAATCAGAGCGAATGTTCTAGTGATGTTGTCTTCGGTGAATGAATCCAGGTGCTGAGTGGGGGCTTCTGTTTCCCGAAGCAAACGGCGAGTATCAGTCTCCCATAAATCTGAACTCCAGAGAGGCGCTATATGACCCCCAGATCCTGGAGGTGGGGCTGAACCCGAACTATGTGGTCTGCAGGGACTGTGAGGTGGTCAACGACGGACACTCTGTGAGGATCATGCTCAAGTCCAAATCCGGTAGGAGCGTACGGAAATATTTCAGTAGAACAACTCTCTCTGCTGTATTTGTCTATCTCTTTCACCTTTGTGTTTTTGCTCTCCCACTTTTTTCTCTGAATCTCTCTCTCTCTTTTTTTTTTAATCTCTCTCTTTTTCCCCAATTTTTTTCTCACATTTCTCTCTCTATCTATCTCTCTACCTATCTCTCTCTCTCCCTCTCTTTAAAGTTGTCTTTGCATCTTCTTTCCTTTTTTCTCTCTCTCTCACTCTTTTTCCCCCAAGTTATCTCACTCTCACTCTTTCTCTCTCTATTCCACTTTTTCTATCTCTCACTGTCTCTCTTGCTCACTCTTTCCCTCTTTTCTGCTATTTTTCTCTTTTTATAATTTCCCACCTCACTGTGACCTGGAAATGGAATGAGTTGTAGAAAATGGATGTATGAAAAAATAAACCAACGTTAAATGCTGTTATTTTTTTTAGGATTATGTCACAGTCATCTTACACTCTTTAAACAGGGACTGATCGCTAATTGGCAACAATAGTTGCACAGTTTTAAGTTAGAACAAACTGGGAGAAGTTATAAAAAAGTGACTGATCATAATTGTGCTCTGCATTTAACCTCCAGTGAATGTACAGAAACACCCTCACACACACACATACAAGAATCATAGTGAGAATCAACCACAGTTGGATTTGTCAGATTATGTATGGTTAGATACTGATTATCACTACTTTATTCTGCTTTACTACTTTATTCTATTATCACCACTATTTCTGATTTTCACTACTTTAGAATGCAGCGGTTGTGTCTATATTATTTTTATGATATTATTGTCAGGTCCAACCACTCCAAGCTCTCAGGGAAACGTGGTGTGCATTTCTTAGTGTGTGTTGGTGCAACAATGTTATAAGTGTGTGTATGTGTGCATGTATATACGTATACGTAAATAAATTGTGATGTTTTTATCCAGATATAAATCCAGTACGTTTTCCAATAGATTGGAGGAAAACCAATGTTGGTTCATTGTGAGGTTGTTTTTACTAAGTAATCCGGTTCTCCTTCCGTTTCCTTTTCCCTCTGCTATCACTTCTCAGTCGTGACTGGAGGGCCACTCCCCAGTGACCACGAGTATGAGCTGAGCGAGGTGCGTTTCCACTGGGGAAAAGAGAACCAGAGGGGATCCGAACACACTGTCAACTTCAAGGCTTTTCCAATGGAGGTCAGTGTCACTTTCTCTTCCTTTTTTGTTTTTGTTGTTAATCAATCTTCCTGACATACGTCACAGTTCAGTCCACACGTCAGCATGTAAACACGGCGTGTGTTTTATTGTCTGTACTGACGTGAGCATAACACCAAATAGCACATTTGTCATTTTTAGGGAGGGAATTATGGCCACAATCTGAACTACAGCTTGCCAACCTCCACTAACATTAAGTGAATTAATATTATTTTTACCGGCTTCTGAAGCACGTTGTGGGCTAAAGTTATTACGTGCACATTCTCCAATGAGGGGTTTGCTTTTGACTGATCTGAATCATCTGCTTTCCAACATGCCCTTGTCTTTTGTACACAAGGACATAGATAAGGGCCCTTTTTCAGAATCTTATCATGTTTGTCAAACAGCAATCACCATGCAATTAAAACGAATGGTCGATATTTTCTTGAAAACAGCTTAATATTACTCAAGTCACCTCAGATCACACCAGATCCCTCAGTAACACACATCTCTCACAGCTTCATCTAATCCACTGGAACGCCACGTTATTCAACAGTGTGGAGGACGCCACGGGAAAGAACAAGGGCATTCTCATCATCGCCTTGTTCGTGCAGGTATGATGAGTCGAAATGTACAAAATAAAGCAATGTTTTGATCTGCCGAGTGACTCGCGGAGACTTGGAGAGTTTAAGTTTAAGTTCAGGCAATTATATATAAAAATGTCATGCACCTTTAACGTTAGTGTCCTATTTGCAGATTGGTAAGGAACATCTAGGACTGAAGGCCATCACAGACGTCCTGCAGGACCTGCAGTATAAAGTGAGCAGATGAACCAAATGAATAATCCTAGGCAGAAGGTCAAAGGTTGTTTCATTCTGAAGTATTCTGTTTGTTTTACAACAGGGAAAGACAAAAGTTATCCCATGTTTTAACCCAAACACTTTACTACCTGGTAATAGTTTGCTCACATCACATTTCTATGTCAAGTATTGTCTCTCAGTCCCTGACTTTGGGCTTTTTTGCTTTCCAGATCCTCTTTTAAGAGATTACTGGGTCTATGAAGGGTCTTTAACCACACCGCCATGCAGTGAGAATGTCACCTGGATTTTGTATCGCTACCCACTAACCATCTCTCAGATGCAGGTATTGCTGTCCTGTGTGTGTGTGTGTGTGTGTGTGTGTGTGTGTGTGTGTGTGTGTGTGGGTGTGTGTGTGTGTTGTGTGGGTGTGTGTGTGTGTGTGTGTGTGTGTGTGTTTAAGAGAACGAGAGAGAACACAGAATTCAAAAGAAGGTCAGAAACCAAACTTTTCACAGTAGACTTTGGTTTTCCAGGAATTACGCATCATAAAGTGCCCAAGCACCATATGCCAGCTCTGAGGGTCTTTGATGATCTCATTGCCCCGCAGACTGCACTACTTTCAAGTAAAGACCAGAGTCATTTATTGAGCATGATGCTGGTGATCACACATGAAAGCGTTTTATGGTTTGGCCTGTGCTTGAAGGTTCTTTAGCTGTTTCCAACAGACAGTGGAAAATGTCAAGTCTCTTTGGTGGACGCAGATGTGACATTGTATTGACACAATAGCGTGTTTTTAAAAAAGTACAAAACTGTTCTTAAAACTGTTCAAAAATCTTCGGTTTCTGAAAAAAGTCTCACCCAGGTTCCAAATTCAACACATGAATTTGAAGTAAAAGTGACTTGTGTATGTAAAGTTGACCTGCCACGTAAAAAGAAACATGTTGGTGAATGTAGATTGTATTGAAAAACGTGTGCCAAAAATAGCAAACATTATTTTCTAGGAAACTGACACTAATGTAGAGTAAAAAAGCTTCATATTTTGGCTTGTTTTTTTTTTACTTTTTGCTAGCATATTTTTGCTTCACAATTTTGATTCATTTTGAGTTTCAGATTTTTGCGTTTGGCACTAGTTTCACGTGGCGTGAAAATTGCCCAATTCAAATAGCATTTCTGATCTTTGAACAATCTACAAACGACTCCTAAAAATTAAATCGCTGATCAGGACACTAAAAATAAAAGTATTGCTTTGTCATCGTTTCATCATTCATTTCTACAATCTTCAAACAAGGTTCTAATTACAAATTGATGGAATCATGTAAGAATGTGATTGGCAGCAGTTGACTAGGAAAAAATGGTTTCGAACAAAATGTGATTATTGCAAGCGAAAAATAAAAAAACTAATTAAAATGTGAAGTACTTTTGTTAGTTTCTTGGAAATTTACATTTGACAATTTTGGCACTAATTTGATTCTATAACCAAGATGTAAAATTTCTCTCAATATTTAAGAATTGAGAATGGAAGAAAAAAAAAGAGTTTTGGAGAGATGGAGGCTATTGGAATTAGTGATTTAGAGGGACAGAGATATATAGGCAAAGGTAGAGATTGAGAAAGAGAAAGTTAGTGAGAGAGAGAAAATGGTAAAGATAGAGAAAACAGATACAACAAGAGAGAAAAATAGAGAGAAAGAGCAAATGGAAGAGAATGAAAGAGAGTGAAAGAAAGGTAGAGAATAAGAGAGATAGAAAGAAAAAGAGGCAAAATGAGAGAGAGGTGTATTGCTCATTTAATCCAGATTTTACCACTTTCATTCACTCTTTCTCTGTACCAGATTGAGGAATTCCGTCGACTCAGATCCCACATAAAAGGAGCAGAGCTTCCAGAAGGCAACGATGGGATGTTGGGAGACAACTTCCGGCCCACCCAGCCCCTGAGCGAGAGGGTGGTCAGAGCAGCTTTCCAGTAGCCTTCCTCAGGTTAGTTCCCAAAAGAATGTCTTCTCTTCTGCTTGTTGAAGTAGAGTGGCCTGCAATATTAGAGGATATTGTAATGGCCTGTGAATGGCTCAGACTGTTCTTTGTAGACTATAGAATGGCTAGATTAGGTTTTTCACAATTGCCGATTACATCTCTCAGGTCAAGCTGGAGGAAAACGAGTCGAAAATCGATGGAATTTAGGATCTAAAACATTTAGCTTAGTGTGTGTTTGACTATAAATAACCGTGACTGATACTAGCATACTACTAAACAATACGTGCTGGCGTGTCAGAGGACTAAAGTAACCCACTTCTTCTGATCTAGGACTAGCTGCAGCATTGTGTATAGATCATTCTATTTCCAGTGCTCTCTCTGGGACACCTGGGTCTTTCTGGATATTAGTCATGTTGAAGCGAGACTTTGAGAAGCCTGAATTTAGGCCATGATGATGCAGTGCTATTGCCAGTGCTATAACACCACTAATCCAAAGTACTTGTCATCGTAATTATTTTGTAATCTGACTATCTATCTGTCTGTTTGTCTGTCATCTAGCTATTATTCTTCCAACTATACATCTACATCTGTTTAGTGTAGTAAAGTGAGTGAGTTTATCAACATGGTCCATTGGAACCATATCAAAATTGTGTGTATTTGTACCATAACATATTATATGTGCACTTAATTTATCCATTCAGTGAAGTTACACACACAGCGAAGTGACACACACAAACCCAGAGCAGTGGGCAGTCTAAAAAGTTAAGGCCCGGGGAGCATGTGCACAGTTAGCATCCAGTAACTGTGCTAATTTATTTTGTAGTTTTCAATGGATATTCATATACTCAAAATCACATTTCATGCTTCCCTTATCTTGAAGAATCACACACAACAACACTTGCACAATGAACACACTACTTCTGATCCGGACCGGCTGAAGGAAACATAGTGAGAGATTGTTCAGGTGTAATGGATACACGATGATAACATGACCCTCCTGGAATTCTGTTGTGCACAGAGTTATGCATATGCATCTTATTACAAAAAAGTTGGTTACACTGAAAATTACATTTTTGCATTTAAAAGATTTGAAAATCAAGTCATCAACTTTGGTGTTGTGAACATAATTCACAATAAAGCTAATTGCATCACTTAAAAGTTCATTGCTAATTTAATGCTCTGTTTACAATACTTAAATGCAATAAAATATTAAATCTTTTTAGATTCGTTTTCAAGGCTTTTTTTTTTATCTTCCAGAAACCTGGAATAATGAAGAATCTTAGGTGAAATAAAATGGCGTCCACTTCTGGCATGAGAACCTGTTGCAGAACGTTCTGGAACATTTCAAACACAGTACCTAAGGTTTATTAAAAACCAACTGGTTTGTTAGCAATAATCCCAATGATGAGATTATTATAATGTTGCTTTAATGTTTAAACATTCTGAATGTGTGTGTGTAGCCCTGTGAATGTAGCCTTATCTTTGTTATTTTATTGTCATGTGTATATTATAATGTGATTAACATATAACATTATTTGAAAATAGTTCAATTACAGTGGCTTTGCAATCAGATGAATCAATGACAGAGAATAGTGTTTTTATTGTGCATGTGAGATTTATGTTCTTTGTGCTGGCCACTGGCACACATACGTTGTGTGTATTTCTTATGTGTTGTTAAATAAGAAACATTTATTTATGGTTGCACGCAATTGTGAAAACAGACAAGCCACAGCGTCTGAAAGTATTACTGCTGCTCATCTTAAAACCCCCCTTCGTGTTTGTATTGCGACCTTCCGACTTTTTAAATACAAAGTTATACTCCTCATATAGCCAATGACATTGTTGAATTGTAGTTATATATTTCAAATAAAGCCGCATTAAAAAAAACTGTACTACAATTTACTTCTTTCTTTTACATAAATTATGTATTTTTTTTATTTAATATTAGATGTTTAGAAAATGGGGACACAGCGCCCTCTGCTGTCGTTAAAAGGATTGCGCATTCTGGATTTGACAATTTATTTGAAAAGTTTACGCAGGCGACAGTCAGACCATCGATAAAACCGTTTAGTAACAGGCAATTAAAATATACTCAGCTCAATTAACTGCATCATTTATATATCGCTGTAGTGCCAGAATTAAATATTTAATGACAATGAGATGAGACCATTATTATTATCTTGCCTTACTTAAAGTTGGGTGAAGTGCACGATGGGGGTCTTTATCATTTTCAACCATCTCAACAAGCAAATGATTGTGCTCTGACATTGTGGTGAATAGTTAATTGAGGTAGTCAACCTAGTGTGCCACACTAAATGAAGTGTTTCACTCCAGTAATCAGCACAAGACTTGCACAACGCCCATCCGACAGCTAATTCCTCAATCCTCTCTTCCTCATTAAGACTTGATTAAAGGAAATTATTGCATGCCAAATAAACAAGATACAGATGTTAATATGTTAACAGCTCTCCCCAGGGCACGGAACAATCAGATTACAACAATCATTCACAAATCCGAACAGTATGGAAGAAAGTAAACGGGCATTAATCACATTATATAGTCAAGACCAATAGACTCTCGTTATTAAAAAGTACGATGTTCCTTTAAAAGACTTTTCTTTTCCTTGCCACTGTTGGCTTGTTCACTGGTCCGCAGATTCTGGTCATCACCTTAGTGATTGTGAAAATAGTTATACTTTATTTTTAACTAATTATTATTATTATTATTATATCTTAGAAAACACATCTAATGGTCGTGCCAAATGTGTCCCTGGTTTGGCCACAGTGAGAAAACTGAAAAAATGGAATTGCATGTGTTGGGACCTTCGTAAAAAACATAGATTTACTGTATGTTTAACTGATTCTCTAGTTCAGAAATAATTAAATCACACGCATCAATAATTTATAGAATTTGTAAGAATATTTGACAACGATTTGAAGTTAAAATGATAGAAGCGTAGAAACGTTTTTAATTACAAATTACAAATGCTCCAGTGTTTAATAAAATCCATTTTCAAAATCAAACCCTCAATATTTAATCAAAACTATCAGTCTACAGACCATTTTGTTTCACAATATTTATTTTTATTTAACATAGTGACACCCGTGAGTAAATAGTCATAAATTAGAACAAGGTAGAATAAACTTACATGGACTTTCTGGTACTACCCAAACCAGTTTTAATCAAATATTGTGTTGCTGTGTAAATAAAGAGAAACTGAGGTGAAGGTGAGTGACAAATACATGGGGAAAATGTTTAGTATTGTTTCCAGTAATAAAAATGGTTTATCATCGCACAAAATGTTACTATATAAAATACTACATTGTACGAACTATAATTCAAATAGATATATCGGTAATCGATTTGCATAGATTAATTAGACTTTGATGGGCGGCACGGTGGCGCAGTGGTTAGCGCTGCTGCCTCACAGCAAGATGGTTCCGTTTGACACTTGAGGTGTGAGTTCAAGGCCGGCCGGGGCCGTTCTGTGTGGAGTTTGCATGTTCTCCCCGTGTTTGCGTGGGTTTCCTCCGGGTTCTCCGGTTTCCTCCCACAGTCCAAAAACATGCGCTTCAGGCTAATTGGAATTGGAAAATTGACCGCATAGGTGTGAGTGTGTGAATGTGTTTGTCTGTGTGTCCCGCTCTGCGAATGGTTGGCCACCAATCCAGAGTGTGTATCCCGCCTCCGGCCCTAAGACGCTGAGATAGGCGCCAGCTCCCCGCGACCCTGTAAAGGATGAAGCGGTAGAAGATGACTGACTGACTAATTAGACTTTGCGTGTTGTAGCTTCTTTAGAGCATCAGCAGGGGGCGCTCAAGACGTGCTGGTTTTTATCGACGAGTAACGGAAGATGGATGTCTGTCCACGGGTCATGTAATTGAGTGATCGGCCTTGACCTTTTACTGTGAGCAAACTAACATAAGAGACAAAGGATTATTTCATCTTACATGTGTATCATTGTCTCCCCTCTATTCACACGTGAATAGTTTTTTTTTGTATTATTATTCAAAAGTGCTTAGGCAATCATTTCATAGATGGTTAGGTTTAATTTTGGAGAACGAACTTGAAAATGTGAGACTAATTTCCGAGGTCTGCCTTGTAAAGTGGGTCTTTGGTGCTATTCAGTAAAACATATTCATGCTTTATAAAATCAGACATAATTGTTTCAGCTCTAATTGATTTGTTTCCGGAGCTGAAGATTAGGTGCGACGGTGCGTGCTCGAGGACAGAGGTATCGCTGCTTTGTTTTGTTTTGCATTAATTCACGATTTATTGATGTCATTCCCGAATGACCTTTTGCTATTACAGATTTAATACAAAAGAGCTTAAAGCCCAAACAGATGGTTGCTTCATGGGCTGAGGGGCAACTCAGCGCCCTTGTAAAGCTGCTGCATTTCCTGGCCGCATTGCCACCCATTTTAGCAACAAAAATATTCCTATCCCAAGATGGAAACAGTGTAGTCTCTTTACATTTCTTCAGCACTGATATCAAATCTCTGCTTTCATTTCCCCCTGCTTCCCTCTGCATGGAAGACCATAGTTTTAACGATATGAGTAAGAAAGAGAACGATGATAGATTGCTATATGGATATAGAGAAAGAGAGAGAGAGAGAGAGAGAGAGAGAGAGAGAGAGAGGGGAGTAAAATTCTTTGGAAGTAAAAGTAAATCCCAGGTGTTCTTAAAGCCCCCAGGCTACTACATCCATAGACACTCAAGTGAGGAAAAACTAAAAGAAAATAATAATAATTATTATTATATTGATAATAATAACAACAACAACAACAACAATAACAATAATAAGGTGATCTAATGAGAAAGAAGACTACACCCGACTCATCACCAAGTGATGTTTGCGTAACAATTTTCTCTTTTTAACTTTCATATAAAATTCATCTTCACTGCAGATCAGCGATTTACTGGAATGGGATTCAGAAAGAGACATAATAACAACAGATATAAATCAAACAACAAAATCTAATCCATTTCACCATGACCTTTGTGAATGTGTGCAGGGGATAGAGCAAAGACTGAGTGGGAGAGAGAGGGAGAGAGAGAGAGAGAGAGAGAGAGAGAGAGAGAGAGAGAGAGAGAGAGAGAGAGAGAGAGAGAGAGAGAGAGAGATGACTATTGTTCCATTAAGCTGCTCTAAAAATAACTACATTTTCTAACCAATGAGCTGTGGGCTGCTATACCGTCCATATCTTTATGCCAATGAGGGAGATATAAATGTGCAGTATATGGAAGAAGAGAGGGGGAAGGGAGAGATATTGATCACTCACTGCCAAATGGAATTGAGTGTGCTTGACAACACATGGCTGGGGGAATGCACTAGAACATGGCCTTGTAATTCTGCCCACGGGCACCGAAGAGAACAACATTCTGTTTGAGAATATTCAAATCATAATTTTGCCGTTTGCTCTGCAATTAGATTGTGTGGGCAGTTTTGCACAGTTGAAAGAGGATAGCAACAGCAGATCAAACCAAAGAAGCGTTATAGACATTATCATCTCACCACGGCCTCATCACTTTTTTATCTGAACTCAACAAAGTAAACGTAACAGTATTGTTGTGAAATTGAAATATTGAAATTATGGTAAACCAACAATATACATACATGTTTATGATTAAATACTGTATATGGGCCAAGGTTTGATGAAAGGATCCTTCTGATGTGTTTTTTTTTTTTTTGCTATATGAAAATGTACTCTTTATGGTCAGTTGTAGTCCAGTGGACTTGTATCCAAAAGTTGCAGGTTCTAATCCCTCTCATGGACATCATGTAAATGGACATCGGTACATTTGAATGGACACTTACCGTTACTTGCTATATTGTGGCGTACAAGGTGATATCATCATCTGCAGGTGCACTTTTTTGCTCATTTGAGTTTGACTGAGACTGAGTTTTGTTTCGACGTTTTTAAACTTTGAGGTGTTAAATTTCA
The DNA here is from genome assembly GCA_028031935.1 of Paedocypris micromegethes. Classification (NCBI taxonomy): domain Eukaryota; kingdom Metazoa; phylum Chordata; class Actinopteri; order Cypriniformes; genus Paedocypris; species Paedocypris micromegethes. The sequence continues at coordinate 27,544,862 of CM051493.1, forward strand.
TTTCTATATTAGGAAATAAAACCTCATAAATAAAGAATTTCCTATTTTTCACATTTGCTTTTAGGTAAAGTAAAATTTGCTTCATGACTTTTACTCTAGTCTTCTTGGAATTGGTGACTTGTAACAATGAATATTTTTTTTTTTTGTACTTTTACTCAAGTAGTTTTTGTCACAGAGATTTTTACTGGAACATTGAAGTATACAAGACTCTTATTTTGTACTGTGAGAACTGTTGAGATGTGTGGGAACTATATCAAACAATCAGATTGCTTTACATAAATTAATCCAGGCTTCAGGCAGAAGGATCATAAGCAAATATGTGTAAATACAACTGTGGACGGGGAAAAAAAACATTAACAGAAAATAATTAAGTACTGCACATATATACTTAAAAAAAAAAAAGTTAAATGATTCTACAAACTTCTTCGGTTTCCTCCCACAGTCCAAAGACATGAATTGAATAGTATTCTGGAAGAGTAGAGTCTAGAAAACGGCTCAAAAAATATTGTTTGAATGTATGTGTGTGTGTGTGTGTGTGTGTGTGTGTGTGTGTGTGTGTGTGTGTGTGTGTGTGCGTGTGCTGTGAAATCCGGTTCAGAAAATGGATGGCTACTTATAATGTAGGCTAAAGTTATGTTTTCAACAGACAGTTTAAGTTAATTGAGGGTGACAAACAAATGAGCAAGAAAAATTACTGATTTTCTTTTTCTTATTGAAGGTTTCATCAGTCTTCACTGGAAAAACAAGCTCAAACGCTTCTGTTTCCTCCGGTACCACATTTATGGCTGTTAGTACTTTTAGTCGTTTTTTTTTTTTGTGCGGAAAGAAATGCAATGCTTTTAAAGCACCTTAATTACGATCAAGGACCGCCAGTGTTCTGCTCATTTAAAGTGGATTCGCTGACTGTAATGTACAAAACAGCCGAGGGTAAGACATCTCGAGGTTCTGTTGACTGTTTTAATCTTGTGAGTGTTTTACAGCATGTTCTGACTGAATGTTAGTAGCAGTTAGTAGCACACACACACACACACACACACACACACACGCACGCACGCACGCACGCACGCACACACACACACACACACACACACACACAGTTGCATGTATATTACTTAGCCACTTAGCAGTGGCTAAGCTACGCTACCTCACAGGCAACCAAATTTAAAATATCTAAATGACAAATTTCCCTGAACAACAAAAATAAAGAAACTTTATCCACACAGATAAAGATAAATAGCTAAATAACAGTCAGTCAGTCAGTCAGTCAGTCATCTTCTACCGCTTCATCCTTTACAGGGTCGCGGGGAGCTGGCGCCTATCTCAGCATCTTAGGGCCGGAGGCAGGATACACACTCTGGATTGGTGGCCAACCATTCGCAGAGCGGGACACACAGACAAACACATTCACACACTCACTCATACCTATGTGGTCAATTTTCCAATTCCAATTAGCCTGAAGCGCATGTTTTTGGACTGTGGGAGGAAACCGGAGAACCCGGAGGAAACCCACGCAAGCACGGGGAGAACATGCAAACTCCACACAGAACGGCCCCGGCCGGCCTTGAACTCACACCTCAAGTGTCAAACGGAACCATCTTGCTGTGAGGCGACAGCGCTAACCACTGCGCCACCGTTAGCTAAATAACACTAGAAGAAAAATAAAACATTACAGTATAACGTGGGGAACTCTGTTCTCTGTCTGTCTGAACTTTGTCTGTTTGCAACCTTGAAAACCAGAATACGCCCCTATATGCACATAGCATGTGGAATCATAGCACTTCCAACTAGTATTCTACTACATTTAGTAATAATATGTAACATTCTAGTTTGACCGAATGTTCAAGTTAAAGAGTCAAAATTTAGGTTTGTTAAAAGAAGTAAAAGCAGTATTGTTAAGAGAAGTTAAGTGAAAAAAGTTTGTTTGTGGAAAGTCAGAACCCCAAGAAAGTAAGGAGTTGCTCATGTTTGCAAATTAATAGCATTTGTATTTTGTTGTGCTTATATTTGGATGAATACGATATTTCAAATCATTTTTTTGAAATTGAAATCTAATCTAATCTATTTAGTTGTATTTATATTTAATTCCTTATTAAATAAAGGTCAATAATACAATTATAAAATAAAACAAATGGAACATATTTATTTTGCCGCCCTGTCATTATTTAAACATCTGTTATAATTTTTAGTGCACTGTATAGTCTGAAATGGCTGAATAGTCAAACATGTGATGGAAAATAAAATCTCAGGCCTTGACAAGTTGTTGTTGTTTTTGGTGAAACGCTGCATATTCTGCACAAGTTTCTCCAGGTGACAGAATCTATCAGACCCACGGCTTCAGGACGGGGTGTTTATTATCGCACAGAATCGCACCCGGACCTGAAGCAGTGAATGCAAATGTGGTGGCACTGGGTTTTAGCAGCCATTCCAGACAGGCAACAGAGCATTATGTGGACAGATTGGAGTTGATACGTGATTGTGTGAGGGCAGGGACCCAGAAAATGGGCAGTTATTGAGACTGGGCTCTGAGTGGAGGACAATGTCCCATTCAATTGGTGAATGTGACACAAGTGTTGATGATGAAATGTGAAAGAGACGAACTCCAAACGATGGAATCTGCTTCATGGAGCCTCCCAAGATTGAAATTTCATCACACTCACAACTTACTTTCCTGAATTGTTGCTCCTCACAACACTTTCCATGCAGATTACGCTGTTGACTGTTGGTTTCCTCATTAAGGAAGAGCGTTTGAAATAAAGTCAGGCATAATTAAACCAAATGACGGCTTTCAAAGCCGTATCGATTAAGCTTTACTCAACTTTGATTGGAGAATATGCTACATTTAAGCTTCAAAACGTTCAGAAAGAAATGGCTGAAGTTGTAGGGCTAACGTGATGGCGTCCTGACATGGCTTTGCTAAAGGGGGTCACTGCAAACTGCCCTCTAACAGAGGCAATGACCCAGCAGATCAGGATCATCAGAGCAAACGGGGTCTGCTGCCCTTCAAGTGGGCTGTGACAGTAGAATGAAAGAACTATTAGAGTGCTAAAAGGTTGTCCACTGTCCCTGAACAATGTGTAGGTTCTTGTGAAGCTGAGTTTCCGGATTTGTCACAGCGTCAAAGAACCCACTGATTAGCTCATAGCAACTGTTAGACCACCGATGGACCGACAGTGTTGTACTGCCCCAAATAATCCATTCCATCACAGAAATCAAAGCTGCTGCTGAAGAGTTCTGGACTCAAATTCTGAGCAAATCACACAGAGCATTCAGTTTGAAAGGAAAATTGTAATGTTCTTGGTGACTCATGCAGCTTGACAGTCTTTTGTGATTTAGAATAGATCGATCACAAAAAACAAATGATAATTTGAGCATGTTCAATTTCTGTATTTAAGAAACTGAAGTTAAACCATTGGTGTAAAGAGTACCTGACTACTATACTTGAGTAAACCTACGGACACTGGATTACTGTAATAATTGGACACGGATTACTGTAAAAATTACTCCATTACAAGTCACCAATTCCAAAAACACTTGAATAAGATAAGTATGCAATTTTAAAAGAACACAAGTTTTTTACTCATACTCAATTTAAACTAAAGAAAAAACACCAAGAAATGTAAAAAAAAAAAATGATTTATGAGGTTGTATGTCCTATTACTGTATAGAAATGAAATTTAACAGTTTAAGTCTCAGTCAAACTCCATCATCTTTGTTCATCACTTCTTTTTCAGAACCAACCAGAGTCGCTCTGTGGATTCGACCCACTAGCTGGATTGAGAAGGGCTTTTATTACATAAAGTTAAATCATTCAAAACAATACAAAATGACCTACAAAGGGAGAAATCTCAACAGACAAAAATGGTCCAAACAGTGAGACCAAATAAATAACACTTGACTTGACTTGTCTCACATCGTCTGCTATGAGACAGCTAATACCTCAGGAATTGACAAAGACAAAATACAAATGAGTATTGAAACGGACACAAACAAGACAAAACCATTCCAAAAAAAAAACAGAGATGGAGTCTGAACTTTGACACACTTCTTTTGAAATTATAATAAATCTGTGCTGAAAGTATAAAAACAGAATTTTTTTTTTTATAAAACACATTGTGTTTTCACTTAAAAATGTGTAACTGGAAAAGCTAAATAAATTAAAAATTGTCTTTCTAATAAAAAATAAAATAGCATTTTAATGTCCATATTTCTCAGTCCATATTTGTAATACAGATTGTAATTTTGGACACATAATATCCATGTCATTCAAAAAAGTTGTGAAATCTGAACGTTTATTTATACAGTTTGAGCTGGCTACTCATTTTAAGAAGTCAGCACAAGTCTCTTATACATGGGAGAAGCCGACTATGAAACTCCAGAAGCATTATGTATATTTGATTTGGTGTGGTTTGTACCGTGGTGGAGTTTCACACCTCTTGTAAGTGCTGTAAGTTATGCTTGGGCTGTATTCTGTTTCACATTCATAATGAGAAGGAAAAAGAGTGAGGAATGTAATCACAGCTGCCCTTTAAAAAACCCTCCTTGTGTTTTGCAAACCACATGCCACCTTGAGCTTATCGTGCCAAGTCAAATAGCAGGAATTGTGTAGCAACATCTACTGCAAGACAACAGATTGATTGAACGCATTTAGACCCGAACAGCCATCGTGCTTCCAAGATCAGTTGGCTTGTCATCAATGTATTGATGTGTCATATATGCTTTGTCATACTTTGAACATGGTTTTCTTTTCTTTATAAATAACCATCTTTAAAAATAGTTATGTGCCTGTTTATAAAAAATTATATTATTTGCTATATATAAGGCTTTATATGTTATTACTGCATGTCATTGAATCATCTGCAACAATAAAGCAATTGAAAGTTGGCTGTTATGCTTGAGCGTCGCTTTCATTGATTGAGGATTAATGCTGGATGAGATTTGGTCAAATCTGAGTCAAACATTTCCATACTAAATAGATTTATTTTTATTTTTCATTTTGTACAGCCTTTATTAACAATTCTAACTACTGAAAGCTTAGGTGGACTTTCAATTTAAATTACTAATCTAAAAGTTTGAGATAATAAACATTAAAATACATTTGAGCTACATTTACAGTTATATGTAAGTTAAAGTATATTATAGTGTATATTAGTATATTAGTGAGTTAAGTAAAGTTGAGAAAGGTAAGTTAAGATAAATTAGTCCATAAAAAAACTGTAATATATAATAAAAAAAAACACTTTAGAATAACTACATGCTACAAACCATTATTTAAGCATCAGTAAATTGTAAATTCATTTTTTGTAAAACATTATTCATACATTAATAGACGTTGGTAAATAGGTTATAAATACTATTATGGCTTTAACAATGCATTTATATAACATGCCTAATAATTGTAATTTCACATTTTATTAAGGATAATCATTGATAATCATCAGTTAATCTTTTATAAATTGAGCTTATTCAGGCATAAAGTGACAGTTCCTCAGTGTGTAAATAAATGCCCATTTCTGATAGTTGTAAACTTTTTTTAGCTGTCGGTTTTGTGAGCTCATCTAAAGTGCTGACTAGTTGTGCTTTTTTACACATTGTTTTATTTATATGTTAAGAAAACGATTGTCTGCTCAATAGAAAAATTGAGGGATTTAACTTAATTTCCTTCTGAAGAGAGGGATTTAATTAAAAGTAATATAACTGAGAAAATATTCATTTGATATTAAATGAGAATTAAACCCATGCAATGTCTGGAACATTCTAGACAAACTAAAAAGAAAATAAAACAGATTAAAATGAAAGCAAAACTATAGAGATAAAAAGAAAAAACTTGATTTAGCAAAACCACGCCCACCTGTGCACACCTGTCTCCTCAGGCCTTCAAAAATTAAAAAAGTTAATACAATAAAACGAATTATAATTGTAAATCATAATTAGTTTTGTTGTGAAGCTCAATTCAGTTTAGATGTAAAAAAAAAAAACAATGCTATTTCACCACTCTAAAAGCAGCAATTTATCACATTTTGTGAACTACATCTGTAGATCTTTTTTGTTCTGAAAGCGGCCTTTGTGTGAATTGCACCCCATCCCATCCCCTCCCATCACACACACTCAGACAAAGAAGAGAGAACGGGAGGGTGGAATGCCAAAAAAATGGAAATCTAAAAACTCATTTTGCATTGTTTGCACTATAAGATTTGGAGGAGAAGGTATCAGATGCTTGGCCAGCAGGAACCCAGGTGGAGAGTAGGAGCAATCACTCCAGAAGCAATAAAGCTCTACACCCATCTAATCACAATCTTTCACACTAATATTGATCTCTAACAAAAAAAAAAGCTCCCACAGCTGAACTATTCTCCCAAAGAAGAGGCTCCTGGCTTTTACTTTATTCTTTTTTCATATGTCCACTTTTCCATTTAATTAGCATCAAAACGACTTTCTGGCACAGGCCTAAAAGCATGGCAAATAAAATCAAGGATTTCTTGTATAACACAATGGATTCTTGGCCCAAAGCCAGGAACAGTGCTGCCCTTATAGTGGCGAAGTCATTTTAACACTGCTGCTGTCAACAAAATAATCAAATCAAATTATACATGGGACTTTGTTTTATCATTGTGAATTGATTAACATTGGTGTTTACAGATTTCCTGCTGCCAGTTTAAGATCCTCTTCATTTTGACATCAGATTCTCATACCAGGGTTTTCTGTAGCGTTTCAACTAATGTGAAATACATTTACTGTAGTAATGTTCCCAGAGGCTTTGAAAGTATAGATGTGCGAGTGTAGTACTAACAAGCGCATCACAATGTAGGTCAGCGCAATCATTTCAGAGCTGTCAAACACTGGACGTGTAAGCATCAAGTCAAACCTTTAAGATCTTTGAATGATGAAAACCTCCACACAATATCTGCAACGTAAAAGGTCTATTTTACTTAGGTCTATTTTATTGCAGTAATATCTTGAGAAAAATATTTTCATCACACGTCGAATTTTTAGGGTAAAGTGACATAAAGGAAGATTGGAAAGATGCAGCTGCTAGAATCACATAGCTGTTGTTCTGTGAGTGGAAACAGAGAGAAACTGATGGAGAATTAGAGGCGGAATTGCACTGTTTAGAAGAAAATCGGTTGTGACTAGTTTAATGCCAAAACTATACAATGAGGTGAAAAATTTGATCCAGCATAAAACGTTCCACTGTAGTGTGTTTGTACACAAGTTTAATTCACTTTTGGATTGCTTGGAGCATTTACATTTATGCAAATGTGATGTAATTCAAGTTCTCAAAAGAAAATATGTTACGTAGAATTTACACATAGCAATAGTACTGTTATGATCCTTGTGCAGAACAGGAGAGCCGAAGATTTTAAACAAAACTCACATGAACTCAGGAACAGGCTGGTGCAACGTTAATGACAGACAAAGACGCTGACACAGGTGGCAACTTAAATACTAACGATGAGAACAGGTGAAAACAATGAAACACGTAAAGAAACAACAAACAGAATCCTGCTTTTGTAGTTCTTACACCCGCCAAATAACGTGACAAGTACATTAAAAAAAGGAAATGGTTGTCAATAAAAATGTGACAATGTCATTAATTTCTATACCGTAATTTAACTCACTTTACTTTAATAAAGCAAGCATATATTTAACTGAAAATGAGAAATACAGAAGTAATGTTTGTCTTTTACTTTATTAGTGATTTCTCCCTCAAGGTAATTTTTATATATTCAGGATCCAAACTTTAGAGATGCTGTGTTCGTCTTTTTGTACAGGTAACTGTGGGTAATGTAGTGCAGACATGAGCAGGTCCATCGCACCAGAACCTTGAAGCAGCGTCTGATAGGACAACTCACTAAAACCAGGAGTTGTATAGATTTTCCCTGAAGTCATTTTAATCAAATATAAGTTTATTCCTCCCTGGGAAGTTTGTAGATCTGTGGAAAAAATGCATTTGCTAAATAAATTGAGATTCAAACATTGATATGACATTTTGTAAATCGGTTTGTAAAAGGTTCAGTTGCAAAAATGTGAATGCACAAAGTAACACTGTACATTAATTGTTGCCATATGTTTACACACCAGATACCCAGCAGCAGTGTCTTCACAAAGGAGTTCGTATTGACCGAAACAAAGCAGAAGCATTGAGCTAACCGTTTTGTTTACTTTTGACCATATGTTCAGCTTTACAAGCAAGGCAAACTGACTGTAGGCCAATTTCTAGTGGGCTTTTTTTCCCTCTTCTATTGATATTTGTTCATATTGTCATGCTATAAGTTTGTAGCTGCTTGAACAAAAGACTGAAGTGTGTTGTAATGCATAGAGATAAATGACATCAACAATGTGTATTTATAAGAAGACATACAGTGTATGTATCATATGACATATATTTTGAACAAGCAATAATAAATGATAGAAATTAATTTTGGGTATTTTACACTACAATTGTAATAAATCGGATGGAGTTGCATTTTTCACCCTTTTCATTTGTTGCACAAACGTAATTTCCAGTTTAGCTATAGTTAAACACATTTAGCACACAAGAATGATTCCAAACAGACTGTAGTTTGTGGACTTTTGTGGATGTTTGTTTTACAGAGAAGTCTGTTTAAGACGGGCCGCTTCCTGAACATTCTGTTCTTCGTGTTGTTTTTCAATGTTTAAAAGGCTTCGCCTCAATCGGGCACAATGCTGACTCGCTCATTCCTTCTCTGACTAATCCTATTCAAACTTTAACATGAGATGTTTGTGTATATTAGTGTTTCATTGCAAGTTAATTTTGAGTGTGAAGTTGAGAAATATGAGGTTCAGGTGTGTCGTGTGTATAGAAACCGGAGAACTTTCTACACCGGTTCCCCAGCTTTCTATGCATTTTAAACTTACAATCTTATCATAATAACGTCTCAACAAAATGTCACAAAAAATGTTCTTCTCAAGTAATTACTTTTACTTTTAGTAATAATAACTAAATAACACTAAAAAGAAAGAAAAATACATGGCATGCTCGCTGACGCACTGCTGACGTTACAACGTAGGCATTCTCGTCCAATGATAATACAGTATTTGAGAAAGAAACGATCCTCCTCTCCCGTTGATAAATATACCAGACAAATATTTATCTTCCTGAATGTCTAGTCCGAAGTGACTGTCAGTGCTGGAATCACGAGCGTCAGCTGTGTTTTATGGAATCTATCATTTTATTTATTTATTTTTGTTGTTGTTGTCGTTTTTCTTGCAATCCATCTCCATGTCCTTTTGTTGTTCATACGTATTTAACAGTATCATGGATTTTGGCTAATGAGTAGTAGGTGTTGTAGGAGATTCAGAACATGTCATTATGAATCCCACGGTTTGCAAATGAGTCGCCTTGAGTTGTCTGCTTTGATTCCACCTAATGCAAAGTTCTCTTGTCTTACCAACACACCCCGCCGTGTAGAATTACACATCTGCACGACCATAACGTTCCTGTCTGCTGCAATAATATCATGTGTGCAGATACTAAAAATGCCAAAGCAAGGAAAAAGCAAATTAAGAACAATGTTAACCTGAATATCACCTACAATGTAATTCCCACTGACCTTCAAATTAACTGTGGATTATTTCTGAATTTGTCTTGATGAACACACCCTAAAGAATGCGATTACATTCAAATGATAGATCAATTTGCAATTAACTATGTTAGAGATCAGGAAATATGAAAAAGGAATAGAAAGAATGAGAAAAAGAAAGGGATAGAGAGAGAGTCAGAGAGAAAGAGAGGGAGGGAGGGAGGGAGGGAGGGAGGGAGAGA
>CM051493.1:27554667-27686831 GCA_028031935.1 Paedocypris micromegethes
TTGAGAGGTTTTACCCCCTTATAAAACAAATGTAAACAGAGACTGAATGATGCCTTTGAGCCAAAAGGAAACTGTGCTGCTGGCCCTGGTCCCAGAATTACTGAGAAAGAAAAGACTAAAATGAAGTCATGTATTAATCTTTGGTAATTGCAGGATACAGTGAGGTACAGAGGACAGCACTTGGACATCAGTTGATTTGAACCCAGTGGCATAAAAGCAGAACACCAGGTTTTTGGCAAAGCACTACACTTCAAAAGTCCTGAAGGAATGTGAAAACCACATTTTATTATTTTCTAGCTGTTTGTCTTAAAGACAGAGTGAGAGAGGGAGAGAAAGAGAGAGAGAGAGAGAAAGAGAGAGAGATGGAGAGAAAGAGAATGAATTATACTAATTGCTGATCAATAGTAATTATATACTTTGCTGGCCTGTGCTAATTTCCTAATGGTGAAAGTCAATGTTTTAATACATGTAATGACTTAAACATTTTATTACTGCTTAGTACAATCATTCTGTAAAAATATTTTCATATGAATATTGAATATGATTCTCAATGATTAAATGTTTTATCATTTACCAGAAATAAGTAAATATAATGTAATTCCTCTTTGCTTACATGTAATGTTTGTATAGAAATGAAACTCAATTAAAAAGCTACAAAACAACGTCATTTTTATACACACACACACACACACACACACACACACACACACACACACACACACACATATGTATGTATGTGTGAATTTATTTGATGAGATGTTATTTTTGTATCTTAATTTTAGCTCTAATCGTAGACTTTTTCATTAGCTAAGGTTTTCTTTGCATTTATGTAATACTTCAGACTAAAAGACTCACCATAACCATATGTTTCACCATAAAGTTTCCAATTCTTTTGGAAGGATTCTTTAAAATAAAAATTTCCCCGAAAAAAACCCTGTGGCTTCATAGCTGCATCCATGTTAGCGTGTCACGTTTGATGGGGTTATTGCACAGTAGGTACACAGTATTGAGTGTTTTTGTAAATTTTTTTATGTACCCTAACCACCTACACTTTTTAATAGAGGACTAAAAATGGAACTCTCGCACAATTTTAATAAATGCATCATGAATATCTCTTTTTCCAAAGCAAGCTGACTCTGACATTATTATATAAATTTAAATTTAAAATACTATATTACAATATAAAAACGTAGCACGGTGCATGTGACATTGATTCCTCATCGGAAGCCGTCATTTTGGAATTTAACAACTAACGCTTCATTTACAACCTTATACATTGCTACTGTAATTTTAAAGAGATGGATGTAAGCATGTAAAGTGATTTTACAGCATCTATGACAGGGGTGGCCAAAACGTGGCTCTTGAGCCCCATGTGGCTCTTTAACTAGTTTCATGCGGCTCTTCAGGAGCTTTCACAGGACATGAGTCAAATATGCACACAATGTTAACTGTTGAAAAATAACAAATATTATCATGTTGGTGTGGTTATTTTAATTAAATCTGGCTGAGCAGAGGTCTGTGTGTGTGTGCGTGCATACAAGATTAAGGAATGGGATGATGTTTATGTGTGCCCGTGTGTATGATGTGCCTCTTTGCAGCTCTTTATGGCTATAACGCAGAAAAAAGTGGCTCTTAGTTTCTGACTGGTTGGCCACCCCTGATCTATGCAGTACTATCTGTAATAAAACAATAACTTGGAAGCATTGATTTACAGTGCTCTTGTAAATTTACAATCTTACTGGTTACTGTAATTTTTACAGTACATTTTTTGTGTATATATAATCAAAATACTGCATACTGTATATGTATATATACACCATATATATAATTACTATTATTCATGCATGTGCCTGTTCTTAAATATCCAATCTGCGTGTCGTTTTATGTGTGCGTTTGAAGCGGAAGAGGCTGATAAAAAAGAAAAGTGAACGTGCATTCCTTATTACCTAAATGCCATTAATTATTTATCAATGCAAAATTCCAGCATCTTTGGTCTTTCCTTTTTGAACGAGAAAAGTTTTCTTTTTTTTAGATTTCACATTGAGAAGCCAGTATTAATAAAACATCAGCTCTTTGCAATGTAGTCATCTTTATTCCTCACATCTTTCACCAGTCTCGGAATATTCTTTTTTAGTGCCACAATACACTCTAATGAAAAGAGTGACAGGGAGGATTGCTTTCTTATTCAGAAAAGCAGGGTGAAATGCAGCTCATTTCAACACACCTAGAGGCTGCAAAGGGAGGTTAACGTCATTGATCAAAGAACAAACCCATTCTCGAATGTGAAATCTCTGACACATACAGCCAGTGTATCCTATTTCGGGGACAAGGACTGTATTATAGCCCACCAAAAAACACACACACAAACTGCGGAGCCTTTAACCTAAGACTCTGAACAACAACACGTAAGCGCTGATGAAGGTGGATTGTTCAGCTAACATCCCGCAGCACAGGAAACATCTATCTCAATGTTTTGCTTTACTTTATAACCTAAATGTGTTGTCTGGGAGGATTGAAGCCGAAAAACAAGGCATGAGAAGCTGAAATTAGCCTGTCGACAATAGGTTGTCTAGATACCGAGATCTGATTTAGACCTTTCTTTTTTTATACCGCGCTCTGTCTCTCTAAATCAAAGCTACCATCAATCTGAAACCTCGGTTTTTAAAAATCTCACTTAATTCTTTGAAGATTTACTGTAGTTTCTCTGTGAAAGTTGAAAGTGGTGACATCAGAAAATGAAGGTTAATGCGCAGACTAGTTTTAACAGTCATGAAATTTTGCCCAAGGCCCTCAACAATCCAGAGCTTTCTGTAATGACGTTGCCAGTGTGAACGTGCCGACTACAATCCGTAGGTCTTGACAGACGAAATGGATGTTCTGTGCTTTATATTTTCATTTGTCTTGGAAAAAAAGAAACCACGATGCAAATGAGTATAAATTCCCGCACTATGTTCAGCCACAATCAGAATGCAAAGCTCATCGCTGCACTAAAGTACTATAGTGTCATTGTTGCTTTGTAGACAACTAGCAAATCTGGCCATTGTGGAAGTAAAAGCTGTGGTCGACAGTTTGTCTGAACAGAAAAAAAGATTGGTGCTATCAAGCCCATGCAGCTCCTTTGGCTTTCACAATCAGAAGCCTTATAAACGTGCTGCGACATTCCCAAGGACTCGCAAAATCACTTCTTGATATTTACAGAAGAAGTTAAAAGGAGAACAAGCTGTTTCCCAGCTAAACGCGCTGCACAATTCAGACAAAAATCAATTAAAATGCCTAATACGCTCCAAAACAAAACAAAAACGCTGGTTGAAATAATGACTCCACCATTCATGCATCTCTCAAATCCCATTTTATGGAGGAGTTTGGAGAGGAGAATGTGGCAGATTGCCATTTTGGATTATGTGGATGCTGATTTTCTATGTTCTATTGATTTATGGTCCTGATGTTCCCTTTCCCCTTTAAATGTATTATAGTAACATAAAGTCACCATTTCGATTTCCTCTGTTTTTATGTGTTGCCTTTAACACAGCCAGTGTTTTGTGGCCTAGATTTTTGGCAAGGAAGACAATCTCAAGTATAAATTTTTTGCCAAGTAAAAAATCTTATAGAGTGTGAATGTTTCTAGACTTATTATAATTTGTACAAGTCATACAGTTGTTAAAATGTTCTGCTCATTTTTGGGTACAGTAATGACTTAATTGCTATTGTTGGACGGCACTCTGGACCTTCACGTCACTGTTGCTTTATTTTTGTCACAAAATAAGGAAGATTTATTTTTCTCTTTTCATGCTTCATCCTAAAACATCCAATTTAGCAGGTGCGATACTGACATCAGGCACTGACCATTTTTTATAAGGACAATTGCTTCTTTTTGTTATGAGAAGAATAAATAAATATTGACTTGCAATAACAACAAACTGCATCACACAGAATGTGTGTTTGTTAGATGGTCAATAAAAGTGAGACCATGTTGAGAAAGCGGTTCTCGGTGCATTTCTACTGCTATTCATCATGCTGGCTATTAATGTCCAGTTACTGTCTACTGCATGTGAAGATTTTATAGCACACACACACACACACACACACACACACACACGCACACACACGCACACTTCAAATGTACAGTGCATATTAGATGAGATTCATTGGTTTCATTACATATAAAGACAATAATTATATAAAATGTAGAATAGACTATAGTAAATATATATACTTTAACACATAGCTCTATCAATTTTAAATTGTTCTATTAGATTTTTATGTAATTCAAACATAATTTAGTCATTTGTTTAGTTAATAATAATCAACTAATTAATTTCAAAATTCCACATTACTAAATTAAATACTAATGTTTCATTTTGTAAATATTTCAATTACTTAAATCGATTTTCTGTATTTAATTTAATGTCTTTTTTGTTTGTTTCCACACCTGGACCTCTAAATATATCAAACATAATCTACAGTGTCAAAACAAAAACAAAAATGAATAAACAGATCACAATTTTGGCGTGTAGTGTCAGGCTAAAGAAATAATCCCTGAGTGTATTGGCTGTCTCCAGGACAGAAGGAATAATTCTGCAAGCTAGTTAATAAGATAACCATTTTACAGAAGCATCCTTCACAAGCCATTACGCCCGACAGCCTATTACATTTTAGATTGAGGAGGTGAAATGATTAAGAACATTGTACAATGTTGCCATGACAGCCTGCATTTTTTCATCCTAAGAGTGTAATCACTATAGTTTCAATGATGTACAATCAAACCAGATGATAATAAGCAGCAGCGACGTGGAGATATTGGGTTTGGAGGGATGTTTCCATGGCAACTGAAATAATAATCCCAATGATTGATGTTTTCTTTTGCATTTTCCCCTTTGTAAGATTCAAAGCCCGCACCCCTCCTCCCCCTCTCTATTTTTTCCTCTTCCACAGCAGCTTCATATAGTTTATTAGTCTGTCAGAATAGTTTATGAGATGTTGTTGCAAAGGAAATAACCAAGTTCTCCTGCTTAATAACATGCCACATTTTCTGTTTACACTCTCTTTGGGTATAAAACCAACATCAGTGTATTCATCTTTCTCAAACACATTTTCCAGTTGCATTCTGGGTAAACAATTTGGCTGACTATTAGCATCCAGGTCACGCAAAAATGTCAGGGAGAAAGGGCTTTTGGGCAGAAATGAAAATAACAGACAATGAACCAGTTGCCATTATTTGTAAAAAAAAAAAAAAAAAAAAACAAGGTTAAAAATGTGACGACCAATTACTCTAACAATATTTGTGAAATCTGCTTTTCTCCACAAGCAAAAATTTCACTTCATAATGAGTCTTATCGAATTAGAAACAGCACTGGAATGTGGGGACGTGATGGACTTACTAGTGTAGCACTTTTACTGTAATATTGTACGGCAGATAAATGTGATTTGTTTTGGGCTGTTTGGAAACTGAGATGTAAAAAAACAGGTGGTTGAACAAAGCTCTAGTCACTAAAGTGGGTTTTAAAACTGACTCGCCCTATTAAGCCTAAATAATGTAAAACCTCTAATAGAGCGCCCCCATGATGCATCCTGTAAATTTTGGGGTTAAGTAAAAAAATAATAATGTGCACAATAGCGTATATTTATAACTAATGCTAAGCACAAGACTGGAACTGAACCCCTGTCGCTTGAACACCAAGATATGTGGTGGAGGAACAACTCATCCACATAAGTTGCCTCATAGAGAGATCCTACGCGGGGCAGATTTTTCTCTAATAGTGCCTATAACAGCCAGACAGCAACAGCACCACCTGGAAAACACGCAGAAATAAAGCCAACCTGAGAGATGAAAGGCCATGGCAATCTTTTATAGGGATTGTGGTAAGTTAGATAAAAAAAAGAAAATATTCAAATGATCCCTTGAGAACTTACTGTAAAGTTTGAACACTTACCTCTATTTGAACACCACCTCTATTAGACCACCTAGTAGAAAGGATCGAAAATTAGACTGCCACATACTGGTACATACGTGGCTTTGAACATGTTGTGGATATGTTGTTACAGCCAGAATTGTGTGTGTGTGTGTGTGTGTGTGTGTGTGTGTGTGTGTTTGTGTGTGCGTGTACGAGGGTTATGTAAAAATGTGAGAGAATTGAGGACAAGCGTCTGGCTCTGCATCGCTTCTACTCTGCGTTTTATTTTCTTTTACTCAAGTTCATTTTCTTTTGTAAACTTTGTGATAGTTATCACAGCTGATGCCAACTGTCACAATAAATGTGTTTGTACCTCCAACTCTCCCTCCTATCCCACTTTCCAAATGAGAGTGTTAAAGAAAGAGGGAATCAAGCAGAGAGAAAACATTCTGACTTGTGTCCGTGTCGTTCTTTCATTTAACTCACAGTGTAACACGTGCAGGATACTTGGCTATACACGGTATTTGAACCTGCACAGAGCCAGACGAGAGCTAAAAAGAATTTGGCAGCCATGTCAAGTGGTCAAAAATGGCAACAACAATGTGTCATTTGATTTTCAGTGTGATTAATCACCAGTAATCATCCTGGATCCGTTCTTTTTGCCAAATTTATAGATGTGTAATCTGCTGTCTTTGTTCATCAATAAAATTTATCTTATATAAAATGTATTCAATTATGACCAGCTAATTGAAAAATACAGTCACCCTCTATTTGAAGGCCACCTGTAAAATTGTGCCATGATGGTCAAACAAAAGTTTTACAGTATTTTCCCTCGTGAGTTATTTTTTGTTCT
This sequence comes from Paedocypris micromegethes, assembly GCA_028031935.1. Classification (NCBI taxonomy): domain Eukaryota; kingdom Metazoa; phylum Chordata; class Actinopteri; order Cypriniformes; genus Paedocypris; species Paedocypris micromegethes. Next base: position 27,561,412 of record CM051493.1, read on the forward strand.
AGATCTGCATTTGATGTGGCTAAATGTGTGCTTTTTATCGTTATTGTTAAATAGTTTAAATCAAATAAAATGCATTCTCTTTGTACTATTAACACACAAGGATCAACCTAAAACCAAGAAATAGCCAAGACTTAGTTAAAAATAGAAAAGTTGCATTTCAAGTAAAACAAATTACAGAAGTTATGGAGGCAAGATAATCCACTGTTTACAGAATGTCATTCATGATAATTTCTGAAATAAAGAAATTACATTCCACATAGAAAATCTCCAATGAAGTGAAACCGCGGAATTCAATCAACAGTACAATAGAAAAAAAAAACAGAAATATGGATCCTATATGCTTTCAAAGTGGAATACTGTAATAAAGAGCTACATTTCAATAAAGTACATTTTATATGCTTGTCTTTTGCGTTTAAAATGACACACAATTCAAAGCCTGACCACCCAGACAATCGTAGTGCTTGTAATGGTGAGAAATTTGTGTTTGTTTCCCAACATTTTTACCTGGAGAGTGTTGGATGGGACCTAGCTGGACTTGTTTCACAGATTCATGAAATGTGATTATATGTACTTTAAATTGGGTTTTTAAAGAGTGGAATTGGCTGACATGGATACTGTTTCCAAGAGCAGATGGACGTGTGGGAACATCAGAACAGCAAACAACATATATTTTGCAAGACGTTTGAGTGAAAACCTATTGTGCTTAGCTTTTGTTAAATTATTTGAATGCATTTGGCACTGTATGATGAGTTTGCTTGCCTTATTAATTTTATAATTTCTGTAATTGGTCGAATTTGTACCCATGTCCACAACATTTTAAAGGTAAACCTGCTTGTTTGAGGTTTAGCTTGAGTTTTTTACCCCCATGGGGCTCTTAACAAACTGTTAATTTTTTTTTTTTTTTTTTTTACAAAGAAACAAATGTGGCAATTCTAAGAAGATTAGGTAAATACAATTAAACTGCTATAAAATTGTACATGTCAAATGTAAAATGTCCAATATCTTATTGTATGTTATATGCAATAAGTAATATATAGAATAAATACATTTATTACATAATATGTCAGTACATATTTTACATCCTAAATGTATATATAAATATCTATATACATATATTGTATATATCTATATCGTAAAACCTCTAAAAAAACTTCATGAAATTCTATTTTTCAATCCTTCTGGTGGTCTTTATTAAAGGTGGCGTTCTACTACAGTGCGGCGCTGTAGTATTCCATCTGTTAGTCAATCATAATGTTATACTACTGACCACACATTTCTGAGCAGTTCTGTATTTCGTTCACAGAGACAGCTTCGTTATTTAATGATCTTTCTTTGCAAAAGTACTGCTTTAAGAAACACACCGAGCCACATAAAGACTAAAGATTACATTAATTCAAACACAGAGATCATAAATGGTGAGTATTGCTTTTCCATCAAACATTTTAGTGAATTGACAAACATTACTCTGCCAGAAAAACACAGAACAATAACACAAAAACTTGCTTTTTAAACTTAAAGCATTAACATGTTACATTGTAACAAAGACATTGAAGCAATTTGTCTTCTTATAAAGTGTCATGATTCGTGATCTGGTTATGAACTACAAGTACCAGGATTCCTGATTTTGGTTTCTTCCTGGTCTTGTGTCCACCTGTGAATCTTGTTTAGTCATGTATTTAAGTTGCCACCTGTGTTAGAGTCTTTGTCTTTCATTATCAGCCCCTTTCACACAGCAATGCTGGTGTAGGTACAAGATCACCTCGACTGCAAAAACGGCTCGGGCTGGCGACTAATGATGACGTTGCAATAAAATGGAAATAAGGGAAATGTGCAATCAAATGTTAAATCTATACTTAACTTAAAGACCCTAACGTTTAGAACTGTATGGCGCTGCTTTTTATTATAGCTATCAATATGACTGATTATAGTCGTTATTGTGTAAAACCGACATTTGGGCAAATTAAACCAGAATGCACAGCATAAATAAAGATTTTCTTTACAGTCATACATTTACTCGATGATACTGCTTGATACGAGTGCTGTACCCGGGGTGCGACGTCATCATTAGTCGCCAGCCCGAGCCGTTTTTGCAGGCCAAGCCGATCTTGTACCTACACGTGAAAAATGCAGGAAAAATACCAGAACGACTTTAACGGTAAAGACTGTTCACACAAGCCCGGTATTTTTGGCGACATCATCAACTGGCGACATGCTTTAAAAAGTTGCGCCTTTGTAAACATGAATCCTTATATCAGCCTCATATCACAATAGACAAAGGCCATTTGTCTATTAAAACCCACCAAATATGAACATTTTTATGAAACTGTATATTCTTCAATATAATATCTAAAAATGGATAATTTTCAAAGTTTGCTATTTTCGATAGTGAATATCTTTTTATAGACCTCTTTCTAAACCAGACTTCGCATTTGTCTGCGTCCCTCCATTCAGAGACGAGGAAGTGCAGCCAGACAGGACTAAAATGTATTTGGTTTGAGACTGTGAATGATGAAGAGAGGATGCCAGAGAGAATCTATTTTCCATGAGTCCCTGTGACATTATTTAATTTAATGATGATGTGCCCGCTTTAAGAGGCTGAATCAATCTCATTGTGTCATTGTGTTAGAGCGCTCAAGCGTTTCGTGTGAGTGTGTGTGTGCACCATGTTCAGTTGTTTTTATGTCGTGTCTGTGGGTGTTTGTGTGGCCAGTGTGGGTCTGTGTGTTGTATGCTCATTTTATTGGACGTTTATATGTGCGAGTGTGACAATGGGGTCAAATCAGTGTGTAGCGAGTAATGAAACCCAGTGGAACAAACTGCTGATGAGACAGTGCAACTCACGTGCTGCCAAACACACACCTCACCATATTCTTCTTGTCTCTTCCTGCAGATCTCTGGAATAAAGGGAAAATCACAGTTAGATTAGTTATACATGTATGAATACATATGAAGAAGAAATACAGGAGAGAAGGTGGATGAGAGAGAAAGAGAGGGAGAGAATAAGAGATCTATAATGTGCTCTCACCCTCTCGTTCTCTCTGTTGCTCTCACTCTGTATTTCTCTCTTCCTCTTTCTCTATCACTCTCTCTCTCTCTTGATCTCTCTAGCTCTTTTTCTGTCTCACTTTCTCTAGTTTTTTTCACTCTCCCTTATCTCTCTCTATTTCTTTCTGTCTCTCCTCCTACCACCCATTCTCACTCTCTTTATCTTTCTCTCTCTCTCACTTCCTCGGTCTCTCTCTCCTTTGCACTCTGCTCTGTTTCTGCCCCCCCATTGGCACTTTCCATTTCTCTCTCACTTTATCTTTCTCCCTCTCACTTTTTCTCTCATTTTGCACTTTTCCCGTCTCTATCACTTTAATGTTCTCTCTCTCTCTCTTACTCTTTTTTTTACCCACCCCTCTCTTTTGTACTCTCTCATAAATAAATGAAATGATAAAACATCTAAATTTAAAACTTTTATTTTGGTTATATTTAAATCAAACATTTTTTGCATTTTACACGATCTACATTTTTTTAAATCTAAATTTTATTATTAACAAAATACAGTATATATGCATGCAGCTGAAGAAAATTTAACTATAAATAGTTTTATAGAATCAAATATACTTTTATGTGCACATGTGTGTATCACATTATATTATATTGTTATATGAGTTTATATTGTGTGTATATAGCACACAATGCAAACATTCTTTACAACACACAAAACCATACATGCTTTCACATGAACAGACATTACACTCACACACAGCTGTGCACATATAAGTCAGTCACCTAAAACTGTCAATGACATAATGACGCCACAAAATAAGGTCCGCAAGCTCTAATGTGACATTTGAGCAGTATCTATTAATATATTGCAGAGCAAAGGTACAGAAATGCAGAGGACTTCTCCAATAAACTGTTTTAAACGGCTAAAATATTACAAACACATGGCATATTAAATAGCCAAAGCCTCTTTGCATTCCTCTTCCTTCATGCTGTTTTGAATTATCATAGAAAGCCATTAACTCTGTATATATTATTCAATGTCCTGGCCTGAGGATTTGGGGAATGAGAAAAACAAGAGGACCACAGAAATGAACTTCCCACTGTAGTGTAAAATAGCAGCCCTGTCAAATTCTTAGGTCTCCAGGCAGTTTCTCCAGTCTATACTATGTGACAAGCAAGAGACTTCCCGATCCAAAATCAAAAGCAAAATTGAATTTGATCTGATAGGTTCAAAATAATCTGGTTGTCGTGGTGACGGATGTGAAAATCAGAAGCAATGGAGTCAAAAAGAGTGGATATCAGCAGAGAACCGGACAGGCTGTCATTCCGGCACAATCAATTGCTTTCTGATACACCGCACAGACGCATATACAAGAACCAATGTAGCACATTTAAAAAGCACGTGGTGAATGAGGCCTTGCACGCTAAAGTGACTCCATAACAGAGATGCACAATTCATCATATTTCGATGATACTTGTGCACTACAACAGAAACACTACAAATTAAAACGTTGCTATGGCAATATCTAAAGATGGAGCACAAACCAGGTAGAAAACGATAGTAACCCTAACATTTGTAACTCAAATAACACATCTGCAACTTTCACACATCTGTATTCTTATTAAACATCTTGATACACAACAGTATTACTCGTTTACTGCAGGTCAAAAGGTCTATTATCAGTGACAGTTACATAATTACACTATTAATTGTTACATTGTTAAGACTAATGAATAATGTGCTATTGCGATCGATGCACCAATGAGACATACTGTATAATAATAATATACCGTATATATAACTATGCAAAAGTAAGGCTGACTAAGGAGATGAGTAATGCCTGTCTGATCAAATGCAAGCCAATCTATAGTTGCACATAGTTTCATATCAATTCTGATTAGTTCGATAATATATTGTTTCTACTGTTTAACTTGTTGAAATGTCATGTGTGTTTTTGTCAAAAACATCATCATTGTTTTGTCAAAACATCCACAGTTTTTCTTGTAGTAGAGATTACAGTGTTTTTTAATGGATGTTAAGTACGATAAAAAAATACTACTAATAAAAAAAAACCCCAAACAAATCATGTTTTCATCAAAAACATTGTGGTGATCTTTTTTTCTGTCATCGCACGGCCCTAGCAAGTAATTTCACCTTTTCAGTTATGTCTAAAATTTCTCCCACTTATAAAAACCCACTGCCACAATTTAAGGTAAATCAGCAACTCGGAGTGAGCGAATTTGTGTAAGGCGACAACAGATGGTCTTCAGAAAGTAAAAAAAGAAGTGTTCATGAAATAGACCAAATCAATCTCCCACCAATATAATGTAAATGTGGCCCGGAATTTGCGAGAATATGTACTGGCAACAAACGCATTAAAAATGATGAGATTTATGTAAAAGAACATGGAAGAAATCTTGACTGCAGAATGGCCCATGAGCAATGAAAGTGCAAATGTATTCAATGTACTCTACTTGACATTCATCTATGGAAAGACAGACAGATCACCATGCAAGTGTGTGTTTGTGTGTGTGGGTGGTTGAGCTGTGGGGGTTGATGCATTTGCTGTTATGGATATATGTTTTCACGTTACAGAACTCCTCGAAGTAGGAGGAGAGCTGAAGCAAAGACACAGAAAGGAGAGAAAGTGTAAAAGTATGAGATGATGAATTCGGCCTTGCTGTTTTGATAGCTGCCCGTGAAATGAACTCCAATTCTTCTGATGAATTGTGACACATTCAAATTCTTAAATTCTGCTTAATGGAAAAATATGTGGGAAAAAAAATAACCAGTGTTGAAAATTAACTCATATGAAGAGGATAGAAATATCAGCTGGTTTGATTTCACACATCCGTTTAAATTGAGACGGCTACACTCGCATAATCTATCTTATTCAGTTTTTTTTAATAATTAATATTTCATACGCTCCTCGCATAATTTAGAAACTGATTTTGAGTTGAATAAAAAGGTATTTGTTGGTCGTCACATCAGCTGTTCTTTGAAAGTGTGCTGACAAGCAGCATGTCCATGATTTATTGAAGGGGTTTTATAACTATGGAGTTGGTGTGTGTGTACATGAAACATTACCTTATGTGCTATAAATGCAGTTTCTGACGGTTCAGTCTATTAAAACTAAACATAATCTCTACTTTGTCGTCACTTGATGTTTTAGGGATCTAGCAAAACAGCTCTCGTTCTGTAAAGATTGTAAGTGTGGAAAAGATGTGTATATATATATATATATATATATATATATATATATATATTTACGAATGTATACATATATTCACATACATCAACGTCAGTATGTATGGGGGAGGTTGTAGGTTTTGTGGGGGGAAGGGTCTGCACGAGGGGCTTGTTTGAATGTACTTAATAGGTAATAGCGCGGGGGATGGGGAGTTGACATTCAAGAGATGCCTGTTTCTGAGGTAAAGTTATGATTCCAAGTATCCAGTTCTGGCATGTGCTCATGTGCTCTCCAAGCACACAAGAGACAAAACAATGGGCAATCACTGTAGTCCAGTACTTGTAGTTCATATTCAAGAGCCACAAATTCTCCCGACAGGATTATTCCTCGTGATTACACAGAGTGCATTTTTTTGGTAGCATTCACATTGCATTTTTAGTGAATGCGCATTACAGAATTCATTCAAATACCATTATTATTCTTTCTATCTATCTATCTATCTATCTATCTATCTATCTATCTATCTATCTATCTATCTATCTATCTATCTATCTATCTATCTATCTATCTTTGCCTTTGAATATACATTTCTTAACAGAGGTTTTTATAATCCCAAACAATTATTTAATTAAGAGTAATTATAGTTATATAATTAGGAGTACACAATTTATATAATTAAGATTAAAGTCGGAAATCAACTTACTGTAAGTTAAAAGAGTACATTTAAAATATAAATATTATATAATATAAATATATACATATTTTATATTTAAATATATAATACAATAATAATAATAATAATAATAATAATAATAATAATAATAATAATGAGTATTTGTAAGGCGCTTTTCACAGTTCTAACTGTCTCAAAGCGCACATGTAAATATGTAAGGAAATGTTGCTTTTTATTCAATTTGTCGTCTGGATTGTTGGTTTTAACTAAGTGGCTGCGGTTATGACAAGACAAAGACAAAGACCAGCGAGCAAGCACATACGCAACAGTGGCCAGGTAAAAAAAAACCTCTTTAACGAGGAAAAACCCTGGGGAGAACCTGGCTCACTGGTGCCAGTCTCCTCCGGCATTCTAACACTACACAATCAGTGCGTTCACATGACAATATATTGAGTATATGAAAATAATATATAAAAATAAATATAAAACTGTTACCTAAGTATTCATGAGGAAGTTAAGAAAAACTGTGAATTTTATTCCAAAATTATGTCTGCTCTAAATTAGCAAATACAAAATATTATAATGAACCAATTATTGTTAGAGGAAATATAAAATTTTTACTTTGACAAATATCTTTAACAAATTTAATTTTGTTATTAAATTTAAAAGTTTAAGTCGTTAGAAAAGTTCAGCACAAGAACACATAATTCATCTGTCATTCATATCTTTTCCTGCGTTTAATTTTAAAACAACACTATACAAACTGGAGAAATGCTTAAAAACTAAATATTCCCTTGATATTGACATTGACTCTATTAACATTGTCAATAATAATCAGATACATAAGCAATATTTGATATTTATCATTCGGTCTTGCTTCTAGTGAAAGGAAGTGTTTATTAGTGTTGGTTATATCTATTATAAGCTTTTAGATTTTCTAGATGTTTCACATTGTGTAATCTCATTGATTTTCGGTGCTGTTTACATCTGCTGAAATAACATATTGACTAAAACGAAACTTCCCCATGGACACAACCTCCAAACACTCTATACTCTTCCCAAACCATTGGATTTGTACTCAAACTGTGGCAAGATCCGGTTTATTCTTGAACTAATTTGCTGTCTTTCTGCATTGTTCCCTTCTCCTGCTGCATTTGATTCATTAACATCGTGTCAGCCAATTGAAATAACTCTATTTTGAGCACTTTCATGATATAAAACCTTAGTGCTAGTCTGCCAACACAAAGCTTTAAATGCCAGCTGATACTCAAAGGTTAATGGAATAGAAACCTCATTGAACATTTATTCACCCAATGTGGGCAACATATTGTTCTTTAACAAAATGTCAGCTTAGCTCAAATGTTAATGCTTTCTGCAGATTCTTCAGCTCCAAACATATGAGCCATGTTTGGTTGTGGGCTAATTATTTACCAAATTTGCATTTTTAAATGTGTGTGTGTGTGTGTGTGTGTGTGTGTGTGTGTGTGTGTGTGCGTGTGTGTGTGTGTGTGTGTGTGTGTGTACATACACAGTAGTAACAAGTAATATGTAACAAGTAATAACTTCCTTCCTTTTTTGTGTGTGTGCTTTTCTTAATTGTTCTACCTTCTTCAAGAAACTGTAAGCAGGTTTATAAATGCAATCAATCACGTTATTTGCATCTACCGTATATTGTATCTTTGTAATATGAGAAAAATCTATTTTTTGCCCTATGGAGATGTTCTGTAGTTAATTATTTCATAATAAAAACATACATCTGAACGTTATGGTTGAGTATTACATTAACCCAGGATTTTTTTTTGGCTGCCAGTCGAACATTGTTCTGAGATTAACAGCCTTTGTGGAAAAAATGCTGACATGACTTTGATCACAAAAAAAGCAAGCTGTTGTGTGCACTAGCATTCATCGTTCACAGTGTCCATAACTAAACAGAAGCAGAGGAGACATTTACCTTGGCTCACGATGCAGAAAGGTCACTGGAACGTTACATTTATATTCCGTAATTTTTGTTGCTTAAAATATTATACAACGGTGCTTGTCATCTTTGTCATCCCTAACCTCACCACAGCAAAATGATGAATAATGCCAGTTCCACCAATGTAATTGAAAAGAAATAGAACCACCTGCACCTCCTTCATTTCCATTTGTCTGTGGCAAACATCCTACAGTCATGTTTCCCTTCGAAAGCATCAAGCTCCGTCAACTTAATGTGTTAGCTTAATATTGAATAGAATGTAAAAGAAAATTATAAATACTCGTTTCCCACCTTATTCGCTCTGTGGTTTTTGCCCAATGAGCTTTTATTTGAATTTGACAGTTTGTGAATAACTATAAATGTGAACTAGATTGCTTACTGGTCCATCCATTGTTTTCACTGGCTTGGCATCGGTGTCTGCTTTACTCTAAGACAGGTCTGTGGAAACTTTAAAAATACATTTTGAATTTGGCGAGCCATTCAGAATAGCTCAAACTATGTCTTAAGCCTGTGCACTGAGCTGCTTGGTATCTGTGTTGAGGTCTGTGGGAGACAAAGACGGGTGGACGGACGGACAGACAGACAGACAGACAGATAGATATGACAAAATGAGGGGGACAGAGAGAGAGAGAGAGAGAGAGAGAGAGAGGAGAGAGAGAGAGAGAGAGAGAGAGAGAGAGAGAGAGATGAGAGAGAGAGAGAGAGAGCGAGAGAGGGAGGAGGAGGGAGAGAGAGAGAGAGAGAGACTGTCAGCTCTCCGTTTTAATTCTGTTAAAGCTGCTCTAGCTACATCAGCTTTGAAATTATTTGCATTATCCTCATTGTTTATACCTATTCCTTCAGACTTCCCGACATCAGACATGTTGTTTCTAACCACCGGGGAACACATTTCAGAAATAACTATAGATAGATCAGATTATCATTTCTGAAGGGTCACATAAGTAACACAGCTACAACCGGGGCTCACACATCTCTTTGGAACATCGCTAACCAGGATACACGAGAGAAATTTATGTTTTGTTTAGTTAGACTATAGTTATACACGTTTGTGAGAGGTGCATATGGATTCAGTTGATGTTTTTTTTTATAAATTACTATAGTAAATATTATATCTATTCAAATGTAAGTTTTGCTTGTCAACAGTTTTGTCTTAAATCTAGCCTTCGTGGTCTATAATGAAGTAAAATACTTCACCTCATGTTCCGTCAGAATCGCAGGCAAAGTGATGCAAATAGTGACGCCGGACCGCAGCACAGTGAGCGCCCCCTGGAGTCCCCCCGTGGAACCGCGTCATGTCTTGCGAATCTTTTGTGTGTGAACACTGGCAAAGCGCTCGCTACTCTCCATAGAGCAGTTATACAGAGCCACAGCTGCACCAAGAAGATACACATCTCTACTCGCAGCAGTCAACCCAGACTCACCAGATGCCCTTGTTCTTTTCCTACCTGAGCGCTTTGTTTTGCGGTACATCTTTGTTGTAAAACGACTGAGGTAGAGGCTCGCTTATAAAAGTTTTTTGTGAAAAGCGTGGAACGGATGTGAGACGCAATAGAGAGAATCTTTCAGTCGTCAGTTTCACCTTCTATTATTTGCATTGCGATTTCCGAGTAAGCGAGGAACCGTTTATCTTTATCGTTTTTCTAGAGCAAAGGCAATAGAAGCCAGTTGATGTGTTTACTGAAATGGACGTAAGATTTTATCCACAACCTCCACCATCAGCAACAGATCCTTCCCGGCTGGGACAGTCGCACTACTCCGACTCTCCGTATTGCAATAAGGTAAAGCTTGTTTCATGATGCTTGTTTTTTTTTTTTTATTATTCCTCTGACGTGAGTTCTGTCAACTTTTATTTTTGTGTTTTGGACATCTGAACTAAAGTCAAGCTGCTCGCAGACTTGGACGAAAGTTTGTACTTGCTCTCCACACTGTCATTGGGAGAAAGTAGATTGAGCGCGAGACTCAATTTGTTTCCAACCTGGCGAGTTTGATTATTTCTAAATTCTTCAAATATCCAGTTTTGAACGGAATTAAACGCATTGCTAGGGCATCTACATGTGAATGTTTTACTAGCTTTTCCTTCGTACATGTTTGCCCCGGTGAATGTTATCAAAAAGACTGCGCGAAATGTTAACAACGCGCTAGTCTGTAAAACGCGCGTGTTTACGTTTATTCACGTGCGTGTATTTTGTGCGCATTTACTCAATGTCCCCTCGTTGTGAACCCTAAACATAACAAACACCAACAAACTCTTTTGCGCGTGCGGGTGCGCGTGGACGAACAACAAACAAACGTGTTAATTATTTACGCGAATTGCTCTTTTTACGTGCTTTAACTTATATGTTTCATTGAATTTGTTCTCCATGGCCTCTTAAAACAAGAGAGAGTGTTTTAGTCTGTGTTCTATTTCTCCTAATGATGGTGCTGCTGTTGCGTTGTGTGTTTGTGTGGTGCATGTGCACTGGATAAAGAGGGGGGAGTGTGCGCGCGTGTGTGTGTGTGTGTGTGTGTGTGTGTGTGTGTGTTTGAGTGAACAAGGAGGGGGTAGGGTTACTGTGGGGTGATAGAGTGGGGGGTTGGGGTTGTATTATTCCTTTCAATGCTTCTTGATTCACTGCCATAGGTCTCATATCCATGCCTAAGTGTAGTCACATACAGTGAAATGTTTTATGGATGAATCACACATTTTTCAGAGGCCCTATATATAATGGCAGAGCTTAAAAAAGAAAAAGAGGCGAAAAGTCCTTGAAAGCACAATCCACCAGCATTGTTTCAGTGATTCATTTGTTAGATGTAATTTTGATGCGCTGCAGTAAATTGTTAATATCTTTGCTGAGCTTATAAAACCAGAGAGTAGAGATAGAAAGAACCGCGGATGATGGGGGAAAGAGAAAGGGAAGAGGGAGGGAGGGAAGGAGGGCTTTCAGATATAATCTATATAGTGTAATTTTACTGCGGAGGCAAGTCAGCCTATATCAACTCCACTCGAGATTTTTCATCTTAGCAATTCAGAAAGGGGGAGGAGGGGAGCTGGAGTTGGAGAGGGGGTGGTTGAGGGGGGCACCGGAGAGCAAACAAGTGAGATTGTGACAGTGGTGTGTGGTATCTCCAGAACAAATAGACAGAAATTGATGGTATGTGGCTAAACGGGGGTCACGCTGCCAGTGCGGCTGATTCAGTCTGCGCACAAAGCCCCCGTCTGATTACCTTCTTCACAACCTGCTCCACATCCCAGAAGACATCCTCTATTTGAAGTGGATAGAAACGCTGTACTGTATCTTTATTCATTTATTTTGGATTTTAGTCCCTCCCAGTTAGGTTTCGGCCCCAGAGACACAGCGCACATGCCTTGGTTTTCACTCATCTTTGTTGTGGATTTTCTGCAGTTCAGCAGAATGTGCAACTGCAGGAGCGTCTGTGTTTACGTAATGTTTTATGCCTAGTGAAAGGTGCGTCCTCTGATCAGAAAGTCAAACAAACTCTGAACACGGTTTAAACTTCATGTTCTACACTTCCTGACAAGCCGTGTCGCTCGCTTCTCCTGGTCGGTCGTAGGGGATTGTGGGTTTGTTGGGAAGGTGTTTGCTAAGCAAATACATGCAAAAGCAATTAGATTCAAATGTGCTCTTTTGCTATGTTCTCCGTATTAGCGCAGGTGCCGGCGGGGAAAGGTGCAGGAGTGGGGCATCATGAGTAGGATTGAATTACAGCCTGTTTGGGATTATGAAATTTAGCAGAGATGCGGCCTGCCCATTAATGGGCAACAAAATGACTGGAATAAAGGCGACTTATATCAAAGTCGATGATTTATTTCATGCTTAATGACTTTCAGCTGCTGCTTTAAGAGAGCTGAAGTTATTACAGCCAATGAGATAATGCAAGCAAGCTGTTAACACTACACACGACTCATTGTCTTGTATGTTGGCCTGGAAGTGAATGTGGTTTTTAAAAAATGGTGCTTAAGTTTGCTCTCATAGGCTCCCGCTTCACACGTTTTGCCCGTCTGCTGTTAAGACGTAGTGATTTTGTGCTCTGTCAGTTGTCTGGATAGCTCGACGCGAGTAGCTTGCTGCTAATAGGGCCAGTGTCCAATAAAAGCATTTGCAGTGGCTTATCTAATTACATACCTGCCAGATTTATATGAGGATTTGTGACTGGAGAAACCGAGTAAGGCACATGGTTTTGACGAAGTAAATATGAAATGGGCAAAACTGAGCTGTTATATTTTAATTTATAACGCCAAATAAACAGATGGCTTTTTATTGACTCGCCACCGACATCTGGAAGCATGTGTCCGTGTCAAACCTGCAAATTGCCTCAAGATGGAACTGAATTCAAGCTCTTTTGATTAAAAAATACTGATCCACTTCATTTATCTGGTGTGTAGTGTACGAGTCAAAAATGATTTGCTGTTTATGAAAAAAAAAAAAGCTATATAAAATAACTAGATTCTTAGTACATTCCAAATCAGATTCCTGCTTTTAAAAAGATTGCATTAAAAACGGATGAGAAATTAGATATCTTAAATATGCATTGCTGTCATGGACTCTGCTCCGCGATATAGAGTGCGCTTGTGTGCATGTCTTGGCCACAGGCATTTTCAATTAAGTAGAAATTACTGAGGACTTTGGTGGTCCTGGATGTCAGAGGGTCCCAGGATGTCGACTCTGACATTACATTCAGTCTTTTGAGCATTAACTCAGACTCTGTTTAAAACCGCCTCTCTCCACTTCATCCAGAAGTACTTGTACCCGAACCGCAGTGAACACAACGCGCATGTGCATTTACAAAGAAGAAACTAATCTACTGCTGATTTGGACTCTGAGTTAGAAACGAGGAGTTAGCTTTGGTAATCTCTGTTATACCAGGTCACTGCATGATGTGATGATAGGGTTATACTGAGTGGGCATTTCATTTCTGCCTCCTCTTGTTTCGGCCTTTATAGTACTGATCAAACCACACTTTAAATGTGAGAGGAAATCGATGTGGGCAGAGGTCCGTTTATTTTTAATGCTGTGCTGCTAAGATGATCATGTAATAATGATGAGCTGTTTGGAGTCTTATTGTTGTTTATCGTTGCACTGGTTTAGAACATTTTGGAGTTTAAGAACATATATCCAATTTTGTGAAAGTGTACTCTTAATTTTTACACTATAAGAAATATAAATAAAATGTATATGCCATGTAATCTGGGAAAAATGTAAAAAAAAGAAAGAGAAATGCGATATTTATAAATGGTGCACGTTATAATCCGTTGTGCATTATAGTCTTGCCTGCTGCGCGTCTTTTGTGATGTTGATCCTTGAATTGTCAGCTGTCACTAAATTGGCTGAAATCACAGATTTCCTGGCAGTTTTGTCCAGTGGTAGGAAGTTGGACCTGCAACTGAGGTGTTGCTGGTTTAAATCCCGGTTCTGAAGATCGTATGTATATGTTTAGCTTTAGTTAAATTGTTCAAACTATGAAAAAAAAAACATTTTCTTTAATTAAATATCCGTGTCAAAGTTCAGAAAATTGTATCTCCCCATACAATGCGCAAAACAATGGTAAACACTTTCCTGGAACTGTTACGGAAGTAAAAATAGAATAAACAAAGCTAGCTTTTAAAGATAGCTTCAGATTGGTGCTCGCTGGTTTATTTTTAACAGAGATTCCCAGAATGCATAGTGTCTATAGTTTCCAAGGCCTCAACACTTTTAACAGTTCTGCACTGTATCTTTGAAAATGACTTGAGGAGAGATGCCCTTCCAGTGATGGATATCTGGGACTTTTTCCTATGTCAACAGCATATGTCAACACAGGCCTGGCAGGCCACACATGGGTGGATTGTCATAAATGTAAGGTGTTTACATAGACTGTGATCTTTGCTCATGTTGTGCCTAGATCGAGCTCCAAGTACAGCACGGCTCAAAGAAGTGCATCACTGATGGGAGACTTTACCATGTGGTGTGAAAACCAAGTCACATGGCTTCTTATACCTGTTTTTTAAGGATCAAAGTTTCTGAGTGGCTGCATATATCCATACATAATACATGTCTATGGATTTAATCTATCTAGCAAATCGTAAAAACAAAAGTCAGCTTTCATGCTAATTTATTAGCTTAGCTTTTGGCTAAATAAATTAAACATAGTGTTTATTTCAATAAAATGAGGTGTTTATTTCCCAAGGAATGATTTAAAAACTATAACATCAAAACTAGTTAATGCATAACCCCACTGTTGGCGTATGATGGTGGAATGACCTTTCTGATGTGTTGTTAGTGCTAGTTTTAGCTCACTTGTCACTTGGAACTTGTTTAAGTGCTGCTAAAGCCTTATTTAGTACACTACTTGTACTATTTGATGACAGATAAGGTTTGTAAGTACAGTTTCTCAGTTATGAAGTGTCTTACTTTTCCATTTGCAGCAAGTGCTGAACCAATTCTGAGTTATTAAAGGAAAATGTACACTTTCTGACAGGAAAAAACAAACACAGCAAGATCCATTTATTGTATCAGCTCAACAATATCCATAGATTCTCATTCAGGTTCAACTTAATTGCGTCCAAATTTGGTCTTGCTGGTAACAAAAGCCATTACTGTTTAAGTTCCTGTTCACTGGCTAACTGGCACGGTTCACTGGCTACTGTCAAAAAGGATTTGCTTCTGATTGACAGCCTCACTGGAATGTGAATGGAGTTTTTAATTGCGTATCATGTGGGCATATCTAAAGAGACAGGCTCTGCGGCTCGCGCTACAGGTCGACTACACGAGAGCACACAATAACAAACACAAACACACGCTCCTTATATAAAAAGCATTACATGGTAACTTAGTTGATCAAATCAGCTCGGTTAACTTGCTTTGACTTTATGGACACATCCGACTACTTTTCTACATGTGGTATTACGTAAGACCTTGTCCAAACAATCAGCAGGAATGGCATCAACTGTTTGCTAACCATAAAGTATTCTAAGCAATAAGGAGAAGCAATAATGATGGCTTCTTTTAATCAAAAACTTAATCAAGGTTGTTTCTCACAATTACCTTTTTGAATAACTTTCATTCACTTCAATATTTTGATTGGATTTTTCAGCCATAAACATAAAGCAACTCATTTGGGAATTCATAAAACTGTATTCATAAAACAAAACATAAAATTGATGCATGTTCAACTATCCTCCATTTTAAATCTAGTTAAGAGAATTTATTGCAATGCTAGTTAGCCTTAATGTTTTAAATAATTGTGCATATAAGACCACCAGGACAATTTAGTGAGCATGTTGCTAAACAAATGAATAATTGCTCATCAAAATAATAACCAAACTGTGTATCCAGGTCTTACTACAATCGCAAAAACATGGCATGAACTGAAATCTGCACATATGCGGATCATCACACAGTTCATTCTGTTTGCTCTGTTTTTGGTCCATAGTTATGGTCCAAAATTGTGTCTGTCTCAATCCTTACGCATTCACTTCGGGACAATTTGTTATTATTAATTATGGAGCACATTTATCAGAATTGTGATATAAGTATGTTTGATCATGCAAAACTAGTTATGCAAACCTCTCACTAAACATCTTGCCCATGTTTTACAATATTTTAAATAAGTGGAGGTTTTTCTTAAGATCTAATCAATTTAAGGAATGTTAGGTAGGCAGTGTTACAAATTCAATTATTAAATTGTTACCTGAACACATACGTGATTCTGCTTTTATTCAGTTTAAATACATGAATTGCAAAACCGTCGCTTTACCCAGAGACTACACTACATAGTTTGCTTTGAATAAAAATGTCAACAGCATGTTAGTCTTTATAAAAACGCATTATGTGGTGTTCCATTAATGCCATGCAGTAATCAGTAGCATGGTGAGGTGCGAGTAATGATAATCCAAGAGTGATTTGTACTCTTCTTGTTCAGAATGATCTCCAGTCATGATCTGTCGACTCACTGGAGTGTCGGTAATTATGCTACAAGAATGATTAATGTTGTCAATTGCTTGTTCCACAGACCCAGAAGGCCAAGCGTGAAACGATTTGATGAAAACAATGCGATTTCAGCCAAGGTGTTTGGGGAAATCTATCAAAGATGCTTTAAAAGCTGCCAAGTGTTTTTGCACGCGTTATCTTGTAAAGAAGTGAAAGGAACACACCAGTCCTGCTCTGACATTCTAAAACGTCGCTTGTGATTAAAAGCTGGAACTTTTTACTTCTTCACGTGATCCACGTATGTCTTTGTCACTTGTGAAACGTGCGACCATAAACACCAGCATTCCTCGAAGAAACACAGCAATCTGCTGCATTTTATGGGCTTGATTTTTTTCCTGACATGTTTACATGGCCGGTGTCTGTGTTTACAATGCGGGTCGTCAGTACCAGTTCAGCCCTGTTCACTCTAGTGTGGAACTCAAACAAACGTGATTTAGCGCCACCATGGTTTTGTTACAGAATAAGAGTATTTTCACGATATAATTAGCTTTCCATCTCCGCTGGCATATCAGCCAGTACGGTGTGATGCATAAAATGCCAAAAGATCAACTCATTAAGTAGCTGAACATAATGATCATAAAATCTGGACATGTGTTTGCTTTATTTTGGCTGGAGGAATGATTCTTTTTTCCCATCTCTCTCTCTTTTCAATCTGCCATGCGCATCGGGAAAACTGGCACAAATCTGTGATTGCAATTCTTTGGAGGCTTCAGATTTTTTTGGTTGTGCTTTGCCCAATGACAGTCTACATATGAATAGCTGATTAGGCCTTCCAGTTTGAGGAAACATCCAAACAGATGGCTCGGAGAAAACCAATCCAGAATAGCTTAATTGTTTCGTTTAATCTCACTATGAAACATATTGCAATCATTTTCACATAAAGGCTTTTTTCCCTCCAGAATGTAATGAAAGTTGTGGTGCAAATCTTTGTTTTTTTTTTTGCGTTTTCGCCATTAGCCTGATAGCTGATATGTGTTTTAGAATAACAACAACAAAAACCTCTATATCACTTTCTCTATTATATACACATCTAAGTACAACCCCGTGTTTTTGTTACTGCATGTGTAAAGAAATCCGGCTTCAGGTTTGTTTGTGTGCACTGGCGTTATTATGGCCACAATAGTGCCAGCTTTCGTATCGTGCAATGCTTCGCCCCGCTGACTCCAAGCATCACCTCAGGAGAGGAACTTTGTTGAAGGAACATACCGTGACCTTTGTGAGCCCATCTGTAGGTGAGCTAATGGCCTGTTGCTCTTCCCCTCATTCACTCAGGTCTTTGGTGTTTAAGTGGCACCTGTCAGCCTTTTGATGCCGGGCTTCTGTCCTCCTGTGATCAGACAGGATACATTGCAAGCTCATGATCGCTGTCTTGCGACAAGCGTGAGGTCGCATTTCAACTGTGCTGGAACAGGTGGGCCTCACTCCTCCCACCCGAAACATAATCATCAAAATGGACTCCAGTCCATTTCAGTGGCTTATCATTAGCCGTAATCAAAACCCACAAGAGCAAAAACGAGTGCAGCTTCATATCAAGTCATTCACTGGTAGTCATTTTGTTTCCAAATTATGTAAGTGTCTTCTGGTTGTGTGTGTTTACGTACTGTACGAACAGTTGAGACCTGATGTACTTACATTCCAAAAGTCTAATGAAAATTTCTACAAAATGCACTCCCCAAATGCTTACTTGAAATGGTTTAAGCTATAAATCATTATCTCTCGTTCTTTAAACTGAAAACTCTTCTAAATGTAGCGCAGCAGCAGTCGAGTCTGTTTCTTATACAAAAACTTTCTCTAAATTTGTCACAGACATCATTTCCCATCCTATTTTCACCTGTCTACTTTATTGATTACAATCAGGTGTTTCTGAGCATTTATTACCTGGTGTTTGTGTAATGTTCACGTGAACTGTAGCGTTTATGTTCTCAGATCATCTCTAGTGTTTGTATGTACAGTATTCGTTTATTACCATAAACTCATCCTGCTCATACTCATTTTGCCATTTTTCATCCTCGCTTGAGCGCAACCGTGACAGGTGGACTGAAATTGCTTGAGAATTGGAGGCAGGAATTTTACTGTTTGCAGGTTGCAGATCTGAGATAAATAGGGAATGCATGAAGTAAAGCAGTGGTGGTACATTGTCACTTGAAAATCTGTTATAAAATGAACTTGCCAAAAATGGCTGCATGGTAATGGCTGCGTGGTCCACTATGTGCCACACAGACATAGATTTCTGCATTAAGCTGATGCTTTCATCCACAGAAACTTGCATTACTTCATTTTGTTCCTTTTTCTGTGTTTTTTCTATTTAACATACACTGGATTCTGTCTCCTTGTACTACACTACCCATAGTTCCCTGTGCTCAAACAGAACCATGGGGAAAAAACCTGGGGAAATGACAGTGTTTGGACTGTGAGGATAGATGTAGCAAATTACTAATAGGTAATACTGTACAATATTTTCACGCTAAATGTATTGCTATATGTATTAGTCTACATTTAAAATAAAATTACATTTCTCATTATTCTCATTATTGCTAAACCAAACTTGAAGTATTTTGTCTGTTTAGCTTATTTTGGTGCATTACCTAAATCTGGACCATACATAAAATACCCCCCTCCCCACTGGAATATGATTTATTATATAGTTAACATATATGTGTTCTGGCACGGCACTCACATTTGAAACACTCTTACTCATGATGAGATTTAAGAGACTAATCCATTTTTTTTCTTTTTTATTAATTTTTTTTGCCCCTGCCAGCAACTGGGTTTGAGGTTAAAATCGACCCAAAATAACAGACTTGAAGTTATAATTGCATGGTTGACTCTCAGAGAAACTCCCCTCAGTGCTTGTTCATGGTCTGGTGAAAAGCTTTGAAGCAAGTCATTTACCAAAGTTATTATTTGAGGGTTTGAGGCTGATCGATGTTCCATATTTTGGGTGTTTACACTTTTAGGCTTTTAGAGGACATGCTCGGCAAGCACAGCTCCACTCAGAAGCCTAAAATTAGGCATGAAAATATGCCCCACTCTGACGGCAGCGCACAAGAGAGCTATTAATTATGAGGTGGCAAGTGCGAAAGGCGTTTATAAGTAAGAGAGAGTATAATTCAAAGGGACTTAAACCTTATCAGGACAGCTACAAGTGAAATAGAAATGAAAGGCATTGGACAGACAAAACAAGGAGCTCATTCCAACAGGAAACCAGCAGAAAGTCATACTCAATTTTGCTTTGTATTAGTCATACCTTCTTTGCGCCTTCTCGCTGAAAGGATAGAAAATGGAGTCTAAAAGGCTTCCAAACCCATTTGTTTTACAGAAACGCTTTGAAAAAGTTTTGTAGCTGAGACTAACATTAGATTAGTTTGGGTTCTGCAGCCTCACATCAGCGTACACAAACCTGCCTTTCATCCGCTGCCATTATTTCAAACTGCACGTCAAAATGTGACCTTTAAAGCCATTCAAAATGTTTCGGCCGTATTCGAATGAAACAGCGGCCCGTGGCCATGTGGTAAAATCTGATTTCTACTTTGTGAGAATGAATACACAGTATATTAAAATCTGTCTGGAAGGGCATGTTTCTTTATTTATTCTGAGTGTAAATGAGTCTGTCATGGCAAATATTACACCAGATCTATAAAACAACTCGTGTACTCCGGAGCCTCGGGGATCTGATTTAATTCGCCTTTCATGTTCATGTAGATGCAAATCAGTTTGAAAGGCGTTATATGTGCGTTAAAAGATTGCAAAAAATAATTGTCTTTGTGTTAAAGTTATTTTAGTAGTTTGAAGTTTTGGGTCTTTCTTTCAAACCAATGTTCTAAATGACCGTTTTTTAGTCGGATGATGGGTGACAAAGTGAGGTGGGAAAGACAACAAAGAAAGTGAGGGAGAGCGATGGACACACACACACATACACACACACACTTGCACGCAAACACACAAAATACTCCCTCACCAACTCACATATGCACATGCGCACACACTCACATAACACTTAATCACACACACATGCCCACACATACGCAACACACTCTCGCAAACTCTCAGGCACACAATTACACATATACATACACTCGCACAACACTTACAAATCAAACACACTCGCACGTGCACACATGCATGTGCACACACACTCGAACAACACTTACAATCTCAAATACACGTACAATCACACAGACACACACACGCACACCCATGTGTACACACACACACACACACACACACACACACACACATTCAAATATATGACCCCAGTGTAAATGAGGAACAGCTGCACCATTGTAATTAAACATGGGCACAGAGAACTACATAAACAAATGAAGTTCACCGCCGCAGGTTTTCGGGCGCATTAGCAGAAAGAGGATGGAGGGGTGCACGCTTCCTACAGGTGGTTAAAACACAAAATTTCTTCTTGGAACACAAATGAAGCAGACTTTACATTTGTAAGATTGGAAGTTAATGTATTTAGAACCTTTATCCCAAATCAGGCAGTGACACTTGCACTAGACACATCTCACTGGTTGAGAACAAAGAATGAAGATTAGGTTTTATTTAAAAACAAAATTTCCCTAATGTGAACATGCGGGCAAAAACATGCATTCCACTTTCACCTAGTTATTTATAGCCCCCACCCCCACCCTACGGATATTATTGCATTATTATAATGGTTATAGTTTGAGGGGAAAAAAAGCTAATTCTGCTACCCAACATTGTTGTTCCGAAACATATGGTGCAATTTTCCTAGAAATATATAAGAAAAAATATCTAATCTTTTGTTCATGGCAGCCACATCTGTCATTGGGCAAATAAAAGGAAGAAAAATAAATACTGTAAATGCACCATAAAATAAGACCATATGACATTCTTCGTATATAACCAATCTTCCTAAATCATTCAGTAGATTTGTGTGAGCAATGGACTGAAATGTCAGCCGTCATTCAGGAGACCTAATGCATTCATATGGTCGACTTTCATAATAATTAATGGATCTTGACAGATGTGGTTAGGATAAAATCTCGGTTAATGCTCTTGAAAAATTCTTCCTTTGTGTTCAGCCGAAGGATATCAGTGAAAAGGTTTGATTTGACAGGAGAGAGAAAGTAATGGTAGGATTTTTTTTTCTTCCCCCGGATGAACAATGTAAGCTACTATTAATCCTGGCTAAAAGATGGAAGAATCCTGGCAACCAGACAGATGGAAGTGGTCACATAAAATTACTTTTTGCCATTGTTATTCTTGTGGCTGTAACATAGGAAACATGGCTGTCTTGTTCTCTGGAGCTTCTCTTTGTTTTGTCACGAAGTTCATGAGTCGCATCACTCTTTTTGTAATTATCATTGTACATCGGATTTTCCTGAAGAATCTCCGAAGTAGTTGTGCAGCTCAAGTTCACCCAGAATCGATACTGTAATACGAGAGAGATATTTTGGTGCTTTTAGCTGAGACGTGTGTCAGTTTGCGGACCATGGTTGGGGAGATAACTTCCAAGGCTTCGTCCAAGCATGAGAAGAATGGACTGAAAAGAAAGGTGTTGTTCTCAGATTTACCCAGAAATCAATAGTTTAGAGAATACAGAAGGTATAAGTTGTAGTCAGCAGTGGTAACAGCGATAGCCCATATGAGGGACACCGTTGACTCTGATGAGCCCGAAAATCATTAGCTAGGTCAGATTTGTGGGATTGTTTGAGACGCCGGAATCATGCACCAAACAGATCTTGTGTGATGCTCGTCATGGCAACAGCATGTATCAATAAAGCAATCTTTATTTTTCTGACAGGGAACAAGACCTGCATTCTAATCTCCGAGCTGTTATTGCGTCTGAGGCATAAATGCTGCAGTCAGACTAGCTTTAGCTAACCCATATATTTCTCGCTTAATGAATCAATGTTGACAACAGACTTAGATGATTGACTCATAATGGGATGTTTGTGCCCTGCAGTGTCCAAGCTTGTTTTTCTGCAAATGTTTTTAGCGGCAACTCATTGGTCAGGCCGCATTAATTCCTATGTGTTTTCCTAGCAGGAGAGGTAATGAACAGGAAGTGATTGTGGTCATGCGTCCAGATAAGAGAACTTGTGTCCCAGCATCCCTGATGCTTATCACCTACCACACAAGTGCGGCTGTTTAGGAGGAAGTATGTGGCACCATAGCAACAGCTCAAGTTATAGGAATTCATTTTAAAGCTCATTTTAGGAAGTATTCACACAATGCCGGTAGTCAAATAGCCAATTTACCTTTGTTGGTGGCTTCTCTTGTGGCATTGGAAGAAAGCATAGTAGCACAGGTCTTTTTTTGACGTGCAAATACCAAAAAGATAGTAAAAATTCTATTTCTGGAAGATGTCTATAATGATTAAAAGATCAATGATTCCAATAATGTCTGTAATTGTTTAAAAAATTCAGTTCATTGCGTTATTTATCGTTCACTTTTTGAATTTAATAAATAAAGTATTTATTTTAAAGCTAAATGTTTATTGCCAATTAAAAATCTGTGAATTTAGCACATATATAACTGAAGTGGTGCAAAACAAGTCTGTTTTTAGTGCATGTAATGCATAATTAACACATAATTAACGTGCAACTGGGACAAATGTGTAAATGTAATTTAATATTCAATATTCACTAACTTTACATGAACTTTTTTTTTTAAATGTAATTTATTGTTCAGCCTTAGATGAAACTAGCATATTGATGTTCAATGTAATTAACTGCACACACTAAATGACCATGAATAATACATGTAGTGCTGTTGTTGTTCTTCAGGTTCTACCTGCCGTCCATCGCTTCTCGTATTTTATTGGCACAAATGAGCCAATCACAAGCAAAAGCGGTATGAATCCGAGCCGAAGTCTGGGCTGAGGATGGAAAGAAAGCGATTGAAAAGACATGCTTGGCATTTCTTTCCGAATATGTTGGCCGGTTGTAGCATTTTTTTGTGTCATTGTATTACTACGGACAACACTAGGGATGTGTAGCACTGCTGTGCTGTTGACTGAAGCTGAGAACACAGTGGACCATTGTACTGCGTCAAGATACAGAGTGTGATGTGTGAGTCCTGCTGGGAGCTTTTATCAAGTAGAGTGGCCCTTTTAAGGGTGTCGCTTTCTCTTCTTAAATGCTTATGTTTCCGTGGGAGATTCGGGGAGGGGCCTGATGTAACGAACATGCCCCTTTTCATTTGCATTTGTTTCCTTTCTGTCAAGGTGGTGTCAGGTTAAATGATGGATTAGCGGATTGATTTTCTAGGAAATTCGACGTAATTGTCTTCCACGTTTCGCAAATTACCAGGAAAGCGACTAAACATGACTTTTCCGCGGCTTGTCTTGTTTTCACCAGATGGTGAGAGTTCTGCTATCGATTCCAAATGTATTCTGGACTTAAATTAATGCAACCAGCAGAGTTCATTAATTTTTTATTCCTTGGCTCATGTGGCTGTTAAAAATAGCTGGTTAATTGTAGCCAAATGTGCTGAGTTAACGTCTCCGTGTCACTCAGGTGAAAGAATTGATTCATATTTTACCAAGCCATTTCATAATACATTCCGGAGGTGAGACAACAGAAGACCCTCATCTGAATTAAAAGCATTAGAGGTGAAATTTAGTTGCACGTGATGTGACTTAGCGCAGAATTTCTCCTTTCCTTTGTTTTTCTTTGCACAATAGCTGAAATTGCAACTCTTTCAGATGTCTGCTGGCATCCGTCCACTGGGGTCATCCCGACTCCTGCTTCTTCTTGTCTCTTTGTCCTGCTGGTGTATTAAGACCCTGCCAGAAAAAAAATGGTAATTCTTGTAGAATTCTGCACCTGTTGACAGTTTCTGGGGTTCTCTATTTTTGATTTAAGTGATTTATGTGTAGCTTACCTGCCTTCTGGGGCTTTTGTCCGCTGTTTTCTTGTTGTACCAGGACAAATTCTTTGAGTCTGTTGAGAGTGATTAGATTTCTCAAGGGTCTCAGAAACTCTACCCTACATGAATTACTCATGCTTTTCTCTCGTGGACTCAGAGAATGGCTGTCAGCTCTTGAAGAATTCAGCCATTTTCTTATTATACCCCAGGACCAGTGGGTAAAATTCTGCAATACGGATTAACAATAAAGCAGAATTTGAAGCAGATTTTGCCATATATGGAGAAGCAGTTGTGGTCAATCATCTGCTTTTTAGCATTAGCTTAACTATAAGCAACCATAAGATCATCTACAACGTGTGTTGCGTAAAAGCATGTGATGTCTTTGCTGGTGACATTTGTCTATTGTTATATGTGTTGAGTTCATTTGGTTATGCAAATGAGGTTGAAGTACCTGGAATGAACATTAAAACATTTTTCTTTATTTAAGAAACAAGGCATCGACCCAACAACCTAGATGTTGTTAGCACCAAGCTCTGTTATTGAAAGACTTCCATTGACTGGAAATAAAACCCGAGTCAGCTGCTTGAAAGGATATATACACGTTTCACTTTCTCGCTCTTATAGTGTATGGCAGGTTACTACTTACTTTTGCTGTGGATAGAACCCACAACATTGGTGTTGCGAACACCACACTCTACAGATCAGGCTACAAAGAAACTAAAATGCAAAGCTATGCATTAAAAAGGGAATCGAACCTGAGTCAGCTGCTCAAAGGGCAGCTAGTCTAACCACTACAGCACCAACGCGGACATATGTCGACTCCAAGACATCATTGCAGCTGAAACGAGTAGCACACACACAACCACTTTTGTTGGAGAGAGATAAAAATAACGTGACCTACCTTTCAGCTGCAAACATCCTCAAGTGAGCAGATACACTTAAACACTCTCCCACACACGTTAAACACTGTTGACCCCGCACAGCTGCACCAAAATCTGCACCATTTATCAAAATCTAAAAATGAAAGAGACACCAAAGACAAACAGCCAGAACAAATGTTGTCTTTGGGCTTTGGGTGCTGGAAAAGCACTTGCTCAAGCAGCCTTATCAAACCAAATTTTCTCCTCAACCGATCGTAAAATAAAGCAATTAAGTGGTCATGTCACCATCTATTGGTCTCTAGTGAAATATGCCTTCATTTACCTCCACTGGGATTCCTGAGGCTGTAAATTATGATACACTGTAATTTTGTCTCACTGTGAAAGGATATTTAACAAGCCACTGACTGCTCACTTGAAAACTTAATCATTTTTATCCCTCGTCCTTTTTTTCCACCCTCACCAGGTCAGCTTGGTTTCAGAAGGGAGGCTGAAGCGTATCTAAAAAGCCGGTTTGGGGAAACAGGCGATATAATTTGCTAATAGCTTTAAAACTAATTGACAGCCCCTCATTACGTGTGTAAAAAGAAAAGCGTGGTCTCGAAAGATGGCTTTATTTCAACAATAAGGCCTCGGAAAGATAAACTGTCTGAAAATCTTTGAACCCCATCAACCAGAATTGATGGGATTCATGTCATAATCTATGTCATCAGTGATGAATCCTTAGAGAAGTCATAATGGTTCCCTAAATTGTGTTATTTGATCGCATACAAACGTCATTTAAAAATAAATTGCATTAATTGTAATTACAACTTGGGCCGTTCAATCATTGGTTTTTCACTGGAAGAAATCAACTGTTAGAAATGAGTACTTAGTAAAATATTCCAACATACGTAAATCTATGCATCAACTTCAAGGAGAAGCCCAACAAGGTTTCTCTGCTCAACATCAAATAGTACCAATTCAATAAGGGCCAGGCAGTGATTTATACTTCATCCTCATCTCTAGGCCTAATATCAGAGTGCCTCTATAGGTAGTCGTGAAAGTCACTCTAGCTCACTGTAATAAATTACAGTGGTGGAACACGAATGAAGACGCTTTCAGTTCAGCTTCAGGCTCTCAGAAAATTGCCATTTTGAGGAGGGGGGAGAGAAAAAAAGAAATCACTTTGTGCTGTAATGCAGTACAGACAAAGGTTATTCATCAGAGGAATGATTTGAAGTCAAAGATGACTGCCACTCTTGATATTGAATGCTAGGCAGCATTCAAGCTTGAATGCTCTCTCTCTCTCTCTCTCTCTCTCTCTCTCTCTCTCTCTCTCACTCTTCGTCTTTCACTTTTTTTTAAATGTCTCTCACTCTCACTCACTCTCTGATTTGTTTCTTTTTTTAACTCACTCTCTTATGTCTTTGTCTTTCTTTCTAGCTTTCTATATATTTTTTGCTCACCCTCGCTCTATTTCCCTCTCTTTTTGTCTGTAAATCACACGTTTGTGTCTCTCGTTCTTTTCCATCTTCTATTTTTTCTTACTTTGTCTCTCTACCTCTTTATCATTCCTAATCTTTTTTTATACTCTCCCCTTCTCTCACTTTTCTCCTTCTCTTTCTACCATTTCTCTCTCACTCTCTCTCTCTCTCTCATTCTCTCCATGACGACCCTGACCCACTTTTGTGGCTGCTTATTATTCAGGCTACGGTTTATCCATGGAAAGAATGTGTGTAATTTGGTTTGACAACAAACCCCTGCATGTTCCTTTCCGAGAAGAGGTTGTTATCGACAGAATAATTTACATTTCTTTAATTTAAACGAGAAATCACACTGCACTCATCACAGAAGATTATTAGCTGGAAATGTGAAGCTGAAAGCATTAAGGGGTGTGGTTTACTCAGAACTATTGCTTTTAAAATCATCATTTGACCTTTCAGATTTCCGTTGAAATAAAACCATTTTTTACATCCATACATTTGCTCTGACACATGTTGTCGCCGACATGTTGATATTCAGAAAGAATAGTTGAACGATATGACGAGAGAAACTGAAACTGTGATATTATTCCTTCAATATCTGGTCATTTTATGATAAAATCTCAATTTGACATCCATAAAAGCATACTATTTTTTATTACCTGACATAATCTCTAATCTTTGATGGGCCATAAGTATCAGAATCATAATGACTATTTCCTTCTTTCTGTCAACACGGCTTTATTTTCTACTATGTATATACAACTTGTGAAAATACTGTGTGATATATTCGTTTTTATATATCGGACGGTATATATATTTTAGGGCCTTTATATACGGTATATTATTTATACATGTATATATTTATCTGTGTATGTATATATATTATATACATATATATAAATATATATATATATATATATATATATACACACACACACACACACACACACACACACACACACACACACATTTACTAAAGAACAATTTTGGGTACAAAACACAGACCTTGTTTCCCCCCCCAATAGTTAATAAGCACATTAGAATGGAAAATTGCTTTATACCCATTTCTGTCAGTTCAAGAGGTTTTATAATATGTATTTTTGAAGACCTATATATTCCAGTAGCTCTGAGTCTGACATAAAAGAGAGGGAAAATGAGCATGGTGCTGAGTAGTGAGTGCATTTAAACCACAGGGTGTGGAAAGGATACACACTCACAGTTTGATTTTCCCAGAGCCTGACCTTCCATAAGAAACTGATGAGGAATGAAATTGGTTCCAGTCTCTTGAAAAAAAAAGCTCCGATTCACATCTGGACATTTGCGAGCAACAGAGAGAGAGAGAGAGAGAGAGAGAGAGAGAGATGGGGAGCTAGATGCATATATGAAATATACTGGTAGGTGCTACAAAAGCCAATGCTTCATTCAGTCAATGTAAACTTGTACTATGAAGAAAACCATCTCGCGCATAATCGCAACCTGCTTTGCGTTTCTGCCAAACAACTGCATTTAATGACTGGAAGCATAACGCACTAAAACATTTTGGGCTAAAGCGATGCCATTCGCATCTGCGTCATGTGAATTGATGAGTACAGCACAGCAATAAAGTCGGAGCACAGGTGCAATGCCAGAAATAGGATTCGTTCTATTTGATTACTGTATGTATCACTGAGCTGGAGACGTGTCACTTCTAGACATATCACCCAGTGCCAGAGAAGCAAATGCATAAAGCCAATTTGACAAAGGGGTCAATATACGGCATACCATAAAAAAGAGATCTACAAGATCTGCCAGAAACAATAACCATCAAAATAATGGCTCCACTGTTCTACAAATGTATTCAATTGGCTCCTCTATTTTTATTCACGTTCGTTTTATTTGTGCGTGTTTTTTTTCTACCGTGTACAAAGTCATTGAAGTCAAACACGATACATTGCGGCGAGTCGAACATGATGTCTGTGGTGAAACGCGAGCCGCGTCTGTACAACAAGCAATCACAAGAGATGATGCGGGGATCATTGATTGCACACGAGTTGCATGATTATGTTCCATTGCACTCATATCTCATTACTGCTTTTCCTGCATGTGAAGCCATTTTGATTGGATGCTGCTCAAACAGACAGAATGAAACAATAGAGCACCATCAGCATCCTGTTCTACAGGAAGTGCGAGATAGTCTGAGGTTTCACTAAAACAAAATGGGTAAAAGTTGAGGCTTTGAATTGTTCTTTATTCACTGACGCAATCGCAATCGAATCTATACATGTGACCAGAGCGTCTTCAGAATCATATGTCTCTTCTTTCCTCCCCTTCCCCCTTAATGATATCTGCTCATATTGGATCTGTACAATATGAATAATGTAGAGCAACCCGATCTCATTACCATCCTCCGATATAGAATACAGATTATTGTATAACATTTGCATAAAATTATGGTTGTTGAAGGAGAAGCTTTTTTTTCAGGATTTGATTTATTGGGTTCATTTATGGTGAGAACGATTAAGTTTGAGTTACACCAAATTGATTCAGATGTTACGTTTATGGCGTTGAAGTTGAAATTTAACACCTTCAAACCAGTTTTAATGGATGGATATTTTAGACTTTTGGAAATTTTGGCGATAAAGCATTCTAGACCTTCATCATCATTAGCACTTTTGAAAATGAAGCTGTTTTTGTCATTTCACACATGCATATATTTTGCACCTTCTTTTGCATAATATTCTCATTTACAAATCCTGACAGGAGATTTATTTTTCCACAAAAAAAGAAAGCTACATGTCTGCTATTATTACATTATGCATACCATGGAAATTCAACACTTGAATGTAACTTGAAATGAAAAAGCCTTTTGATTCTCTCTAGTTTTGTTTTTCCTGAAGCATTAATGGGTTTTGTTTTAGAAGATTTAGTGTCTACTTGAATTTTCCTTAATAAAATACACTTCACACTCCAACCAACAAAGGTCATAAGTTTGTATTCGTTATTCAAAATTGTAATCCAACGGAAGTTACTTTGTATGATGAACCTGCTGAAAGCGTAAAGACAAATTCAGTTTTTCAATAGTATAGACGAAATAAACAATTACTTAAGTGAAATGGTCAGTTTTGACCGAAGGGATTCAAATCAGATGGATTGTGTCCCCTAACCTTTAAGACATCCATCCTAGTCTGGCTAAGTGGTAACTTTCAAGATTAAAGCGACAGAAGTTTCTCGTATCTTTTAATAGAGATTTGTTTGGAGTCTGATTTTGGCAGGATTCCCTGGTTCCTTCCTCCTCAGTAGAGCTTTAAGTGTTATATAAGAGTGCGAGCTGGAAAAGTTTGACTAAAGGGTGTAGGTGATATAGGTTTAGTCAGAACACTTCCATCTCTTCTGTGTGTACTCAGTGGATTGACAAGGCACATGCTTGGGGGTTTGACCTCTGCAGCGCACAGCTAAATTGACCGAGACTGACTAACGTAATTTAGTTTCTTTTCAGAGAGTTGAATCCCCAACCTTTAGTGTTGCGAGCATGACTAACCAAAACCAGTTTTCAGTTTATGAATTGTGAACGTGATTTAGCGATTTAGCGGCATCTGCCAGTTTGAAATAATTCTAAGATTTGGAACAATTGATTGTAATTTTTCACATGCTTATTTTATTCTGTTATTGTAGATGTATTTTTATTCATAGATGGTTTACATTGCTATTTTCCGAGGCAAAAACGGGGTAATATTGATGCAAGCAGTAGTTATTCCAGAAATGTTTCTTTTAAACAGTTAATTAATTAGGCGACAAACCCAGCCTGAGATCAGAATCAGATACATCTCTTTTAAACACCTCATTTTGATTGAGCGTCAACGCCAAGACCCCTACGGTGACTCTAATTAGAATAAATTAACAGAAAAACCCTTGTAAGATAAATACGGGCATTAGCAGACGAACACATTCCTGGCCACAGTTCAGCTCCTCGCGCACGCACACATTGCCACGCGCACACACTTTGGCTCATGGGCCTTGTCGCTCTGAACCAGGGGAGTCATTTAAGGATGAAGAGTTTAATTACAACACTAATAAGTGTTGCCACAGACTTTCTAATATTATTCCGGGGGAACACTAGCGTGTCATTACCCTCCTCCCCCCGAGGAGCACTTCCTATTAATCATAATGAGGAATTTGTTAGCATGTGGTCATGTCAGTTGGGATCAATTTCTCTTACCTAGGCTTCCTATGAAAGTGCCAGACGCTCGGGGCGGAGTGTGGAAGGGATCGATTTACAGTTCTGCAGCCATTAGACCCTGTTTTGTTTTTGTTGTTTTTGTCATTTGATAGCTCATTTGCATGGCCGCGACAGCTGCCGAACGTGTGCTGCAGTCGTTTGCTGACCGGCTTGTGCAGGAACCTTCTTAGTTTGTGGCGGCGAGCGTTCGGGATGGGTCAGATCTGCTGATGAAGTCCTGTGTTGCTCTTGTTAGGAAACAAATGCTGTGTGCAACTGAGCTGTCAGTTTGGAATAGCTGGCTGTGGTTTCATTGGTCATGTAATGGCACCTTAAGTGCTGAAAGAACATATACAGTGGCACAAAATGGCTCCCGCAAAATGGAGTAGGTGCACTAGGGCTGTGTGGATTTGATGTCTGCCTGATGAGTTTAGCTACATGGTTTGAGTTTTTTCAGTGAAGGCCCCTCACACTTTCTAGTTCTCATTCATATGCAAATACAGACTGATCCAGAGTAAGAATTAAGGAGATTGCACAGAGGACGGACAAGCAGAGAGACACGTGACAGTGAGAATATCTTTAAGAAATGAACTTGCTGTAGATGTTTGAGGTGAATCTGGATCAGGCAATTATTTTTCTGTTTATCTATTTCGGCAGTACATCCACTTATCTGTCTATCAGTATATCTATCTATTTAATTTTTTATCTATCTATCCATTTATCCCTCCCTCCTTTCATTCATTCATTCATTCATCCATCCATCTCTATCTCTCTATTTCTGTCTATCTGTTTATTTATCTTTCTGTCTGACCCTCTAGCTATCTCACTGCCTCTTTGTCTGTCTGTTTATCATTTATTTGTTTGTCTGTTTCTATCTGTCCGTTCTTCTGTCTATTTATACAATTATCTTTTTTGCCATCATTCTATTCAGTATCGTATCAATATGATGCTTGAGATTCTATGCAAGTTGTACTTCTATATAGCTATGTTTTAACTTTTAAATGAATTATATTGGTGTTTCAATTTTGCTTTGGGGTGCAAGTGTTTTTTTTTTTTTTTTTTTAAATCAGCGTATTTCATAGTTTAAAAAAAGGCACATTGAAGATAAGCCTGATCACATTAATCACAATCAATAAGCTAGCATGAAATTAACTGTCATCCGTGCGCAGAAACCAATCAGATCGGCCCATCAACTTGCACACTTAAAAGGTCGCAATGTGATAGGCTTTCATTAGGATTATTGCCATTTCATTTCCATAGAATTATCTCCAGCAGGCATAATGACATGAGATGTGCTGCTCGGATGAACAGAAACACAAACATTCAGCCAGTGACAAGTTGTAATTTTTCTCTCTCGCGTCGTCTCCTCTCCCCTTACGATGCTCAAATAAGTGTCATGGATCTGTATTAATAGCAGACCTGTCCAGGAGCCATTGTCAAGCAAAGCCGTAATGGCAGGGCGACGCCAAATGAAAACGTATCAGATTTCTGAAATTAATCAGACATTTTTCATGCGTTTTAAAGAAGTGAAGCAGATGTAAATTGCTGGGTATTTTTCAGGCCTTTTCATCAGCAGAATTTGCAGGATGCTGAGTGGACTGTAATTTCCCAGGTGTTCGGCACAGCTGGGTCACAGGCTCATTCTCCTTCCTCACACAGTTAACCTGCACTGACTCAGCTGATGCTGTTTCCAGCATCCTCCATGTGTTTTTTTGTCTTCAAAGTACAGTAGGGCATAAAAGTTGCTTGAATTTCTGTGGACAATAGAGTTCAGATTTAACTGTTTACAACTTAAACTGTCATACAACCAGGCATTTTGCTCGCTTAATTTGAGTGAAACTGGATATTCAAAGCAAAAAAAAGAACAGAGCTAGACTTGATTTCATCCATCTGGAATCGGTTGAATAGCAAAAATAAGCGGCACATACCAGAAAGGGGCCAGGTTGTTAGAGATGTGAGGCCGACAAACCAAAGTACTTTTTTAACATGATCTTGATCATGCAGAATGTGTCCATAAGTCCTGACGTTCAGCTTTTATTTGACACGTCTTATAAACACAGCAATAAAACACATCACAATGTTAGAATTCTGTAAATTTGTACAATTTATAGCATTTTTTTACATTTTACAGTACATTGCACACTTATATTGTATATTATATGACATAATATATGTATTTATGTGAAATGTTTGCAGTTTTATTCTTTATCCTTTTGTATATCATCTCGCATTTTAAATTTGGTATCTAAAACATTGTTTCAACTGTTTCATTTATCAGAATCAATTTTATTGGCCAAGTTGCAAGCGACAACAAGGATTTGAGTTTGGTCTGACTCCGCCTTTTCCCCTCTATTTTGCAGAAATGAACATAAATATATAAATAAAGAAAAAAAAGAAAAACAATGGCATGAAATGAATGAAACATAAATAACGTATTCAAATGTATTGTTTGAATACATTTTTTCTCTTTGCATTGTATTTTTCCCGTACAGAATAGCTATGTTTAGAAATGTAAAGATTATTTTTTTAGTTTTTGTCACACATGATAACTGGGCAGAGAAAAGAAAACGGACGGAAAAAAACAGACGGAAGACGGAACATACGGAAGTCATGAATGTTATTGTTCTTGTGATGTTAGAGGTCAGAGGTCATTTCTTACCTTTCGAGTTAAGGACTCGACATGTACAAGCTTATGTTCCTGCCATGATAGTGTGACATTGGCCCGCTCATTCAGCTTTATCATTGTACTAATCACTTCTAATCTGTCAATCATCATCATCTTGTCTTCTCTGAGATTCTTCTCTGTGCCTGAACATTGGTGACTGTTCATTTATTGCTCTTTCTTTTCTTTTTGTCTGTTTCCAGTACGACAGTGAAAACATGTTCATGAATATGCCCGAGCCCAGCCAGGACTTTGTGCCAGGGAACCAGGTGGGTTAATTACTGCTCACTCCTTTTGTTTTAAGTCATAATTAAACAAATTTAAGCCAGCGCATCGCAAATTAGAGCCGCTATCAGTGGCCACCATAGTCAGAGGCTATTATAACATGTAAACAAAGCGTTTAAAGCTTTGTCTTCGCATAATGAAATGAAGCTTTAATTCACGTTGTTACCGGCTTTCATTTCCTCTACATACTTTCATTAAAAATGACACGCGATATGGACAGAAAACATGTTCTTAGTTCGTGAACCGTCTGCGTTTATAGAAAAGCAGAGGTGCTCAAACTAGGGCCTGGGGGTCTAATATGACCAGATGTGACCCCGAATAAGGCCACAAGTTCAGAACAGGGGGAAATGTCAAAGCCAAAACCTCTCAATTTTATTTCATATTACACTGTAAAATGTAAACTGTACATCTGTACATGTTTATGAAATCCATGGTTAAAACTATAAGCACAACATTATAATACAAAACATTATTATGTTGTAAATTTTGCGAAACATTTTCATAATTTCAAAGATGTTTAATCGTTTGTATTTTTACCGTCTTGATGTGGCTGTTTCTTCTTTATCTCAAACAAGCACATACGTAAAATTATATTATTTGTCTATTAATATATTTGATAATATGCTAGAGCAAATATGTCCCAATTTTATACCCCAACTTTACACAGATTTTCATACCAGAGTGTATCTGCATTATTTACTGAATCACTCAATAATATTCAGCAAACTATAGCTGCATTCTATCTGTACTACCAGTTCTAAGGTGTTTGCTAATAAACAGTTTTGAAGAATGATTAAAAGCTCATAAATTATATGGAAATAATTTTTAGCTTCCATATACGTATCGTGGAAATAATTGTTACACATGATCCAGACTGGAACTACAGCAATAAACTGGGTCGTACAGTAATCTATTGTAATTTTGTACATTTTGATATTCAGTGCAATGTTACTTTGTAATTTTCTCCCTTTGCCCTCAATTTCACGGCTTGGCCTTTCTTGTGCAGAAGTTTGAGCTGTCCCAATATTTACTCACCAGGGAAAGTTCATTTCAGGACATTTTTGCTGGTTCGAACAACACATTAATAAATGGCCTTTTCACGGTCGACTCGAGCTTTGCCCGCTAGATTGATTTTTTTGTTTTGTTTATAGAAATGACAGCATGTTGCTGTAAAAAGCAACTTGATTAAATTTTTAAGCTGAAAATGCATTTCAGTACGTGAAGGTCACGAATGAACACATCTGCTTGAAGAACGTCTTTAGGGGCATCTTATACATTTGCCTGATGAATTACAGCTATAGAGGTTAATTTGAGACCCCCGGGACACCTGCTGCTTTATGCTACACAGAAAAGAAAGACCACCAATAAATCTGTGAAGTTCTAAGTTCTAATCAAAGATGTTTAGATTTCAACTTATTTTTATACCTTATTGTAATATTAGCAAGTGTGACAAAAGTGTAACAGCGTCTTCTCATTTGTGTACAATGCATTTTTTCCAAGACAGTAAAATCAATAATTTACATCTATGCGTAAAAAAATCCACATGCACACAAAGAGATATAATGGAATATGTGCAAGTGGAAGGTCGACTGTTACATCATTGAATATTAGCAAAAAAATTGTTTTGAAACATTTAACATCTATTAGGTAAAAATGTTTTAAAGACAGCTGTTGGGAAAAAGCGAGACCTAAATCTCTGCATTCTGGTTTTTAGTGTGCAGAACCATCATACTGATTAGATTTCATGGTATTAAACCAGGGAGCATTCTGACATTTCAAATTTTAAATGTGATATAGAATGCTGAAATATTACTCAAGGTTGAAGAAAACCTTCCACAAAGCGCTTCGAGCCAGTAAACATAATAGAAGTCTGCTCGCGGATCACAGAGTTTGGCCTTTAATGCTGGATGTGTAATGTGATGTGCAATAACTTCTGCTGTAAAAATCATCCTCGCTCTTTTTTTCTCATTACAAGTTTAAAAAGTGTGATGAATAATTATTCCATTTGCAAACATAAATTTAATAACAGAATGCTTTAAAAAAAAGCTGTCCATATGGTTTGGCAGCCTGCTTAAACGTCTCCTGTCTTTTGGTTTGACACGAGTGACGCCTGTGTTCTCCTGAGACGTGTGAAGGTGGAATTCACACTTCGCTCACATGGAGAAAACGGTGGTTCAATTAGAGAATGAATTGCTTCATTGTAGTTTCACTCCCATTTCAATCTTCAACGTTTTTTATAGGAACTTTAAGGGTAATTGTAAAAATGAACGTGGTAAATAGTCATTTAGGTGAACTTTGTGATTTTCAAGTGACGTGATTGTCTCTGTAATGCTTTTCCACACTTGAGCCGTAATCATACGTGATTCCTCTTAAGTCCTAAAAGCTCTTAAAAACGCATTCACAGTGTATTGTGATATAGAGAATTAGTGGGAATTACAGTCTAACCTTTAAGCTTTAGAATCTAAGCCCAGTAGCGTTAAGGCTCTCGATAGCGAGAGGTAAAATAAATAAATGATATTTGACTCATGCATTATTTATCATGCTTTAGTAAATGCATTCAAAGGAATGTAAAGGAAAGTGCAGTAAATTACAGTTCACTTGTTTGTTTCACAGACCTTCTACCTTCAAACTCAAAAGGCTGCACACTGTGACATCCATTACGCAGCCACAAAATGGTTTTCAGCACATTGTGCGTCTCAGTCTTTGCGTTTGAGATGCTCCGGCAGCATGTTTGCCGTTTTAATGATGGTAGCAATGAAAACTGAGGAATAAAGGATTAACTGTCAATGGTTGTGGGTTGAAAAAATTGTGTTTTGACGTTTTGCTTTTTGCTTGACCTCTTGACCTTGTACCCCGATGCAGTTCCGTGTGCCTGCCAGTCCCAGCCAGACGCAGCACAGCAACAAACAGAGCGGCCACTGGAAGAGAGAGACCCCCGCACATACAGATGGACCACGTCTGACATGGGTAAATAAACTCACACCTGTGACTTATACATTTAACTACCCATATTGCTAGTTGCCATGAGTGAAAAAACAATCAACCTTTGTATTTTGTTTCCGCTTTGTACATAAATCATGACTCATCTTGATTGACAAGTGCATTGCTTTTGAATTTGTTTTTTGTGTGGATCAATTGTCCAATGAAACACGTTTGATGAATTATTCCACACTTTTCTTCTGCAAGTGTGAGTGCTGTAATGTCTTGAGTTTATTTAGACTGTGGCCATATTCATAGATTTATAGGTTTAATCTTAACTACTACATTCTCCTCCATGGTTTATCTTCTGTTTTTATTGTTAACCTTCTCTCTACTCCTTTTCTTTTCTTTATATCTCTGACTTTTCTCTGTTTCACTGTCATTTCTTTTTTTTCTCACTCACTCACTCACACGCTCACTCACTCTCTCTTTTTGTCCGTCTGTCTGTCTCTCTCTCTCTCTCTCTCTCTCTCTCTCTCTCTCTCTCTCTCTCTCTCTCTTTCTCTCTCACAGTTTCTCTCTTATTCTCTTTCTTTTCGCAGGTAATTTCTTTTATTGGTATCAACATTTCAGTGTGTGGTACAAAGCCGCTTGGTTTCTTCAGCTTTAAGAACACATTACTGAGAAGAACACTCCTGTGCCTATTTTAAACTTCATACTCAGAAAACTAAAGTCAAACACCGCCTCCGATTCTGTGCCCTTGGCAAGCTTTTTCTACACCAGATAGCGTTTTAATCTGCAATCGTATCCTGCAAGTGATCATGAGTCTTAGATTGCTCACATTAGTTTTATCATCACACACACATACTGTATTCACATATACTGGGAATAATATAAAAATTTTAACTGGTGTGATTGGACTATGATTGGACATGTATAATTTCAGAGGGATATTTTGCCTCTTACAAGATAGTTAATACAGTAAATATATAAAATACACATAAATATAAATAATACAAATTGAGATTATTTTATAATTAAATGATTAATAACAGTATTATTTTATAATTACTGCTTATGTTCAATTTCATTTATTTATTTAAATATTATTGCAATAGAATGACCTTTTTTTAGATTTAGATTAGATCCAAATATTTAATTCCATGTATTTTATTTATTTAAAAATATATTGTCCATGACCAAAAACTAGTGAGATGTAGCCAAAGTCTCACTTTTGTGTATTCAGAACTTTTTTTGCGTTCATTATTTTGTGCATGCTGATCTTAATAAAGAAAAGTCGACTTAGTGTGATGATATTTAGATGCTGATGTAAATCTAGTGAAGAAAAACTTTGCCTCAAAACCTGTACAACTGAAAAACGCATTTTACCTTCACGAGCATCTTGGAATGTGTAGATCTGTTCCACTGTATGAGACAAAAACAGATTAGAAAATGCTTCAATCAGTTCCAAAACCACACGCCATTCACTCTTCACAAGAGACACTGTCTGTTCCTTTTCTATCTCACCATCTCTTCTTTTTCTCCTTCTTCCAACTTAAACCATGTGTTTCTTGGCCAACAAATAAAAGCCACATTTATTAGCCCAAAATGGCAGAGTGCTGAGCGCATGTCGACCCACAAGCTCTCTGTATCACCGTTTATTTATTTTAATGCAGCAGCAAGATGAAGTGGTGTGTGCCAGTGATGCTAGATAAAGCCGACTACAGCATACATTCACTAAAAATATACACACTTCTCAGATTTCTGGACGGCGCTCAAAGACGAGGACGCTTTAGCGAGGACTGAAAGTACTGGCTCTGACTCAAAAGACAAGCAATGCTTCTTTCTTTCACCTGTTTTTTTCTCCACCGGATAAGATTTGCTGTTTAGTGTGGGATTTTTGTGTCTGAAACTGTTCTCGACCTATGATTTCGAGATGCGATCAAAGACGTGGTCAGGGTTCGACGCAAACAGTTCCCAAACAAGTGACCCAATTGTATGTTTGCATAAAAGACTTTACAAGTAAATAGCTGCCAAAAAGGGGGCTGCCATATTGTGCGGCTTTACATAGAGGGGCTCGTCCAACATCCCTCCCCCATCCCTCCCCCAGATGTTGCCGAATTCTTGTGGGACCAAGAGAAAGTTGTGCATTTTAAACATGCATATACTAACCTTGTGTTCTCCCCAGAGACTCCAGAGGCCCATTCTTGCGTTTGTCTTTTTTTCCCAGATACCTGAACTTGTTCTTTTGATATACTGTATATATATAGCCATGCATAATAATATACCCATGTATAGATCACATGCATGTCTGTGTAATTTAGCATTTTTTTTTCTATTTGTTTTCTAAATCTAAATAAGGAAGAGTAATCTAGAAGCGTCATGCATTGTTTTTCTCCTTAATATGCATTATTCAGAGATATTCAGAAATTGGATATTCATGCATGCATAAGTCGTAAGCTCCTCAAAGGCATCGATGCTGGTCTGCCGGACAGGAACTGGTTGCTGCTGGACTGCGCTAGCACAGCTTTGATCACAGTGGCATATTCAGACGCTCAGGTGTGTTTCCTGTCTGATGGCGTGACTCCGGTCAGACAAGTTGACATGAAGCCTTCACACGCCCCCTTGTCACCCCCATTAGGAATAGTAAAAACCTCCTCCGAATAGCTTGACCTTGATGTTCGCACGAGACATACAAGTCCTTCTCCATTTATCCAGAAGCTCTCGACAGTAATCGGCAGCCCTGCAAGTCTGAGGTTGTTTTGGGGGCCCGGCCAAAGAATGTTGCATTCAAATGATTACGGCCCCTGGCTCCCAGAGGTATTCATTACAAGCTGAATTGCCTTCCTTGCCTCTTACAATTTCAGCCTGGATGGCAAATGAAACGTTGGCTGGAAAGAAATATAGGGCATCTTATTATGTGCAGCTACTTTAGCATTTAAGCTGACATCTTCATTGTTTAGAATCATATTCTAAAAAGGTGCCTTTAGTGCGTCGTTGTTCACGCTCTCTCTCCTCTTACTCTTTGAGAGCTTAATTGCTGAAAGGGATGGAAAACATGTCGAAATGCCAGTTCTGCTGATAGATGGTCCTAATGATGTAGTCAATCCTGGACCAAGATTATTTGGAGAAAAAGGTTAAATGTGATTCTGTAGTTCCAGAAGTGGAATTTTTCTAATGCCGATTGACCTTTGACCATCATTGTGTCCCAACAAACGGGATTAGAAACAGTGAATCTATAATCCGTTTCCTATGAGCTTCATAGACAAGTTAAGATAAGATGAAGAAGAATCTTCATCATAAAGATGCAGAACTTCTGCTGAAACTTTTTACTCCCATTCTGTGATGACCCATCCTGTGGTCTTATTACGTTTCTTTATTGATGACGTAAAGCATAGAACATGCGCTGTGATCGACGGCTGGCGGTGAAGTCGCCCATTGACAATGGTTCCATTCAGTCATCACGACCATCATGAGTAATTGATAGTAGATTTAAATGACTTTCCTGTTCATTTGCCGTTCATCTCCCTCCAGTCCCATTACCCTTGTGTCGCTTGACAGGCAATCACCTCTATGAGAGATTTGTTGTCCAGTCGAAATGTCGTCACATAAAACGGGATCTTGCTTGATGTGCATCTGAAAAACTACTTAACCAACTGTTAGATGGTTGTGGTGAAGTTAATTCATCCAGTTGCAAAAGTGGTTTATGATAAGGTCATTTTAATAATACTTTATTGAGTTTTTACAGGAAATGTGTAGGTAAATTTTAAAAAGTAAACAAGCATCAAGAGTGAACCGAGACTGAGTTATTTCACATCGACTGTTCATTTGAATTCAGATTTATGATTTAGAGCAAAACTGACCTCACTGGGATCAATCAGTTTGTACGATGATTAAATTTCATTTACTACTGACTCGACTACAGATCGAAAAATTACGAACGTTATTTGGAGTGTCATTTAGCGTTGAAATTGGAAAAATGAATAATTGACTCATAACACAGATCCTTATTCTCAGTGAGGAAATTGATTTATTCAAATTGGTTTTTGCAATTCCAAGTTAAATGAGTAAATCTGTTTTAGATGATGTTTTGACATGTTTGTAGCTGCAACTTCACTTTGCCATTGCCATTTTTCTGCTTCTTGTTTTGCGAAACAAACATCTGCGCGTCTTTTTCGTTTCTATGACATTTCGTTTCTATTTTCTGAGCCACACACCACCGAACAGGTTTATTTATTTCCTGCGTTCTGTTTTGTGGTAACCTGTTTATGTATGTCAGTCACACAAAAAAGAGCCAAGCACTTATGATCTTTCATATAAAGAATTTTATTTGCACCTTGACTTATTCAGCCAAAAAGCTTCAATATCTGCTCTAATGACTCCCATGTTATGTTTAAACAATATTGAAAACCACACAAAGAAAATGTCTTTTACATGTATCGACTGTGGCATAATCCACTTTTTTTGTTTACGTGATTTTTTTTGTAAACTGGCAGTAAAGTCTTTCCTCTAAGGGCATTACTGTATGAAAGATGCCAGCATATTTCCCGCAAACAAACGCAGACATCTGTGAGGCACAACACAATCAAATATGCAAATGAGCATGATACATTGGCTTTTAGAGGCAGAAGTAGGAAGCTCATTAAAACGATTATTGCAATCCTTAAAAGTAACAGTTGGACCGTTATTTGAGTTGAGCTTGAATTTGGAACCAATTTCATACCTAATTGCTTGTAGTTGGCTGTCTGACAGGTTCATTTAGTTTGCTGCAAATAAAAGCTATGTATTAGAGATAATAAAGCAGCAAAAAAAAAGAAGAGCCTCTTTGAAGGTAAAAAAAAATAGAGAGAGGCTCATTTGAGATGAATACGAGGCAGAGGCATATTTGCTCTTAGCCGCTCTTAGACTTGAATTAAAACTCAATGGCTGTTCTGTGGAGAGACGGTGTATGGCATAAAAATGTCCTCTGGTTTTCTTTTGGTAGGAATAATAAAATTCAGCCTGGTTCCTCTCTTTTTCTCTCTCCAGCTCTCTGATAACTGTACATATTTTTCAACACCGTTTTACTCCAAGAGAGTGTTTACAGAATAATTTATGATTTTGCTTGGATTTGTACAGCCTTTCATCTCCTTATCTGCTTTACATCTTTTTCATCAGCGTCTAAACTGACAGAGGCTGGAGGAGGCAGCGCGCAGGACAGCCGTTTCAAAGCAGGCAGTATGCTCAGCCAAAATAAACTTCACAGCCAGGAGAAAGTGACTGTTCAGCCTCATAAAAGCAGCCTTTTGTTATAGTCTAATGAGATTGATTGACCATTTGCATATAATTTTACTTCCTCAAAGACTCAAATGGTAGTAATGAATCATTGCAGCGTTAGGCGGACTTTGATGTACTTTTGTACGGTTTTTCGCTGCTGTGCATTTCATCGCAATTGCTCTTGTTCTGTTATTGATACAGCGTGAATCATTGCTGGAGCTGGATTCTGTCTTGGGCAAAATAGCCAACATCAAAGAAAATGGCTTTTTT
Source organism: Paedocypris micromegethes (assembly GCA_028031935.1). Lineage (NCBI taxonomy): Eukaryota > Metazoa > Chordata > Actinopteri > Cypriniformes > Paedocypris > Paedocypris micromegethes. The sequence continues at coordinate 27,603,991 of CM051493.1, forward strand.
TGGTCCTGGTCATTACCTGTCTCATTCACTTTTTATGCATATCAATTAGACGTTTTGTCCTTGCTGTAGCCCTGAGTTCACCATGTGTTGTGCAGTGTCACAAAGGAAAGTCTGCACAGTAGAGCATAGTTCATGAACTTCTATTGGCAACGTTTCAGCCAAAATGCTCAGACATTTGGAGTGATGGACAAGAGATGCATCTGCAATAAAGCCAGTACATTCTAACATAAGGTCCGTGGAGGTTCTCAGTCCTCCGAGTGGATTTGTCTGAAGATTGAGATATGTAAACCTGATTTTCTTCGTTCTTGTAGAAACCAATTTAATAGTCTTCTTCAGTCTGGACGCAGTCTCAGACATGCAAATCAAAGTTGTTGTTTAAATCCGCTGGGGACCATTACGTTGTTTTTACCACACGTTTTGAAGGCATCGAGGCCTATGTGTATGGTTCTTTTATTTAAAATTAATTGGAATTAATCTTTTCAGTATGTGACTTGGTGAGTTTTGTGTCGACCGAGCAGATGAAAGCATTCTGGCACCATTGCTCTCAAAACACTTTTTTGGGGGTTGACTGTTGAAAGAAACAGAGAGTGAAGTAGAGAAAAAGATATAGATTAATTTAAGACTATTTTAAAGATGTATTTGTTTTTCCAAACAAGATTCAAAGATCAGAGTAAAAAAACTCTTTCTATCACTATTTGCTGGTGATGTCGTTGAAAAGAAGTTGAATGTCCAATTTTGTTTAGGTAATTTAGTAAGCATTATTTTACCAGTGGATTGAATTTAAATCTTTTGTGATCTAAAATATTTTCCCATATTTACGCAAATATAAGCACCTCGCGAATATAAGCACCCCGATTTTTTCTTAAACCGGGTCCTTTGCATATTTGCATAATTAGGGTATGTTGTTTCTTGTTTTTCATCTGTTTTATTATTGAGAAAATGTACTATGGTTCTTTTCTGATATAATTTTTTATGAATTTGATCAAACTGTGTGTGTTTTGTTCCTACTCATGTCAGCAGACTTATCCCGTGCCCAGTCTTGGGGATGAAGATTTTAACATCCCCCCAATCACTCCACCCACCCTTCCTGAACACATGCTGGCACACTTGCCCGAGTCCGAGTCCGGATCATACCATCCCCTGTGTGGCCCGGTTTCCCAGAATGGACTGCACCCCTTTCACCTGCAAGGAATGGACCTGCCTGGCATGTCAGTGCCCAACATGTTGGGCCAAGATGGAGGCTTGCTCACCAACTCCCTCTCCGTGGTGAGTACCGGCTAAGTTGCAAATAACTAAGAATTGCAACTGTGGAAAATCTGCTACGCAAAAGAGCAGAATTGCGTGTTCAGTGCGAAGGAGCCTTGCAGAAGAATATTGCAAGCGCTCCCTTTCGAGACGTCACTAATGCATTTCGCATGACGGAATTATGCAATGGCAAAGTCATTTTGGTGCCCAAACAATTATTTAATTGACACAAATGAAATACCGCAGCAGAGATTATAAAAGGTTGGAGCGGCATATAGAATGATTGAGATAGCACCCTACAAATGAGAGCTAATGTGATTTAACGCACAGTGAAACAATGCCAAATTCCCTGCTGGATTAAGTTAATTAAATATAATTTAGCATCAAGGCATCCTAATGCATTCTGCTTACCATGACGTTTCAGTGTTGTAAAGTACATTAAAAACAATCAGATGGATAGCAAATGACAGGGTTATTATATTGCTTTTATATATTTATAGGTTTTGCATAAAATGACTATATAATATGGAAAGTATTTTAAAACCATTAAAATTAAAGTAATAATGTATACATATATTAATTGAATGAACTAGTGTTTTATTATATTAATATATTGGTTTTTAAAAACTGTTGTGTATTTATAATGTACTATAGCATTTTTATTATTCAATTTAAATGGTATAATATATATATATATATATACATATATATATATATATGTGTGTGTGTGTGTGTGTGTGTGTGTGTGTGTGTGTGTGTCTGTACTATATATACAGTATATACACAGTATATACATTTGTTATATATATACATATGTACTAACATGTTTTATTAACATATTCTGTATATGCATGTACAAAACAAAATGAATCGAAAGATTGTGTGTTTCATAAGTTATTGATGTTTTTATGTTTTTTTTTTATTTTAGTATGTATGATTGTGGTTCATATTCAATTAACTTGTTAGTATTTGTAAAAAATATTTGTTTTATTACGAGTAATAATAATAATAACTTCTGTGTAGCTGAATCAGAATGGCTGCCACTTCATCAGAAATGAAACCCAAACCTTAAATCTGGATTAAATGCATGAAACCTTATAATGGGATTGACAGATTTCAGGCGCTAGTGACTAACTGCGGTTGAGGAAAGCAAGATGTGTTGCCATTGTTCTGCGAGTCAAACTGAAACTTGTCATCGTCATCTCTCACCTACTGTTTTCCACACACACTCCACGTTCATGGCCAGAATTAAATATTAGTCGTTTATAATCCCGTTAACTTTGCATTTTTCTATTAATTGGCCTTTGCCCTGCTGTAATAGAAATTTAGCACATTTCTTTAGAAATAGAGGTTGAATAGCATCTGCCAGAAACAGGCCACGATAGACAAATAATTACAGTATTTTTACTCTCTCCCTTGCTCTTTTGTGTATACTTACCTTTGTAGTGACCCTTTTAAACGTGCATTGACCAGATTTTAAAGGCATAAAACACATATGGTGGAGTGACACAAACCGAAAGATATTGAGATTCACAAAGGCATTTGTTCTTTTCGCCTTAATGTTCTCAGTGCTTGGAGAACATCCATTTAGAGCGACTATGAATTATGGTTGCCAGGCAACGGGACAGAGAGCTTGTAGCAGCGGTGGAGAATGAAAGCGCTAGCTGATGGAATTAATTTTCTCTCAGCATTAGCCTGTTGGAGCTGCCTTCTCTGCTGGAACAGAGAGTGCATTTATGTTCCTCTTACATTTTGCATTCATTTCATAGGTCTCAGAGCTTGCATTGTTTAGCCAACAGAGATAGTCGAGTAAAATGTGCTTCACTTTTAAAAGCGCTACATTAAAAGGCAAATGATCTCATAACAGCACAGCTCCTTCTTGCATTAAAGGGAAATAAATATAACGGCGTCGCTGAAAAACACCCCATTGTGCTTTTAGGTAGTGTATAGATTGAAAAATGAGATTTTATCTTTTTCTGATGAGTCCGACGATTCGTATAAAACGCAACAAATGTATTGGAAATTCTCTGCTCAGGGTTTCTTTCCAGAAAGCCACATGTCCGCTTAAATAAGCACAAGTTGATGTGTGTAAAATGTGCAAATCTAAACAGAGCTGACAGTGGAGGAGAGAGGGGGGCGTGTGCGGTAAAAAGCCGTCCGATCGTCCATCATCAGCGCAAAAGCCACTAAATCCTCATCCAGCGCTGGCCTAAATAAATAATAAAAAAGAAACAGTAATGGACATAAATCTCCATTCATTGTAATTTCGCAGCAAAACCCACCGTTTGCAGCACTTTTGCAGAAGCGGCACATTGGAGACCTTGGAAGTGCAGCGTGACATGAAACGCACAACTCACTTCCATGAGGCTGCCTTGCGTAGATCATTTACAGTGAGATTTAATAAGAGACAGGTATTTGCAAGCAGTTATATAAAATTCAACCAAGAGCAATTAAACGCCACCATTTCTCCCTGACAGATGGTGCAATACGGCTATAAGCTTTTATATTCCAAATTACCTCACTTCTCATATGGACTGCTGCGTGTCATAAATTTTGGGTGTTTTCCATCATCATTGACAGTGACACGCTATTATTATATGAGAAGCAATTTTGAGGTGGAGAAAGGAATGACTGAAATTGCGCAAAGTTATGGCCGTAATTCAAGTTTGCCCTAATGACGAAATGTATATAAAAATGTGCCATGTGTGTGCTTCTTGTGAAAGTGTACAGTAAGAGTCTAAGACAAGGACATGAAATATACCCTCATTACTCTGCCTGAAAGTCCTTATCATTGGACTGTGGTTTTATTACCCAGTGCAAACAATTGGCTCTGATCTAGTCCAGCACTTAAGCTATTTATACCTTTTTAATGGAAACAGAAGGACATGAAAGTGCCCCTGAAGTGACAGCCGGAGTAAAGTAGACATTATTTTTCTCCTTTTAAAATGTCATTGGACTCTGTGGAAAGCTTTCTCTCTTTTTCTTTCTTTCTTTCTTTTTCCTTCTTTTTTGGTCCACGCACCTCTGTGGCACATGATAAGCATGCAAATGATCTCCTACTGTAAGTGTGATTACAATTTGCCCTGTGATTTAAAGGAAATGGATATCAAATGAGTATGACCTCCCTCGCAGCACGGGTCAGTAGATCTGATGGGAAAAAAAGCCAGCCAAGCCAACCATTTGTTATTTAAAACCTAAAAAGTGCAGAATAGGCAACCTTTAGGGCTTTTGTCTATGACCTCGTCACGTGACCTCTATTCATCCTCGGCAATCCTTTGTGCTCTGTGTAGTGGAGATTAATGGTGAGCTGGGATGATAAATACCATCACAACCACATTCTGACAATTGCATTTTGTGTTTATGGAGCGGCCTGATGTTTCTTTGGCCTTAAAGTTTGTTTGTCGTTGCATTTTGGCCTTCGTATTCATCATTGAGAAATTCGGATTACCATTTGTCGGGATAATTGTAATGTGGTGTTAAATTCAGTTTATTACGGTTAAAATAAGCTTTGATTTTTTTAAGTAAAGGTAACTTTTTTTTAAAAAACATTAGTCTTTCCCTTTTAACAAAATTTGATTTTTCAATAGCGTGACAGATTGAGTGATGGATTTTCATTAAAAAAAAATCACATGGTCTTAATACCAAATTTCAAGTTGAATAGTTTTGATCTGATGTTTAATTTCTTTCTTTCTATATGACAGTTAAAAACGTCTTTGTCTAGGTTTTGTTTTTGTGAGAAAAGGGAAGGTAACCTTCATTATTAACAGTGGTTTCTATCGAAGTGACCACATTGTGTTATGACACAGTGAGGGTATTGTCTGGTAAACTTAAGGGGGAAAAAGCCCCGTCTAGAATACATAGAAGTTTTGCAAGAAGTTGAGTGGGAAGAGTTGAGTTCTGAAATATAGTGTGTATGAGTGTGGATGCAGGCGTAGACATTTCTTAGAAAAATGAAACTTTCTTCTGTCCTTCAACATTGTAATGGTTAAACCGTACAAACTTTTTTCCATCGGTAGCATTTTTTTCGGTTAGCACGTCTTGCCATTTCAAGAGAATGTGACATTTTCACCGGTGTCAGTTTCCCACTAAAACCGCAGTGATTGGAGATTTTCCTCTTGAGTGCAGTGTAATGTCACGTCATTAGCCCTTTTCATTCATCCCGCCACTTTCGGATGCGTTCGGACTTTTTATAAAATAACAAACAGTATGCATTTCGATTGCACCGTTAGCAAAAACCTTTTCCTTGCTAATTGAGTAATAAGGCTGAAAACATGAAAGCGTTTTTACAAATTAATTTAGTAAAATATTAAATAAGTCTGACATTTAACTGTAACACTCATTACAGGAATTAGTTTGATTGAAATAAGTTTAATGAACAAATATTTTTTGATGAAAATAAAACTGTGTACTGTATTTGATTGTTGCTCAATCAGTAGAACACCAAGAGGTCATGGGTTCAAATCCCAGGCTGTATAATTCTGATGCATTCTAATGTAAATAAGATAACTCTTAATTTTGTAATAAAAATGCCAAAAAAAAAAGTAAACCGTGCTGCTTCTTAGAAGAAATGAAAGACGTCCGATCAATACTTGATTTGTCATGTTTAATTTATAGTGTCCAGAGGCTCTGGGGTTTCTCTTGAGTGAAGGTAAAGACAGAGTCACCTGTCCTTCAGAGAAATGCCCATGGCCTCCAACCCCAAAGCTCCACCTGTCGGGGGCATTGTGCTTCATACAATGGTGGGCGTGGGATACATTTCAGGTCACCTGTTGCTTTAGACAGTATCAGGTGACGGACAACAGCTACAGGGCTTGTTCTTGTCAGAAGTGATTCGGCCTTCAGATACAGAGGACAAAAGCAACATTTTCTACACCCCACTACAATTAAGTATTCACAGCAATAGACAAGGGACATTGTCTCAGGGTAGTTGATGAAATTAGTTGCTAGTTACCAGCAGCAATATCCTAACCTGGACCTAGAAGCTTCTTTTTTTTAAATAATTGCATTTTGTTTTCTTATTCAGATGCAGCAAATGGTCAACTCAGACTCACGCTATGGCGGCCACCCCCAGGTGGACTCACTCAGACCCAGGGTCCAATCTGGCATGGTTCCTCAAGGTCAGCTGACCACTATCAACCAATCACAGCTCAATACTCAGTTAGGGCTAAGCAGCAACAATGGCACCCATGGCTCTCCATCTCCACCAGAGAGCAAGTCGGCCACACCTTCCCCCTCCAGCTCGGTACATGAGGACGATGCAGATGATGCTGCCAAGGTGAGGGGAAAAAAAAAAGATTTGCTCGTTCTATGATCTCATGAATAAAAAATCTTATCTTTCTTTTGCACACGCTCATGCCCACACTCGTGGACGAACATTTCAATGCACAAATGTAATGTATTATCCAGAAATGAGTCAGTGCTGACCTTTCAGCCGGCTGTATTAAACACAGATTTGCTAAAACACAGATCTGACTCAGGTTTGTCTATGAACAGCATAAAATCTGACGAGTTCACCTCAAACTCTTCACATTTAATGTAAGGAACTATACATGAATTTCAAGTCTTTGGTGTTTTTTTATAATTTGCAATAATGCTAAGTTCTATTATTAGAGCTCTCACGGTTTTTATTGTTGGTAACCGTATTTTTCACCATATAAGACGCACCGGCATATAAGACGCACCCAATTTTAAAAGAAGAAAATCTAGAAAAAAAAAGATTCTGAACCAAATATCTGTAGTAAAATATTTTATATCAAAGTTTTATACTATATATATATACAGACTATATCTGTATCAGCATTTATCATATACGTATTCACATTGTTTTACAGTTCTACACAGAAATGGCTTCATACTAGGAATCAAACCCGCATCCTTTGGTGTGGCAACACAAGCTCTACTGATTAAACTGCAGGGACTTTTATCTTTTTGTCAAATTGCAACCTTACAGTTCTCATGAATTTTCCCCAAAATACTTCGATTGTCTTGGTAAATAATGCCCAAAGATAGGGCCTAGCCTTGTATAATGAGTTGATGAAAAACTGTCATTAACATTTAAAACTTGCTCCAGGCATGGTCCACTGACACTAGCTATATTAGAGTGATTCAGTCATAATGCTCTAGTCGTGGCTTAATCAAAGAATATATCTATTGTTTCCCTTTAAGATGAATGGAGCAGAGAAGAGAGCTGCCACTGACATGGCCAAGAAGCCCAAAACACCAAAAAAGAAGAAGAAGAAGGACCCAAATGAGCCCCAGAAGCCAGTTTCAGCCTACGCCCTGTTCTTCAGAGACACGCAGGCAGCTATTAAAGGCCAAAATCCCAATGCCACTTTTGGAGAGGTTTCCAAAATAGTGGCCTCCATGTGGGATGGACTGGGAGAGGAACAAAAACAGGTAAACATTTTTTTTATTTATTAAGGTTTTTTTTTTCATTAAGTTTATGTGCTGCATAGATAAAGAATAAAGCTCTCGCGTCGTATTGTTTAGTTTTTGAATCTATCTCCATCTACAGTATTGCTGCATGCTGTACTATATATCCCCAACACATTTTGTTCAGAACATGTGAAAACAACAGCTTCTGCATGTGTGTTGTGGTCTAACACGCATGTGATGATTTGTGTGAAGGGAAATCGCAGAGCCAAGTGTGAAAATATATGAAGCGTTCTTTTCACATAATATCAAGAATATCATTTAGTAAGGTTTTGGTACACAATGTTCAGTATAAAAGCACAGTTATGAATGCTCGGTTTTCTTTTCGTTTGCTGGTCTATATTTAGAAACAATGTGACAATCACCAATTTTATTTATTATTATTATTATTAAGTTAATAATTTTTTACAGCCATTTAGTTTTAGAAACGCATAAAGAAAGAGAAAGGTAGTTCTTAAAAAGATATTAATGTCTCATCTATTTACATTTGACACAGGGTACAACACTTTATCGGACTAGCCATAATATTAGCCTTTTAAGGCTAATATTAATATTAGCATTAATATTAATGCTAATATTAGGACAATATTAACATTAATGATTAAGTTAATGATTCTCATTCTCTTATTCTCTTATACTCAATAAACTCTTAAAAAGAATATGTTTCTAATAGTTCTGTGTTTGTGAATTTAAACACACAGTAATAACAGAAATACATGTAAAGTTCAGTAAAAAACCTGTGAGTAAGTCTGATCAAAGCATTTATTAGTTCTTTTTCACAGAACAGGATATTTGTCTTGTGAAAGAACATTGTGTTCTGCTGCTGTTTTTGTTTTTTCTCTTGTCTTTTTTATAGAGGTCTAGTGGTTGAGGTAATAACAGCACAAATGTATTGATGGGCAAATAATTACACATATGCCCCTACTGAATGGGGAAATATGGACAGTCCATAAAGGCAGAAGAACTAGCAGTGGATAAAGTGGGGTGCACTCAAGCACCATTTCACTACTCCAACAACAATTACACATTATGGCTCATAAATGGACAGCCATTAGTTTTCATTTTGGAAAATAATTGTGCAGCAAAAGAGGGAGAATGGCTTGGGTCTCTTAATATGAATTTGTTTCTTTGTTTTTCGAATCACATCAGGTCTACAAGAAGAAAACCGAAACGGCAAAGAAAGAGTACCTCAAACAGCTGGCTGCATACAGAGCGAGTCTCGTCTCTCAGGTACAAATGTGACTGCGGGCTGTTTACTTACGGAGCTAAAAAAGACAAATGTTTAAAAAGATCATTTGAAATATGTCTCTTTGCCTGTTTAGTGGGGTATTAGTGCTGTTTGAGTAATACATAACTCAACAAACACCGTAAGGTTGGAAAGTACTTGTGAATGCACTGCTAGGAAAACAGAACGTTGGATAAGATGAATTGGGGATCATGTTATTCTCAACGGGACATCAACGGAAGCTGAAAGTAATCAAAAGTTATATACTCTTTTCCTGCCAGAGCTACAATGATCCAGATGTGAAGTCATCACAGGCTTCTCAAATGCTGGGACCCAAGCCACCGGTTTTCTCCGGGGCGGGCCAGTCTCACCCAGGTCTGTATATGACCTCTTCGTACCACCAGCAGCCTGGACTCAGCCCCCATCTGCCTCCAATGCAACCAGGCTTAGCCAGAGGAGGTGTGTCCCGAACAAGTGCATCTATGCCAGGTGCAGTCAGCATCGGCAGCATGGCGGGAACATCTCCTCCACCGCTACAGATCAGCCCTCCTTTACATCAGCACCTCAGTCTCCACCAGCAGCAGCAACAGCTCAGCAGCCACCCCATGACCCTGCACTCCCCCTCCATGGCCCAGGTAAGAGTCTTTATCAGCAATACTAGTATTATTGTAGTAATAGTAACTCACATTTTTATATAAAATCATGTATGCTCATCATAATATTGTATACATTAAAAAATTACTTTACATGAGTAAATCCTTTCCACTATCACTAATCAGTAAATTACTTTTATGAATAGAAAATTATCCTTGAGCATATAACTATAGAAACATTCTCTACAGATTTTTGCATTCAATTCAAATTCTAATTTGACAACATGCAAATGATTATTAATCCTGACGCCATTTGGAAACAAGTGTTCTTTAATGATGTTTATTATCCACTTGATGGCAGCATTTTACTGTACCTAGATTGATAGCTTGAAACATGTAATTGCTGATTCCGGCTATACTATTGTTTTTTCCATTAGTAGTTGTTGAAGTAGTAGGACTTTATCATTTTTTTCAACCTTTTCATTTTTTGTCTCAGTGTTGATCAAATCAATACCGTATATTGCATATCCCCTTTTATTCACATCATGAAAACAAAATGAACATCATTTTAAGCATTTTTTTAGAACATAACTTCTAATTGTCTTTTTACTCATCTCATACTTTAGTAACTACAGCTAGCTAACTATGTTACCTACATTACTAGCTAACTACATATACAGTAGCAAAGAGTTTTTCAGACGCTAACATTTGTGCAGAAGAAGGAAGTGCTGTTTATGCAGCTGATGCTGCAGCGTTTCATTTTTCATCATTTCCGGCCCCTCAGCCTATCTCTCATGCCGGCGAATGAGGTCAAGAGAGGAACCATTAATATCTGCCAGCTTGTTTTATGTCCACACCGTGCAAAAAAAATCCCAGCGTATCACACAGACAGATTTTCAATTTTCTCTCTGTAATAAACAGATGCATTAGGATTTGGATGTGACTTAAGGTTGCACAAAAACCCTCACATTGAGATTGATGAATACATCAGTGTGGAAGACAAAACGCCTCAGCTATCTGATGAAAACGCTTTTCAGACTGGGCAGAAGGAAATGAAATTAGTTCTCAGCAAAAGTGGATTGAAGCAGAAGGTTTTTCTTTTATAGTTTTTTTTTAATCAAAAAACAACCAAACTATAAAGTAGTGAACAGTAAGTCACATCCCTACCGAAACCCACAAACCAAAAAATTTAATTAAGAGAAAATTAGTTCTTTTAAGAGCGGCATTTATTGCTTGTTTTTATTGCATGAGGAGGAGGATGTTTTAATTGCAGCTCTGTGGCAGAAACAGTTCGCTAACCAGTGCTAATTAAAACCGCAATGCAATTAATAGAGATCTCAAACAGAGCCGTTTAAAGAAAGAATTGTCATGCAAAAAGACAAAGTCACACAGAATACAGTGCTGATTTGTTTGGAAGTTCAGTGGGATTGTGATGAGTTTGTAATGAGGGTCCTAATGAATAGCCCCCTTGTGCCTGGAAGCTCTTTAGGAGAAGAGCATCAGCTGGGAGGCACGACTGGCTGGTGCAAAGACACCGGGTGGAGAATCTCGTTGTCTTGGCATAAACAGAGATTAGTTCTTAAAGAGAGATGAATACGGTGATCCGAGGAGCAGGTGACACATTGGTTAATTCGTAGTTTGATCTTGTTTATTGGGAATGCCAACAGTAATTGGGTTCTTTTTACTTTTCTAGATTTAAAATTAGAGATGGACTAAATTGATTAAATTGGGTTTTCAATAGTGTTTCTTAGTGGTGAAGGTGGTGTAGATTCTTGTTGGAATGGTTGTTGAGCAGTGGGCAGCCAAAAGAAAGTTCTCAGGAAGAAATTTGAATCCTGGTTTTGGAGAATCTATAAGGCTCTATTTGTTCTCCGATTGTTGATGACAAGAGTCAGAATGCATATTGACCACATAGAAATATTGACCAGAAATAGGATGGTGCAATTAGGGTTTGGGTACCTGTAAAAAAAGTCTTAAAGGTTAAAACTAAGGCATTGAACTTGATTGTGGTGGCAACTGGTATCCAGTGTAAGGTAACAAGCAGTAGTGTAGCGTAGCAACACTTGTAGAGTACTTGTAGAGTAGCAAGTGTCCATTTTTAAAAAGCTAATTTTAACAATAAATATAATATATTTATTTTATAATAAATATATAAAATGTTCATACAACCATTAATTTTAAGAAAAAATTACATTTTAGAGAAATAATTGAGAATAAAAAATAAATATTCATTTTAAAACCAAAACAGCGGATTACTTCATTAAACAAATTAGTAAAAGTAATAGGAGAAACATAATTTTATTTATGATTTTAAGTGAATCCTAATAACAATTTTATATAATGTAAAATTTTGAGCATTTCTTGTCTAGAAGAACATTTCCAGTTGAAACTGTTGCTCCATAATGTTTTCCATCTGCATTTGAATATGAAAGGCACATGTTGTGAGTTTCTCTTCCTGTACCCGCTGGGAATTCTGGGAAACATCATATTTAAAAGAGCAAGTAGTTGATTGAATTTCATCTATTTTTTTTGTTTTGTTTTTTTTTTTATCACTCCTCAGCAGAGAAAATGAACTATTGCTCTGGATGATCATCATCAGATGGATTGGGGAAAAGAATATTCTCATATTCATGCAGATTATAACATGAATTTGTCTGAAGTCCAATTTTAGATTACCACAGGGCTCCTTGTGTAGCTGTATCACTCTTTTGGAGGGGAGTTTGAACGCTTAAACTTGTCTTTTCTCTCGTTCGTTTGGGAGTTTTTAAGCCTGTTCCAAAGATCCTGCTTTTATGGAGTTTTTTAAATCCAAAAGGGGAGTAATAATCCTCGTTCATTTTTGCATATTTGCAAGGAGCAAACAAAAAACGCGCGGTTGAACTTTTTTCGGTGAGCTGAAGCGGGGTGGGGGGAGCCGGGCTGGTGTTGTGGGGGGGGGGGCACACAAAGGGGCAGATGGAGCCTTTGTGATCGAATGAAGGAGAAGAATTTGAGGAACAATTCATGAATAGGTAGAATCTCTGGAGGGGGAAAAAACGCAGCCACCTGCTGTCTTGCTCTTTCAGGCAGATTCTCTTGTGTACTACTGAGATTAACTTCGCTTTCACATGCAGTCTTTTTTCGGATAGGAACAGAGAAGAAGTCTTCAAATTAGAATATCTGCTTGGTTTATTTCTTCGTCTGCCCCCACTAGTCTCGCCCCCTCGTAACCAAGCGGCGAGCACAGTTCCTCATTAATGCTCATTTGAGGCTGCTTGCGTTACGCTGTCATCAAGTCCACTTCAGATCGTGTAGGATGGTTGCTGAAATAGATGGGACGAGGTGCTTTGTGCAGCACTCTAGATTCTGGCAAGAGAAAAAGACAAAATTACAAGCCAGTTCTGTGAATTCAGTATAACTTTAAATCTGAATCTTTTACAAGATCATTTTTGTTCTATTTTCCATCCACTATTCATTTCTACTATATGTAAGTTTCAGCAGACTTGAAGGAGTCTTGTGTGAACTGTAGCTGCGCGGTTGTATACTTTATTAATAAACACTGCAGTTTCTTCTCCACACAAGCATCTTAATTGACCTTGAGAAAATAAACGTATGCCGTTAAAGATTTTGATGCAGACGTGTATGTGGTGTCCAGTTTCATCTACTGAAAAGAAGTTTCTTGAAACTTTCTTTATCTTAATCTTTCTATTCCTATTCATGTATTTATTGTTTCATGTAACGTGTCTGTGAATCTAAAAGGTTTAAACTCGTGCAAGAGTGTCTCCGTAACATTCATTGGGAGAAATGTAGCTCCACCCATTAATGAAATGCTAAATAATGGAAAAGATATGCATATGAACGGTGTGGCTCTCTTTCTTCTTTTTATAAGGTATATGTTTGTGTAGATTTTTCTTAGAAATTGTAGGACAAATTGTTAATTTTGAGCTGCATTTAAAAGCACAACTATATTTCACTAAATGTTGAAGTTTTTAAATACTGTAAGATATATTTTATGGCGCAGTTGTAAAAATTTCAATTAAAAGTAAAAAATTCAACTTGCTAACAGCCACAAGGTCAATTTGTCAAGTCGCAAAACATTATTAAGTAAAAAAAAAAACATGTGAATAAAGCATACATTAAATTAGAGGCAATAAAATATATTTACAGTACAGAATGTTTTGGTTGTTGAAGCAAACCCTTTTTTTCTTACAATTTTAGAAGCTCAAAAACTTGAAGGGTGTTTATTCGCTGATTTTAAAAATTCACTCAAATATAAGCGTCCATTTTTCCAAGTCGGGAACAATCATAAAAAACGGAACCATTTATATAACCTTTTAGGACCTCACTAAAAGAAATAAAGAAACATTAGCCACGCCGCAATACTTAACAGGGACAAAATAACACTGGAAGAAGTAAGATTAAAGTAAATACAATCATTTATATTACATCCAAAGATATAATATCCAAAGCGTCATCGCAGAAAGAGAACAGTCGAAAAATGAAGAACGCTGGCAGGGAGTAAGAAATCCAACACTCTGTCTGCTGCACAAGGAAACACAATGTTTGGCTACAATCATCTTGCTGTCTGTTATAAAGACTGCTGATAATGGTGGCTTGAGTACTCTTCAGTGCTCTGCCCTGACTGGAGCACAATATATCTCTGGATCTGCAATGAATTATGGGAAGTGTAGTTTTGATCGCTAGATATAGAATATATTATTTTTATATATTTTAAAGAAATTATAAATAAGTATTTTAAAGAGAAATGTTACTTATTTTAGCCAGAAATGTAGCACAAAAACATTTTTAAACATTTTTTTTGCATCTGAAAAATCATGTCAGGGTGCTTATATACGTGTAAATACGGTACATTTTGTGATTGACATCTTGCTATATACCTGTTAAATTTGTATTTGAAATAAATACATTCCACTGCAATAAAGTGAAACCACAAAATTGAATCCACAGTAAAGCAAGCGGTAATCCCAGTTTAGTAACGTCCTGCTGTGCTCTCTTTCTCTCTCTCAGGGTTTCCCTCTTCAGGCTGAGTATCAGAGCATGGTCAATGTCACATCCTCCGGTGGACCGGGTCTGTCCCCTTCTATGGACTACCGCACCGGCTGCAGGAATGGACCCACCCAAGGCCTGGACTGGACCTCCGATTACTGCGGCAGCGGGTACATACTTTACTTAGATGAATAATAAACCATTGTTTAGGTTTGATTAGGTACCAAGAGTAGAAGTGAAATCAAGAATACTTCTAGACATTTATTATACAATATACTGTAAAAACTATATAATAACATATCCAATACATTTATCCTCATAAATACATCCTCAATACATAAAATCCATATTAAATATGACAAAAGAGCAGCTTGTCAGCTGAAAGCCCAGTTGTTAAACAACCAGTATTTAGGTATGGTGTATAAATATTAAAACAAAAAAAAAGACAGAGAGAGAGACAGACAGACAGACAGACAGACAGACAGAGAAACAGTTAATTGTTCCACATTCAACTTCAGAAAATATTTTTCCAAACTGTCAAAATCAATAGCAATGTTGTAATGAAGCTTCTTGAGGCATCTCTCAGTGCTTGAATCTACAAAATGGTTAAAACTGCCACAAGTTAGTCACTGGTACATTAATTGCAAGATGTCTTATAAGTTTTATAACATTTTATACTGGTTTTATCAGCAATACCTCTGTAAAAGCAGCGAGGCTTCCTCGTCTGAGCTGTTGCTGTCTGGTTTCAGTCTAACAAGTGTTCAGTGCGTGTGAGATTGTCTGTTACTGGTTCACCCGAACGGATTCCGAAGGGTATTGTGACATTTTGCCAGCGCGTTACACTCCTAACAGAGCGACGTGGTTCTGATTGTCTGTGGTCTGTGTTGGCAGGGCTCTTCAGAGGGACAAAGCCCTGTACCTGACCTGATCGTCACCCTCACACACTCCTTCATGCTCGCAGGACCAAGGCAGTTCCTCATCCCAGTACAGCTGTTCAGGCCTGATTATTCAGACCTTTATTTAGACTAGGCGCAATCCACGCATCAGCAAAACAATGTTTGAATGTTTTCTTTCTCATGCCTCACTCTTTCATGCACCCTATTCCGTGATGGGTTTGGAATTTGTATCTCCTTTTAGCTTCTGACATTCAGACATTTTGATCTTTAAAATAGAATTTATATCATCAAAGCATGAACATGTAAATTGTATGCTGAATTTTGTTTAAATGCAATCATTTCTGTAATGATATTGACTTTTAATGCCCTTGTTACTTACCTAATAAGAGGCAGTGTATGAAATTCCTCCTAGCCCAGTGTTTCGACGGCAACCGTTCGTGGTTTTTAGACATTAGTCTCGCAGGAAGATCAGATTCTATAAGCACTTACTGCTGCGTGTCAAAGACTACAAGATCTCACTGACAAACAGCAAAACAGAAAAACCAAAACAGAACTTCTTTTTTTTTTGTATAAAGTGGATAATTGCAATTGTATAAAAGAAAACAAAAAAAAATGAAAAGCCACAAAGAAGGAGAAAAAAAACGAATGTGGATGATACTACTTCTGGTTTCTCCCGTGCTCCGACTTCTCCTTTCTCATACTTCTCGTTGTATCATTCTTCCTCGCTGTAACTATCTTCTCAAGTCAACTGCCTTAGAAACCGAGTTTTGTTCTCATAAGAACATTTGGAACAACTGCACTGGTTGTTTCAGGTCTCCGTTTCAAGCGTGTAAATAGAATCTGTGTTACTCCTAGAGTATAAGAATTAAACCCTTTTTAATTATTATTATTATTATTTTATTTTCTAGTAACAATGTGATTTTTTTAAATTGGACCGCACCTGTTTGTGTAAAACTCAAGAAGGGATAATTGGCCAAGACAGGAGATTGCTTGCCATTGAAACCGAACCGCGGATTCAAACTGAAGGGAAAGCGGGAATGAAGAAGACCTTCCCGTGTTTAATAAAGGTTGATCTCATCGGCCTGTATAGGTAGCATGAAATGATTCAAGAAAGTAATAAAGAAAAAGTTTATTTTGTATTACACAAAATACTTCTTTTGTATCACTTCTGGCATATTGATTAATGTCACCCAAACTATGTGTATGAAACTGTCAGACACATCTATGGTGTTAATTAGAAGAAACAGTGGCAGATTGGAGAGTTGCTGTATAACCCTGGCATATGGCTGATCATTTACTATTCCTCTACACTGTGTCTATATGAGATCTTTTTATGGTACTTGTTTGCGCCTATTTATGAAGGAAAAAAATAACTGTAGGTGTTTTTTGAGTAATTCTGTTTAGAGTTCCAGGGATGTTTTTCTGTTCATTTGTTTTGACAGAATTGATCCAGGCAACAATGTGAATAATTCTTATTTAGTTTTTATTGTGTTTGAAAATAAATAAAAGGCAAACCTGCGTTTTTTTGTGCTTTCATTAAATTGTGTGTGTGTGTGTGTGTGTGTGTGTGTGTGTGTGTGTGTGCATGTTTGTGTCAGGTGTAATTGAGTACACAAATTAGGGCAAAGGGCTTTTTTTGGGTAATATTTTATTATGATATTTATAATTGTTTATCACCGATGTTTGTCAGGTTTGATGTCTTGTGAAAAAAATTTAAGTGTTTTATTCAGCCGTGCTTAACGGGGTCAGAATTCTATCGAATTTTTAATAAGTCATTTTCCAGCTATTAACAAAACACAAATAAATCCCCCAACTACCCCTTTATGTTTTCACATTTGTAGCAAAAATGAATTAATTTTAAGTCTGTATATGTTTCTTGGCATGATTAAACACGCAAGTAAATTATTCAGACTTTTTAAAAGATTAATTAAGAAAAAAAATCAATCAAAATGTAATTATGTACTGTATGTGGGCTACATTGTTGATTTATGGTGCAAGGTCAATGTAAAATTCGTTTTTTGCTGAAAATAACATGATTTTTTACTTGCCTCAAAGGCTAATTCGCCGGGTCCATCCGGTCTTGATGGGGATTGTGTAGAGAATATAAAGCTAAAGAAAGTACATTGCGCTTTTTGGCGATGCTTGTCGTGATGGCTTCGGTTTCAGTAGCGGCAAACTCTTGCCATCTAGTGGTCAGAGAAAAAGTAGCGTCAAAAGCTTAAAAGTGGATTGATGAAAACTATGACAAGAATGGTACTGTTCTATTTACTTGTATTGCTAGTTATATTTATGAGTCCAGGAGACGATTTATACACTCTATGTCTCTAGAGCAATGTTTGAACTGTGATAGAAACTCCTAGGGAACATACAAACTCAACAAGGAAAAATAAAAGGTAGTTTTGTTATGTGTTGCCTTTACGTAAAGTAATATGCTATTTAAAATGAAAAATAATTTAATTTTGTAAAAACCTCTTTGTCTAAATCCTCTTAAAGTAATTTTACTTCTATTTTCGGTTTGGACTGGGAACTTGTGTTGAGATGTGGAATATAATATTATTGTAAAAATGGGACTTTTGTCACATAAAACTTTGTAGATCGGGATGTACATTATATAACTTGGGCCTTAGGTGGAACAAACACTGGATTGTTGGCCAACTATTCACTCACACCTTTAGTCAAGTTCCCAATCCCTATTCTCCATAATAAAATTCTCTGTGGCGACCCCTGGTGGAAAATCCGGTAGAGTAGAAAGGCATCAGTACTGTGAAATACATTTCTGGACAACTTTTAAAAAGCGTTGCGTAGTGTATTCGCAATGACGCTTACGACGTGAGTGTGCGAAAAATCTGCTAAAACTCAACAATAATGGCGAAAGAACTTTCTTTTTCTTACTTTACAGTCATTTAGCAGCAGTGCTGTCAAAAGTAGTCACCTTGATTACTTAATTAGAAGTAGAAATACTAGAGTTAAAAAGTACTTTGTGGAAGTAAAAGTAACATGCCCAATGTTCTACTAAAGTAAAGAGGTAGAGGTGTGCAAGTCTCCCGACCCGGCGCGGGTGCAGCTGGCGTGCACGCACTCTCTGTGCGCGGTGCGCGGGAGCGCGCGTAAAGTGAATTCACCTTCCGCCAATCACGAGGACTATTTAAGGACTAGCAAACCGCTTAATCGAGGCGAATCTTTGCCTACGCCTGCCGTTGCCACGGTCCTTGCCTTTGTCGCTGTTTTCTGTGTTTTCTAGTTACTTCCGTGTTAATTGACCTCCTGCCTGTGACCTCGTTTTGATCCTGTTTCTGCCTGCCCTCGACCCTGTGCCTGTTTTACGACCCTGATTCTGCCGAACGGACTACACATCATTAAACAGCTAAACTGCATCTGAGACTCGACCCGCTTTCTAGCAACCCCCATTCATGACACTTATACTGATAAAACTACTAAAAGTAAAAAAGTAAAAGTAATGCAAAACGAATTTCAATAGAGAACTATATTGTTATATTAAATATAATAATGCTATTTTATATAATTGACAATTAATGCATTTTATTACAAAAGAACCATATGTGCGCATATGTGCATGTAAGCATTGACGTGTAAAATATTACTACTAGTATTGTAATGGTGGAAAAAGTCTTATTTCAGAATAATTTCAACAATGACCTTTATTTGAGTGACCTAACGTAACAAGATTCACCAATTGGATTTGTTCAGTTGCAAAAGTGCATGCAAAGAGTTTACCACATTTTGATTTCTAAGAAAAAAGGACAATCTACAGATTCAGCCCTAGCAATTAGCTTTAACTCTAGTATAAGATAAAAAAATATCTCTCAAAGATACTAACTGAAATGTTTTTCAGTGTTCACGTGAGTTTTGATATCTCATGCAACTATATTAGATTCTGAGACGTATGTATGGAGCTTTACACGGTCACTGCGCCTCACACTTGTCCCGACTGTGATGATAAAACTAACCGAAATGAAATCGCAGTAACGCGGCAAGTTTTGAAAAACTAACGATTAGAAAGTTCCGATATTTGCTTAAAAAAATAAGAAGTAGTAAGTAAGCTGAAAAAGAAATACTCTAGTAAAGTAAAAATAAGCCACATTTCTCGTTGCCGTGATTTAGCTCATAAATCTGGATCCAGTACCTTCAGCACCCTGCAGATGGCAATATTGCCTTGCCAGCTCAAGAAATTACAGTTTTTCTCAGTCGCTTTAGTGCAATTCTCAGATCAGAATTGAAGTTTGCAAATCTGTGTGTGCATTTCTCAAAACAATTTGTACAAACAGCAAAACACCATGGATTTCTTGCAAAAGCCTGTAACTTGCTCAAAATGTTTAGTTCATCTCTCAAAACTAAGTCTTTATGTCATTGAACATGTCAGTGCTATCAGAATGTCAAGTCCCTGTGTCATTGTCTATGAACAAGACAGTCAAATTACTTTGTCATGTTGTCAATATAACCGTGTACTTTAGAGGGAGGTTCTGATGTAAACTTTGTAAAGTTTTGATGACAATCATTGTGAAATGTAAGTTACACCTTTTTGTTTGATTGCAAGAGGCTGGAAAAGATTTCGCATTTATACTTTTATTGTTTATATTGTAAATTGTTGACAGACCATGTCATACCAACATGGAAAAAACCAACTGCAAACAGTAACACAAAGGGAAAAAAGATAGGGCACACAACTTCTCATCCACATCACAGTCCAATTCCTTGTCCTTCCATTGTCAGACACAGAACAATGTGTTGTGCTTCAGCAATATACAGTATATACTTGCTCATTGATTGTCAATGAGATGCACCTTTGTTAGAGGAAGTCAAGTCACCTGAGAGCAAGTAACCAATTCAGGACAGATAAAAAAAAAAAAACATATAATGGAGATATATAGAAATATGTTTGTCACATTATGACAACTTGATCAACCATTTTGCAGTTAATGACTTATACGATGAACTAATGACTAGGTGTTTTGAGGAGTAAGACTACTGCACAGTGAACTATATAATACATTTTGATCAACATGACATAAGCAATTGATAATGTATCAAAGAGCAGAGAATAGTACATAATCATTTGCATGATGTACCAAAGCAATTGCAACTTGTTCAAAGAAGTGAGAAACTGCTTATATGATGTGCACGAGTGACATCATGATGTGAAGATTGAACAAATAGTTTTGAGAATTTCAATTCTGATCTGAGAATTGTACTAAAGCGACTGAGAAAAACTGTAACTGTAGAAAAAAAAAGATGCCGATTTGTTGTGCACAATCACAATGTAGTGATTTACGGTAAATCATTACGGTCAAATGTAGTGGAGTAAAAAGTATAGAAACATGTAAAGTATTCAATCAAAATGTAGTCAAGCAGACAGTAAAAGTTGCTTATATTTTTTGATACTTAGCACAAAACAACAAAACGTCAAAAATACTTAAGTAACAAAGTAATTTTACTCAAGTACTTTACATCACTGCAAACCCAACATGAAACCAAAATGTTTGGCCAGTGTCCGTGCCAGTTCAAGTCTAATAAAGCTGCTATACAGGTTATACTCACGCTCCCTCTGCTGGCCAGGAGTGGTACATTCAACAGAGAATGGAATGTTTTGGTGAGTAACAGTGACGCAATGATACAGTAACACGCACTTAGCCTGCTAGGACCCGTATTTCTTACGCACCACTGAAACTTCTTCCAGGCCCAAATCTGAGACAGTCGAACGTGTGTGTAATCACACACACATTATTATTATTATTATTATTATTATTATTATTATTATTATTATTGTAGTTGTTGTTGTTGTTGTTGTTGTTGTTATGAAGACAGAGTGGAAGCCTCTCACTCTATTCGCCATTTAAAAAAAAATGTTCTGCTGAAAGTGTCATATAACTCCATTATTTGTGCATTTAGTACAATGAAACGTGTTCACCCTCTGCTTGTTGTTTTAATCTCCAGGCCATCACTGTACTAAATGTAGAAGCAGCATTAGCTAATCAGTCTAAACAAGTGCATCTGTTAAGTGCTGTTTACTTTCCTGCCTAATGTAAATGTGAACATGACTATTAATTCAGTTGAAGTAATTTAACCTCGCCTTTTACGTAATTACACTGATGCCTCATGAAAACGCAAAGCGAATGTAAAACAATTAGTTCAAGGTTCATATTACAACTGAGAAAGTGAATCATTTGTCTTGCTTTTAGTGAACCGAAGAAACGCTGCAATGATAAAATTGTAAGAATGATTTAAGTCTATTTAAATATAATAATTTAACAGTCTAAGAAAAAAATGTATAGCATGCATAACAAAGACAAACAATGTTTATATATTTTTTTAATTTCATTAAAGTCGTTTTTTTTTTTCATTTGATTGAAATACTATACTATAAAAAGGTTCTCCAAATTCAACAAAAATCTTTTTTATAATTTGCAAGATTTTCCTTTTTGTTTGTTGTTGTTGTTGTTGTTGTTTTTAAACAGTAAAAGTTTACCTGCCTCTTTTCTTATTTTTCCTTACAACATCATTTCAGGATCTGACCGCCCTATCTCAAGCATCACCCTGAATTACAGTGGCCTTGAAATAATCACACTAAAGCAGATAAGATTATTCAAAGCAATGAACTACTTCCCTATTTAAATACGTCCCAAGTTTACATGCTCTCCGATTTAAGTTTACATGTTCTCCGAGGAAAACCGTATTCATCTCAGAGCGAAACTGTTTCTGACCCATGTGTCCTGCACAAACAAAAGTGAAAAATAAGGGAAGACGCATTCACAACAACAATTCAGTGCCGCTGTTTGTTTACATTGGAAACCATAATCTGCAGTCAACAAGTTCAGTGAAGTCTGTAACAAGTAGTGAGGCTTTTCTTTCATTTTTCACAAAGGACAGTGGTGTAAAGTCTCTGAGTAAATGGGCATTGTTACTTTGCTTAAGTAGTTTTTGTATTGTAATATGTGTACTTTGTATTTGTGCTGACTTATACAACTTTTACTCTATTTGACAAAATTTTTAATTGAGTTTATGTACTTTTTACTCCACTACATTTGAATGGACACCGTTAATTTCTTGGGTGAATGAGGCAATATCGCCATCTGCAGGGTGCTGAAGGTACTGGATGCTATTTATGAGCTAAATCACATGAATTAGAGGTTTGACATTTGACTTTTTTTGTCTATTTTGTTTTGTCATTTTGAAACATTGAGGTTCTACATTTCATTTCTATATTAGGAAATACATTTTTTTGAACATATGCTTATTTTGTTTACTGTATATCTTCTATTAGTGACCTGTCTCTTATTGACTCACATTTCCAATAAACTTTGGGTTGATCACGCCGTGACTAAAAAGACGTCTGTCTCCAGTAGAAGCCAGTCTTCGACGTAAGCAGATGATTGATATTGAGAAAAAGGGGGAAAATTGCAAAAAAAGAACAAGGTGCTAAAAGCTGCAAAAGTAGAACTTGATTGGAACTTGAACACTGTTTACCAGTCTTCATTCCGTCTGCAAAGGAGTAAGAGGTCTCCATTAACCGCAGGTCTATTTTAAAAGCTTTTGTTTATTTTGATGAATACATGTTTAAAATAAAATAAATATATAAGAAGGATAGCTGTAAGCTAAAACATTATACAGTATAAACATTTCCACAGAATTCAGAACCCAAATAATATGTATGCATAAAAATATCAGTATTGAACAGTAAAACAGGGAACAATAAAATGATGGTAGATTTTGTTGTTTGTAAATAATACTTTTAAAAATAAACTTGTCTAATATTGTAGAATAAAATTTGTTTATTAGGCAAACAAATGTGAAACCTTTTCGAAGCATGATTTTAAAACATAATTTTAAACTACATGATTTACTAACACAAGGAAATTATGTATTATAAAGCATGATGTGAACATATGGCCAAAAGTAATGGCTAATATACATACAGTAAATTATTTCAGGGGGAAAATGGTAATAACTTCATCATCAATAATAAAAGTAAATGGTATAACAATGTATCTATTATTTTACCAGTTTCTTACAATCCAGTTATGATTACATTTAGGAAATAATATTTGTTTATTGAACAGCAAAATAGTAAATACATCAAGTCAGTCATCTTTTTATACATTTTAGAATTGTTTTCCAGTTTTTAAATAGATTAAATTGACTTTTATGAGTGTGGTTTAATTTCAAAACGGTTTCACTGGTTCCATTATGACTCAAACAAAATGCATAGTAAATGGCGCCAAGCGATTATGAGTTAATGACAATGGAGATAAATGTTTTGTTTATCATGAGCCTCCACATTCAAATATAAAAAATTTCAGATATAAAGATATAAAAAACTTCACTGTAGTGGTGGTCTTAAAACTCACTTCCTGTCCACCAAACACAGCCATATAACCATAATTAAGTCATAGGATTAAGACCATTTCAATCCGGATGACTCTTCCGTATAGAAACGTCATCTTGGCTGAAGCGTGTTGGCAGGATTATTACATAACAAGGTCATGATGTACAGAAGCGCACACGCGTTTACCAATTCACGTTGAAGCTACCAGGGTTTACCCAGAGTCACTCTATTAGCGTGAGTTCCTGCTTATCAGCAGAACAGGGCGGCTCCCGAGCGTGTGCCCTTGACACTATCTATTTGTGTTTATCAACTAAATTGACTCCATGTCAGGGTCAGGATTACCTGGACAATGTGGAATCACTCGGATGGAGCCAACAGATGTAAAAAAAATATATATACAAATAGTTAAGAAAAAGATCGAAATTAGATTTTGAGTAATTAAAAACGCAGCTGAGAGTTTGATTTAAATGATGGAGAAAAAATGTTCTTTAATAAAAGAAAAATATCTAAAAATGACAAACTACATATGGAAGAGCTGTATCTGTAGATGTATTTTAGTGTTTAAAAAACAACACATGCATTGAAACTCGTATTGTACATTCAATTCAGTATGGCACATTTACAAAATAGTTACACACAACAAATAAAATTTTTCTAGAGGACTTAAATAATAAAATATTATGCAGTGTGATGTGATTCACAGCTATTTACATTAGTTAACCTGAACATCACAAGAAATATACATTATTTACAATCACAGTTGACCAATAAATAAAACTCTAATGGGACTTCAGCCTGTACTGGAAATCTACATCACATGTGGGCTGAAGAACTCCAAGTCCGGCCCGAGATTGATCCAGCGGAGGAACCTTCACGTCACCGTCCAAAAGCTCCATATCAAAGTACGCCAGCATGAGACACAGAAACTGCTTGATCTCATGAACAGCAAAGAAGCGGCCTGGACACTTGGTCACTCCGGAGCCAAAGGGCATGTAATAGTAGCGCAGTTTGCGTCCTTTTCTATAAAAGCTGGTTTTCTCCTGTCCGTTCTCATCCAAGTATCTGTCATATTTGAACATCTGTGAGGAGGAAATGAGGATCAATTAAACAAACATCATGGCGGACCAGAAGAACGTGTAATGGCATAGTACTCACCAGAGGTTCTTCGTAGATCTCAGGATCAAAGTGAATCATTGGTGGATACAAAGCGATGACATCATCTTTGCGAATGTGATAGGACTCGCTGTTGTCCAAGTGGAGAAGGAAATCAGCCTTAGCCACTCGCACGTTCAGGGATGCGCTGGAAAGTCTCATTGCTTCTTTAATGATGCTGTCTGTATGTGATGGAACGTTTCAGCAAATACATTAAAGTGGTCCACTTACATTTATGCTCTTATTTTGTAAACCTCTCTTACCTAAAACTGGCATGTGGTCTAATTGTTCCCTCGTCAGGACAAGTCGAGAATTGACAGGATCAACTTTCTGAAATGAGTTTTCGAAGGTTCTTCGCACCTCCTCACTAGCCGCCTTCATGGCCGCCGGACATCTAAAGAAATCAGAAATTGTAAATACTCAACATTCTAAACACCTGAGCAGGGATTGTTGTAGGGTCGAAAAAAATCTTGTTGACCCTACAACAATTAACAAGTTGCTGTAAGATAACTGGAGGAAAACGTGCTGTAAACATTGCTTCATACCAACCTGATCAAATAGAAGAGGGTCCAGAAGGTGGCCGGCAAAGTGTTTGCCTGTGAAGCCCAGAGAATTGCCACGTGGGTCCTAGCCTTACTCAGTTCATTGAAGGTCGACAGCGTGTCATTCAAGAGCATGCGCAGCGAGATCAGGTCGGACACGTTGGCCCGCTTGCTGAGGTTCTCGTGGAGCATGGTCTTGGCGAGGTTCTCCCGAGCGCTGTAGGCGCTCTTGAAGACGTGAATGGGTAGACCAGCGATCAGAGCAGGAAAGATCTTGTCAAACTCTTTAAAGTTCTCCAGGGCGCTGAGCACCAGAGCTTTCTGTGCCTGTTGGCGTGCAACACACTTGTCGCCATCCAAGTCCTTTCCAAAGAGCGTCAGATAGCCGGCCTCGAACATGACCTTGTAGCAAAAGGCAAAGATCCCATCGCTCTGCCATTCGTTGGGCTTAGACTTCAGCAGGCCCGGTTGAAGCATAGTGCTCTGCAAGTTCTCCATCATAGTGTCAATGAGAGATGACAAAGCCTCTCCTTGAAGCGTCTTCAGGAAGGTCTGGTGCAGATTCTCAGTGGTGTAGCCGCGGCTGGGATCCATGCTCTCGTGACCAAAGGCCTGAAACCATACACAATCTGTCACGTGCTTGCTTTAGGTTAAGCGCTCTAGAATTCTGTCGGCTGAAATATGTACCTTGGCTGAGGCATCAAAGTGAAACTTCTTCCAGTCCAGATGCCGTCCCTGCCGGATGACAGCGTGGTAGGAGAACGGGTCGCAAAGGAAATGGACATACTGCCCTGCGATTTTACAGGTAAAAATGTGTCCGTGCTTTTTTTGTCGGCTGCAGAGGAACTCCAAAGGATTCGCCCCGAATTGAAGAGCACAGCCGAGGTAAGGGATCCAGCCGTTTTCTACTGGAGGTTCCCCAGGCTGTCTGGAATTACACAACTGATCTTAAAATGTGACCGTGAAGAACAGACATTGTTTCAAACAGGTCAACACTGTAGCATTTTGCACTGAAAGCCCAAGTATCAGTTGATTTAGTCACAAAATCCATATTTACCTCCTCCGTATTCCAGTGATAAGCCAAAGGCAACAGCAAAGCCCGACCACGATGGCCCAAATGAAAGCGATGCTCAAGATCATGACTGCCGGCTGACAAGATGAACTAGTCTGGATTCTTTTTCACAGGTGAGTAAGGAGGCTCGTGCTTTGTGTTTTTATATGATTCACCATAAGCCACAGCCCGACACATTGCTTCACGGCGGAAAGACGGCCCACCACCTTTTTTTTTACTGGATTCTTGCCAAATGTGTTTAGGGGAGAATAAAACTTGGATAGGTGTGTGTGTGTGTGTGTGTGTGTGTGTGTGTGTGTTTGTCCTTGAACGTAGTCCATGGACACATCCACCTGAGGGCCAATAGGCTGTACTTTGATAGTATTGCAGAGTTGGGAAACAGATTCAAGGTCTTTGAGTGTTGCGGCTTTTGCGGACTTGATAGGTAAAGTTTTATTGACATTGTAGGAACAAATAGTCTGGCTCATTAACATCTAGGAATTAGAGCCTGTTGGAAATAAAATGGAAGACGGTTTGTGGATTTATTAGTTGGATTTATGTATCATAAGTGTTTAACTACTCTTCATTTCTTACTACACATTTTGATTCACATTCCGAAAATTACTTGCGTTTAAGAGCTTATTACTGTTTTTTGTCATTTAAATCCATTATGTGGACAAATCAATAGCGTTGGAAATGATTAGACATTTTTCAGCAAAGCTTTTCTAGGTATCTCCCTCCCATTGCTATGAACACAGGTCAATAAGCTGTATGAATTGGCCATATATTTGTTTGCAAGTCATGAGGTTTATACTATTGTAACCTTAATCTGGCAGGTCACTTCTGGAAAATAGTCAGTGACGAACTTGGGTCTGACTAAAGAGATGGATGAGTTTGACTCAGCTCAGATCACATGTGAAGGCAAGAATTTCTTTCACAATTGATAAATAATTTTGCACTCAGGAAAAAAAAAAGTATAAAGAACTAGCCACGATTTATGCGGGAATGAAATGATTTGGTACTTACATTCAACTATTATCAAAAGCAGGCTTTATTAATGCCTGATATTGCTGTAATGATTTTAAGTTTATCAATAAGATTGCGTTCAATTACACTATAATAATTAACACTGCATTGGCCAGATATTCTTGTGACCTTGAAACTGAAGGTGAACTGATCTACTAGAAAACAATCACTCCATTCTTTATCTGAGAAATCTCAAGGCATTGACTGGTATCTCAGCAACCTCTGCAGTATTGACAAACATTAAATGTAGATGCAAATTTGCTCTAAAGCACAGAACCGTTTTTGTGTTATTTTGGCAATTGTGTATTTAGCAGATGCTAATTACACGCTTTATACTCGTTTAAATAACTTTGCACATTCCTGACTTGAATGAATGCCGATTGCATCACATAAGTTTTATCAGTTCAATTCTGATGCAATTATAAAAATGGTAATACAATAAGATCACTTTTGATAAAAATGCCAGAAAGTATAAATGCGTCACTGTAAATGCACTTGATACAAACAATGTGTACACAATTTATAATTTCCAAGAAAACCATTGTAATTTTTAGACTGTAGCTGCAGATTTTTCAGCAATTGAAATGTGCGAAAACCAGACAAATGTTGAACTGATAATGAGATAAATGCAACGGTGGATTTTATTTTAGAATAGACAATGCAAAGAAATTGTACATTGAAAATACATTTCTACATTTAGCAGACAATTTATATCCAACAATTTTTTGTTGTATTACATTTATACGTATACTTCGAAATGACTTCATGCCTTTCCTGTGTTCATGCCTCATCCAAGTGTGACAACCAATCTCTACTGACTGAAACATTTATACTAGGCTATATATATAAATATATATATATATATATATATATATATATATATATATATATATATATATATATATATATATATATATATATATATACACAGTATACAGTATGTATTATATATATATATACCGTGTATATGTATGTATGTATGTATATATATATGTATATATATATACACACACCGTGTATATAAAATACATACTGTATACTGTATATACACACAGTATATATACATTTTTTACAGTGTTTTTTTTTTATAGTAAAGACAAAATGAAGTAATATGGAAGTAAAAATGACAAGCATAAAAAACAACACATTTTTACAGAATGTGATAAAAAATATTTGACTTGCTCTGGTTTGTGCTACAGTAGAAGTGGCGTCCTGTAGTTAATCTGGTGTAAGGACACTTGCACTATGAACTCCTACCATTACAGATCTATAAAAGACAAACACCGGAGATATAGAACAGACTAGAGTTAACCTTGAAGTAATGGCCACACAGAGATAAAGAGAAACCCTTTAATAGCATGTAATAAAGTAGGGATTAATTGCAGTAAAAGGCACAATAGTCTTTGTAAACATCACACCTGCATCTTTGCAGAGAAAAAGGACTCTTCTCATTAGTAAAATACAGGAATAAAGTAGAATAAAAGATGGTTCATACTGTTGATTCACAGATCTGAAACTGAAAAGCTTACGAGCAAATATCACTATGACCGAACAGTCCACATACACTCTTCATCTTCAACGTTCAATCAAACAATTTCTTTCAAATTCAGAAATAAATGCTAAAAATCAAAAATGGGGAGCAAATCTTTTCCAGTTACTCATTTTTATACCGTCACAATATATAAAGCAATGTCTTGTGTATGGTGTATGGTGTCTTGTTCAAAGACTCAGCTGTGGAACTAGTCGGTCCGGGATTCGAACCAGCAACCTCTTGGACCACAACTGCAGGACAGCATGAATTGATACAGACTCCTGAGCGAAAAGCTGGAAAGGGCTGTGTGCCATACCTGTGAAACTGATTATCTCTGTTTCTCATTAAATGGGAATTTTTACATTCAAATTATACCGCTACGACTCAGCTGCAATGTTTTTCTAGCAATTTGGACAAAATATTAAGATTTAATAGTAGAATTAGGATTTTGTTGAGTTAATATTCAAATGATTTGAATCTGAACAAGGAGATCAGCATTTAACCATTTCCTCAGTGTGTCTTGTAGTCTAAATTTTTAAGAAGTTTAACCTGAAGGAAGCCTAGTGCTCATGAGATGAAGTTTGAAACAAGTACCGTAGGTTCTTATTAAAATATCAGGCTGAGACCATAGGCTTTAAACTTCCATTATTGGAACATATTCATTTTTTAAATCTAAAAAAAAATATACTTTAATCAACAATCATTCCTTTAATTCCATTCCATTCAGCAATTATTGTGTGAGCATGAGTGCAGTGGCCTGGAAGCAGATGGTTCCAGGTTCAAATCTCAGATTTGTTTCTGTAACGGAGACAATAGACTTTATTAACATCAAAAGTGCATTTTATTCAAAAATATTAAAATATTTTAGTAAGAATCATGTGCTTTACTGGAACAAATGATGACTGAACATGTCCTGTGTCTAAAAATGTGGTCACACAAAATCAAGTTTGTGTGGTTTAGAAGTTGGTCTTATGGCCAAATTCCTGCTTTTCACAAGGAGCTGGAGTCAATTCAGGTGATTCTATATTTCAATTTTATTCAGTATGTATAATTATATTCAGTGCATTTCACATTCCAATTTTTTTTAAAGAACTTAAAAATTAGCAAAATGTAATACACCTGGATTGGTTCCTTACAAAAAAGACCTCGACTGAGTTTCAAACTGGTCCTTCTTACTGTGAGGAAGTAGCATTCAGCTCAAAAAATAGAAGAAAAATGATTTTAGAAGAATAAAAATAAAAATAATTACACACTTCACATCATCACAATAACTTCATAATAAAAGTCTAATTCTTCATCAGAAACTGAACCCTTAATAACTTAATGGATTTCTTTGGATTGTTCTTAACAGATTGTTTACGCCGAAAGAAAAAAAGTGGATCCTATAATGAAAAGGTTGTAGGTTCAAGTTTCTGACTGGTTTTCTTTAGGAATGCTCAGCAATTCAAGCGTTAAATGACTCAAAAAGATAATTCAGATAAATAATGTTATAGTTAGTCACACTGTCATATAAAACACATAAAACAGCTGTAAAATAAAAGTTCTTATTAAAATGATTCGTAATTTTGATTGTAACGGTTTGATTACGATTCATATATCACCACTGAATATTTATTCGTCCTTGAGCAGGCGAGAGATTGTCACCTTAAAGAGGTCAGAGGTGGTGCAATACAGATAAGACATTGCTGATCCTCACACCTGAGGCTCGACGGCTTTTTGCTTCTTCAGGATGTCTGCAAAAATGTTAAGAAAACCGAGCGTATCAAAAGAATGCAGAATCTGCTTTGATCTTACTTAGTCTTTACATTAGAAGATACAAAGAAAGAAATCACAAAAAGGAAACAAAAAGAACAAAAACAATTATTTCAAAATATGCGAGTTGATTAAAAAAAAAAAAAAGAATGCGCTCATCTGCTGTGTAAAATTAGAAGAAAAAATAGTAAATAAAACAACAAAATACATCATCAAACCACTAAAGAAAATATATTACCCTACTTAATTTTTGTGAGTTGCAATACGGTATTAAGAGTATTTTGGTCAACAAAGCAAGCTACCACTAGAGGGCAGTAAAACATGCGGTCATTGTTCAGCATGACTTTTATATTACCGATATTACGATATTTACCTATCGATGTCCTCCGATATTTTCGATTTTTTAAAACAATGAGATGTACATAAAAACATGATATATTATTTCAAATACTAAAGCACACATACGGCAATGAAAAATGCATAATCTTATTTGCAACACTTTGAAAAATACAGTTCAGCACCAGAATATTTCTTTATTTTGCTATTTCAGGATCAAGTGGAGGTGAGGCCAATAAATAAACTTCATTCACAGATCTAATTGAGAAATGCGCCAACCCAGTACAGTATTTTAAGGGACTTTGATGTATTTACTATTTAGATGAGTTTAGCTTCTAAACGCATGTTCCAGATCATAGTATTGGCAAAAACTTTGTCGAGAGAACAAATCAGCTCTACAAGATAACAGTAAGGTGAAAGTAAAAAGATTTGTTTTTCAGATTATATGGAAAAATGACTGTATACAATTCAAACATACAGTATATAAACAAAAGCAAGTGATAACGTTTCAAAATTATTTTAAACAATTTCTCAATCAAGAAGCACATTGTATACATAGTATTGAATGTCTTTCTTTGCAAAAATAAAATCAATCACGTAACATTTGAATCGATTTGTTTACCAGCTGTGGGTTTTATTTTGTTGTGAAGCTTTGTGTTATTGGAGGCCAGAAGATGGTTCTGAGAGTTACCGCGTGAATTTCAATTCCAGCAGCATTGAGTGCACGACACAGAGCTCTTCTGACCCAACACAACTCAATACACATTGTGGACAAAGGTTTAACTAAGCTGATGGAATTTTAATGACGAGTCTAGTGGTATTTCTCGGACTAATGGTATTTCTCATGGCTAGCTTACTAATAATGTTTAAAAAGACAATGCATAACTTAATAAACACTGGAGAAACAGTAAAAGTCTTCAAGAAACACACACCATCAAACTTCAACATAAACTTGTAAGTCGAGAGATGAGGGGCAGTTGATGCCTATGATGGCCTGAGCAAGAGATGGCTTAGACTGCTGCTTTAGAAATACAAAGCTGCAAAAGCAAAACAAATGTGAAATATGAGAAAAGAGTTATAAGTAAACGTGAATAGGTCTTTATGTAGCAGGATATAGTATATAGGGGGGGGGGGTAAATAGGGAAAAAAGGAAAACAAAGAAAGGTAGAAGAGAGAGAAAAAATGAAAGAAAGAGAATTTATTTTATTAATTTCTTTCAAAACAGAAAGTGTTTTTGGACATGTAAGGAGGATGTGAGTGCAGATCGGTCAGATCAGTGTAAACTCAGAATGAAGCAGACTGGTCCATATAATCACATGCTAACGTCTGTCATGATGAACGCCTCTTTCTCTAAGTCGTGACTGGGAAACTGAAGCCTTCCACAGTCTTGTGCTTTGCTCACATGAGCAGATAAACCCACACGAGTCTTTCCATACTGAGAAATCACTTCCATGTCTGGAGAAGGCAGAGGAAGGGTTTCTTAATCGCTCTGATTCAGGCCGAAGAGCCGAGATCACGAGGCCATTATCACTTCTCCAAAGCAACAGTCGGTTACTACAGCCATTCTGCTGAAGGAGTAGAGATCACAGCAGAACCAGTGTGATGTACGTATATAATATACCATCTCATCTTTGATTCAGTGACTAAATTAATAGCTAATAAGTCCTTTTCGTTCTGGCTTCTCACTATACAACTACAGTACTACCTCTCAACCTACATTTGTGTAGAGATTTTTCTCTTTCCTCTCTACCGACCTCAATAGAAGTCTCTACATCTGTTGATTTTTTTCCCCCGTGTCAGTCTTACCAACTATACTGAGAAGAACAATAAAATAAAATGCACCTTATAAAGTCCTTGTACATTTTACACCAACCGTTTTTGTAAAACAATCAAAAGTAAATTTACCACTATGGTTTATTTAAAATTATAGCAGAAAAGGGTTAGTTAAAAAAAAAAAAGGTTCCTTTGGATGAAGACTTTATAGGATACATTTTATGAGTAGTTTTTTCCATGTACCTTTCATTCTCTCTCACTCTCTCTCTCTCTCTCTCTCTCTCTCTCTCTCTCTCTCTCTCTCACACACTCTCTACCTCTCCATCGCCATCAGCTTACCTCTTTAGCTTTTCCGTGTCTAAACAGCTAAGATGAAAACAAGGCATGTGCTTACATAAGTATTCCAACCTGCATCTCTGGAGCTTGTTTACGGGAGTGAGTGTGGGCTCCAGGGAATGAAGGGGCCGCTGCTGAAGAGCTTGGACCTTTTAAACATTTGTGATGAATTAGATCATTTCCTCCAGCCCTGAGAAAGAAGGCAGCGCAAATGGCTGAATCAAAGACACTTACCCCTCCTGCAGAAAAGCACGTCTGCTAAGAGACAAAGACAACAGGCAACAGAAATCGAGTAAACACAGGTTTTGTGAAAAGCCAGTTTGTGAGTGACGTTTTCTCAAAGTCAGCCATGATGAAACCACATGACCAGAGGTCTTCACCATCATCTGCGACAAACTAGGGAGCTATAGCATAAAGTATAAACATGACGGACTCATATCACCTAAAAACACATTATTAGGTAGAATCTGACAGAAAATGTGAAGACAACTACTTAGAAGCACAACATTAAAGTCCTTATAGAAAGCGATAACACTTTAGTAATCATCAACGGTTAAGAAACGAGAAACATTTATATAAAAACCCAACATTAAAAATTATGTGAAAAGTATGACCACAAAACTGTGGAATATACCGTAATAAAATTTGGCCAGAAACAATTCACAGTGGTCAATGATAATGTGAATGACATTTAAAGGCCCTGTATAAATAATGTGTATAATGAAACGCAAAACATTATGGGTGAAAACATTCCTATAAACCACGTTTATCATTCCTGAAAAAATACGTTATTAAAGTTCATAGAATTGTAACATTTGAAGTAGTTAAAACACCAAAAACAATAAAAACATTTGACAATGATGGCAAAAGTTGGCAATACTGCCGTTTATTGAAATGAAAAAAAAAAAACTAATTCTGATCAGACATCTTGGTTAGGTTTTTTAACAGCTTGAACTTCAATATGCTGAACATGTGATGAAGATTGATGGATGGTCTCACAGAGCCTGGCAGCGTAAGCTCACAGAACAAACACAGACTGGAGTCATGGCCTCCGCCTCAGGCGACATATTCTTACAGCATTTACACTTTTCCACAACAGTACCACGGAAATAAACTGCAAAACAGGAACATAATGGGAGACAGACTGAAAAACAAAAACCACGTCAAGCCAAATGATACTGCTGGAACAATTTGACCAGTGCAAGGCTGACCGAGAGCAGTCGGGAGAGAGTCCCCAGAACAGACCAAAACATGCGTTGCTATGTCTATTCACAGAGGCGTATATACACACAGTTCCTATCCTTCAAAAGAACAAGACCAAACAAAACAGACAAAAAAAAAAAAAAACAACGACAGACGATTAAAAACACAATGCACCTCTGCATTCATACTGATATGGCTTCCTGGCTCAGTGCACCTGTCGACGAGAAAATAAAAGCGCCTGGAAGGTGCCGCCATCGCAACGTTTGACAGACAAAGGCTGAAAGTACATACGGCAATGGTCTGCACCGTTTTTAAGACTCCACATGAATTGCACCCCCTCAAGGCCACATAGAGGTGTCTAAGAGCCATGCAGATTCAGAAGACTGTGATCACCGAATGCAA
The DNA here is from genome assembly GCA_028031935.1 of Paedocypris micromegethes. Classification (NCBI taxonomy): domain Eukaryota; kingdom Metazoa; phylum Chordata; class Actinopteri; order Cypriniformes; genus Paedocypris; species Paedocypris micromegethes. The sequence continues at coordinate 27,638,813 of CM051493.1, forward strand.
AAAGCGACTAAAAAGGGCCGTCAACGTCAAGGCATTGCCGCCGAGTTTCGAGTGCATCCATTGCAAAAGAACAGCCTGTGCAGAGTCTGCTTTCAAACATGGGAGACTTTCTGAGACTCTCGTGCCTGCTTGATGCTATACAGCCACTTGATGACCCGGGCGTTTCTTTCCACTGCCGAAATTCCGTAAGGAACGCGGTCACCGCCATCGTCTTCCTCATCGGTCAGGTCATCGTTGCTGTGCCTGGAGTGCTCGCAGTCCGAGCTTATCATGCTGGCACTGCGGAAGTTCAGCGAAACGATGTCAGAGTTTGCTCGGGCAAAGCTTTCCACCCCAACGCTCTCCAGCTCCTCGGGATCCAGCCCACAATAGTTGAAAAAGCGCTCGACGTCCGCTCCAGCCCGGGCGTATCGGTCACTCAAGTCTGACTTGGAGCGGTGCAGAGATGGTCTGCGAGCTACAGAACAGCCCAGCTCTAGGTCTGTCGCCGCGGTGGAAAGTGTCTCTTTATCAGAGAGGAGTGAATTGTCACAAGCAGCCAAGGCCTTTGCACTCGGCTTGGGTGGCAGTGGGGGGGCGGAGGAGCTGCTACTGCGGGCCGTTCGGAGGGGCTTGCCATTGCAAATGCGGCGGATGTCAGAGGAGCTGTGGGAGGCGTGAAGTGGAGAGTGCTCGGCCTCGCACGACCTCTCTTCCAACAGCCTGCGACTCAAGTTCAAGTTGCCACACTGGGGACTGTGCCGACCTTGCATCACAGGTGGTACCCGGAGCGAGTCGGCAAATGATGTCGGCAACTCGGATGACCGGTGTGGTGTCCAGCTACGCGCACCAACTTTTTGCGACGATCCTTTGGCGGGCCCTTCGGATGAGGCGGAACTATTTAGAATGTTCTTTAGAATCTCCAGGTTGAGGTTTTCCCGCTTGGTGGTGGTTGCACAGGTGTCTGATTTGGCGTTGTTGTTGGAGGCTTTCAAGCCAGACCCCACACCACTACTCCTCTTGACAGGAATCGGGCAGACGGGGGGCTTAGCCAGGACTTGAGGTTTGATGGGCTCCTGCTTAGCATTGATGACCTCCTGGCTCTTCACGTACTTGGCTTTGTCAGCCTCCAGCCGCTCCACGGCGCTCAGACGTTTTGGGTTCTGCTCAGTCTGGCGGCGGAAATAGTCTGGGCCCTTGTTGAGGATGCGGAGTGGGACAGCCGACGCAAAGGCCCCGCCTGGTCCGCTGGACTTGCTATCTGCCTGCAAGGTCTCGGTGGGCATCTCGGCTGGACTCTCGGCGGTCGCCGTGGTGAATTCCGCAGTGGACAGGGGTCTTCAAGGGGCAGCCTGGAGGAACACACATCAAGCCAGATGAGCGGACTGTTAATCCCGTCTTCACTGGCTGTCAGCAGTGAGGCCTCATAGTCACAGCTCATTAATTAGGCCTCCGTCCTCCACGCAGTCAGACCCCGCACAGCGGAAAAAGGGAGCACTCAGTTCCAGTCAGTGTCAGCGCACCCTGACAGGCTGGATCAGCTGGGAGGGAAAAAAAAAACCTCGTCGCTGCTTCTTTGTTCCTGGCCGAGGATGAGGACCTGAAAAACACAAGGACCAACCCGGTTAAGGGAGCAGGTGACATCACGTTCCTAGCAACAACAGGAAGAGCTGAAATTCAGATCTACTGTTGGCTGATGATGCAAGTACTGGAAAACCAACCTAAAGAATGACTTATATTTTGGGAACAGCATTAGTGGGAACGAGATGAGGCTGATATTTTGCAACCAGGAATGTGTAGGGTCATTGTTTGGTGGTCTGTTTTGTTTGTTCCCATAATCCTTTATGCAATTGATCACTATTGACATGTATTTACAATTCAATCTGTGTGTGTGTGTGTGTGTGTGTGTGTGTGTGTGTGTGTGTGTGTGTGTATAATTTAAAAATGATAAAAGCAAAAAACGAAGGATATTTTTCCATATAGATTAAAATGTAAATAAATTACCAAACAAGTTATAATCTAGCAATCTGATAACCAGAGAAAGTTATAAAGCGTGAAGTTTTAAAAAGGCACCTTTTTATTAAAGTATCTGCCAAAGGCAAAAATGTAATGCAATATAAAGAAGAATGATGCAGCCTTCAACACTTCCCAGGAGGTAAAAAAAAAAAAAAAGAAATTTGAAAAACTTTCTTGGAGGCAAAATTTTGTTTTTCCATCTTTGAACCGTGATGTTGATAGCAGCCACAAGTGTTCAGAAATGTTCCTTGAGAAAGCTGTTTACATTGACGGATTGAAAGATTGAAAAATCGGTTCTTAAAACAACTTTGATTTACAAAGTGTTTTTTAAACACTGGTAAAATGTTTTAATAGTGAGAAACACTCATGACATTTTCATTTTGCAGTACACTTCATTATCTTTGACAACAGTCGAACTAAATCTTTACCGTAACTGTAAGAAAAACCTGTTAACAAAACACACAGATACATCGACTTTTTGACATTCCTTTGAATTAACTCACAGTGACCACCCTGTTGTAATCAATCTAGAAAAAATATGATATACATAATCCAGTTTTAAACTTAAAACTGTTATTTCACCCATCTGGCCCTTAGCATCATGAGACGCAAACTGAAAGATTAAAATGACAAGAAAATATTGCTATATCAATCGTATACACTATAAATATTATGACATCCTTGTGATTACTTGTGCCAAAAATTGGAATCATGGTTTGCAATAAAGTACATCATGTTACATACGGTAAGTGTATATTTATAAAGCTATTCAATTAATTTAAATTCATTTGAATTCATTTAAAGAATTCAAAAAAGTTATATAAACATACAATATATTACTACAAATGATTTAGCGTTATGTCAAAAAACACTGTATTAAATATATTGTACTCTACATGTTATTATAGAAAAAAAAACCCAGCAAGAAATAAAAACAAGTTTAAAAAAATATATAAAAAGATGAATTGTCTCAATAATAACATTACTACTAATAGTTTACAAATTATAGCTAAGACAAAAGGTTATATTAGAAAAACTAGAATTAGTTCCAACAATTCTAAGAGTTCAAAAGTCCAAGGTCTTGTCAGCACATTAGTGGCTCTTGGAGCTGGACACAGTTATATATTTTGTGAATATTTTTTGACATCGGAATTTCACAATAATTATAGTAAATTGGCTGTACACCTTTTAATAAATGTCAAGAAAAACAGCAGACAACTTGCCTTTAATGTTAAATTATGCTTTAAACCTTGAAATAATATTTATATGTTTATAGAAAGAGGTCCATTATTAAATGCCTAAAACGCATAGAGAGAATGGACCTTAAAGATAATAAACATAATTACAGATCCCAGGGGATTCTAAACCACCGGTCATTTAGAGAATAATAATTGTGATTAACGCTTCCCACAGAAACATTGCCTTTAATCTCCTGGTTGAGAGCTGTGGCCCCTCCCCTAAAACAGAGTAAACGCAGCTGTGGGACCCTAGCCAACAGTCATCTCACATCCTTCACCCCCTCCAAAGTTCATCGCAATGATCCGAGCCAACGACAACCACCTTCACCCTGATCAGCCCTGAAGAACAACACTCATCTAAGCAATCTTGGCTTAAACTGCCATTAACATGTAACAATGGTTTCAATGTTATTGTGTTAAGATTGATTACCTTCATTAAGGGCGGAGTCAGAATGAACGGAATAAACAGCATCGCAGGTTCATGTCAGGGCTTAAACGAACGTGTGGCCTTTTGTTACAGGGCCTCTTTATTCATAATTTCTTTTTCATTCACAGTGAGAACAACATTTCTGCTGTTCTCTTTATTCACACTATGGAACTGATTTCCATGTTTTCTACCAGAAAAAGTAATTAATTTTAATTTAAAAATAAGATTTAACTACATTGATAATTATATGGATATGAGTGCATGCACACGTGGTTGGTTACATATTTTTTCATATAAATGAATAGTATTATACACATTTATTTATAAAAGGTTTAACAAAAACACGTGGATGATTCGTTATTGGGGTTAAGTCAGCGTTTGATAAAACAATGAGATTTTATATTTATTTGTCAAACATTTTTATCCAAAGCCAACTACAAAATGAGAAGCATTTAAATCAACTTGTTTACAAATGAAATCAGTAAATGCTTTACACAAGGCTATATCAAGAAATACACTTAACAGCATGAAAGACGTGAACAAGCAGAAAGTATGTATTATGATTTATTTCCTTCAAAATTAAGGTGCTGGCAAATAGACAAAATTCAAAAGGGTTGTCTGATGCTTTTTAACACTTATTCAACGCTTTTTTTTCCCAACATAAATCTGGTTAATCCGTTATGAAGTTTCTTTTTTTGTTTTATTTATGAACACATTTTAAAAACTGGAACCATTACCACAAAAGGTACGTAAAAGAATTGTACTAGTACATTTTTAACATTTACTATTACAGTCTCAACACAGCGCTGAGAAACAGCACGCGGCGCACAGATCCTTCGCTGAGATTAGTCAGACAAACATCATGAACGTGTTTCTCTATAATTTCCTTCTTTAGCTCAATGGTTATTTTATTTTAAAACGTTGCTCTTGCATTCATTTCTGAACATTTTCATTCATTTTGTGCTTTCTGCTTTCCTCCTCACTTCCCTTCGATTCATAGAGGGAGTTTGGTAGAGTAATCGTTCAAACGGGTTAATTTTTGCTAAAAAAAAAAAATCTTCACACTACATGCAGTATAGTACTTATTTCTGTTCTATCCTTCTCTCCGCGGTCGACACGTGAAAGCCTGAAAATAACATCAAATGACCATTCAATGTTAGTGAAGCGAGGTGTATGTTATGAATTTTGCACTGTATTTCCTCCATATCCAAAAATGTGTATTTTTGTCCGGCCGGTCCGGACCCTTTGTCACATGTTAGAACCCAATGTAGTCCGCAAATCAAAATATTGGCCCACCCCTGATCTAGATAAGCAAAAATGTGTCTATTAATGAATCTATACCTAAGAAAGTATATCGTTAATAGTTAATCGTTTTTTCTGAGCTCCCCTTTAGCTAACTCTGTTTATTTTATAAAAGCTATTGCATAAATGAAGTAATACTATCAATAAAATATTATATTATATTATTCTTATTCCGCCAACATTTGATTTAGTTTTCAAAGTTTTATTTTGTCAGAATATGTAATACAGTAACTTATTGTATCCATCAACTGGGGGTAATGTTTTTTTTTTTTATTAAAATTTGACGCAAATAAAAGTCAATTTGTCAACAAGTTCTAGTAATAGTGCAGTCCTGCAAAGAAGCATATGCTGAAATAAATACCAACTCCCACTACATTACAACGGAACATTTATCACTACAGCTTTACAGCAGAAAATACTGTATCTTGGGGAAGAAACTTGTGAACTGCAGAACATAAAGCCGCTGAACTGAGCCACATGCGTTTCCCATGTTCGGAATGTGTTTTAGCACCCAGCACTGCAACTGTGTGCAACCACCAAAGCCACATGCGAGTGCACTTCAGGCCAATACAAGAGCTGACAAATCCTGAGAAGAAAAGCCAAAAAAGGCCACGTCATCCACCAACACCACTCCTTTTTGAGTTGGTATGAGAGAACATTGTGTTTTCATTTTGTGATCATATCTTTCACAACAATGTTCACACTCAAAACCAAAAATATGCAAGACAGCATGTGACTCAAAAAAGCAACAATGCCACAATAGTGTCTACATGCTGATGCCCGGTGTGTTCGCTCAAGACTCGAGTCTGTCGAGTTTATTAGCAAACTCTTTAGGATGACATAAAGCACCAGAGTCCCACAGGGAGGACTGGGTTGCACGGGGATGGATAAAACCACCAGAAGATTGGATTTCAACTGCAATATTTTTAAGAATGTCCTGCAGGAATATTTGTCAGTCTGCAGACAACTAGAATATCCTGAAAAATACACGTTTTCTTAAAAAGTCATTTTCTTAACATTTTAGTTAATACGTTCTGGTAGAAATGAATCAAGATGTCTAAGACTTAGACCTTTTTAGAAGGTAAAAAAAAAAAGTATTTAATTTAGCAGTCCTGGCATATCACTTTATTATATTTGTATTACAGTACAGTACATATGCAAATATAAACACACTGGGACCTACCCCTAGCAGCGTAAAAAAGAAAAACAGAATACACCCATATATGGACATTGAAAATGAAATCATAGCACCCACTGCAGGAGATATACTCTACTGCATTTTAAAATAATGTTCAGAATTGTTTTTTTTTATGTATTATTCATGTCAAAAAGCCACAAGTTAGGTTTTTTTTAAAAGTAGTATTGTTAAGAGAAGTATTTTAGAATTCTAGAATTCAGAATTTTAGATTTCTAGAAAGTCATAACACAAAGGAGATGCTTACGTTCACATATTAACATAATTTTTTGTGTGCCTTTTGCTATTTGCACAGTGCTTATATTCGTGTAAACACGGTATTCCCTGCTGGAATGCCACAAGCTGGTCATTATCTTCTAATCAAAATATACAGCGTAATGCAAAAACCAAATGTTTCCACTAGGCTTGGAACAGAACATACCAAAAACACAACATGAGGACTAATTCATACGAATGAGCTGCTATACATCGAGTGTCAAGCTGTAATGGCCGTGTGGTGCAGTAAGACGAGACTGAGCGTCAGTCGGGCTGGTCTGGTGCATCATGACACCCACAGATGAGGCTAAATGCAGCAACACCACGTTTGAAACCACACAGAAGCAGTAAAGTATTAACCACCCAGAAATGGCTTGTCTCAATCATCGAAACCATATATCCTTGTCTATACTTTTTAGACGACTAAGTAACACAACTGGCCCAGGAGTCTGGACGAAAGATCACCACTGTTAGCAGAATGTGGTACAAAATTGACAAAAATTACAAAACCGTAATAACGTCACATGTGTACCATTTGTTTTGTACAGTAACCTAGAGTACAGGGCCCCCCAGTTTAATATGCACATATTAAAGTGTGCATACTAAAAAGTTTGTGTACTTTGACAATTAAAATTCTGGGTTCAAAAATGTTTTGGTATTTTGACTAAACTTGACTAAGTTTCAAAGTGTGACACCGCACGCACAATGGGTTCAGAAGCATCCAAGTGAGATCACACACACTTGTTGAGACTCAATGAAAAGCTTACGGTTGGTTTTGTTAATGTGTGGGCGTGGCCAGAGTTTAAGAACACTCCCAGATAAGTACAGTACGCACAAACTCTCAAGTTTGATTTGCTAAAAGAAAATGTAGCACAATGGCAATGCATTACAATGAATGACAAATTATGACAATGATGTCATTAGAACAGTAAAGAAAAATGTTCCTTCAGAAGATTCAGAAAATTACTAACAAACAATTTATTAGCATATACAGTGTATATATATATATATATATATATATATATATATATATATAACATTATAAGATACAATACATGGAATGATATATTAGATATAATATAAATATAAAATTATATATATACAGGTGTATATATATATATATAGGTATATATATATATATATATATATATATATATATAATATTGTGTGTGTGTTTGTGTGTGTGTGTGTGTGTGTGTGTGTGTGTGTGTGTGTGTATTAGGGCTATCAAACAATTACATTTTTTTAACTAGTTAATCGCACTTCCTCAACCAAATTAATCGCGATTAAATCACAAAAAATTTTAGTATTTACAGTAATTTAGTACTTTAGTATTAACAATTATTAATAACATGAACAAGTATAGAATCTTGTAATATTGAATAATGAAGCGTAAAATGTAAATTAAGGTAAACTCAACACAAAATAAACACTTGTTTAAATACTGTAATATACCGTTTTGACTAAAGAAAACAATGGGTAAGCCGGTCATAATAATTAAAAAAGAAATAAGTAATTTATTTTGAGGAAAAGAGACAACGGATATGTATTTGAATATTTGTGTGGCAAAAGTATGGCACTGATAATTAGTCTAGCTGAAAAGACTGATCACACATTTTTATCTAAAGGAACAAAAGTGCGCAAGTGCGCATGCGCACGCAGTCGTCTGAGAGACTGCAAATAATTGAATTGCACTCTATTCTTTCTATAAGTGCGCTGTGAAATAATACTGAATGGTTTTGAAGTGAAACTCAAAAACCGGCAAAACCGTAAATAATGGAAAACCGGAAGTGACGGAAAAACCGGAAGTGCGATTAATGGCGTTAATAAAATTTGACGCGATTAAACAAATTTAATTAAACGCATGAGTTACCGCGTTAACGTTGACAGCCGTTGTATATATATATAAATATTTTTTTTTTTTAATATTATATTGTCATTAACAACTTAGTGTAGTAAATTTTATTTTAGCATTAAAACAATCATTAAAAGCCTGAGAAGATAAAAATGCCAGCATATGTCAAATAAAACATATTTACATAAAACATAAACATTTTGCATTACCTAAACAGAACCAGATTGGTTCTTGACTGGATTTGTGGTTGTGGCAGTAAAAGAACTAACACATTTGGAACACATTTGGGATAACAATGGCTCTGCAGAAAATCAAAGCTCTTCTCTGATTTACATCTCAAAGCCAGTGATGGAAGAAATCTTCTGAAAAGACACCTTAAGCTACATAACCGATCTGATAAAACCCTGTTCTGACATCAGGAATACACTTAATGCAGACGGTGCTTTGTCAATTGCAAACACAGCTATAAATATTGTGCTGCACGACGGCTAAAATCAGAGAACCACACAAGTTTATATTTATTCCCAGTTGCAAGCAGAGCTTTTAGCACATCTAATGGGTTTCTTTTCCTGTGGGTCAACTTTTTTTATTTCAAGAATATGAGCGTCATTAAAAAGAACCATTTTTCAGAGGGAATGATGTAATTTCACACTGTTTGTTGCGACTACAGCAAAAGCCTTTTTCTCTTGAAATAGTTAAAATAGTGAAAATGCTTAAGAAAATTAAGTAAAGCGAGTGAGTTTATTAATATTGCAACTAGGCACAATATCAAAATTGTGTATCACACAGAGTGAAGTGAACGAACACAAACCCGGAGCAGTGGGCAGTCTTTTAGTCCAGGAGCATCCAGGTCAGTGTCTTGCTCATGGACACTTGTAGGACTGCCACATCAGGACACATTTAAAGGTGAATTGGCTCTTTGGTTCAAGTCACAACCACAACTTTGTGGATTGAATCGATTCATAAATGTAATTATTTATGAACTGGACCAATTTTTCCAGTTCGAGTTTAAAGCTAATCTGTGTGTCACAAAGTGAGCAAATGTTAACAACTTGACAAAAAGCACCTGACACAAAATAACACTAACCCTTTGTTTATACACCCTTGTTCCAGGGAAACTACTCTCATTGTCCAGCTAAAGTGAAAGTAACAGGTCAAGCAGAACTTCATTGTGTTTTATTCTTTGTGCCACTCTCAGTCACTGAACTACATCTATTTCGTTTGTAACTGGAACCACTACCAACTTTGGGCTGATGGCAGATGCACACCCCAGAAAAGTGGCGTCTAAATACACTTACTGACACACTCAATTATACCTAATCAACAATTTGGAGTATTCAATTCACTTGAAGCTGTTTATTTAGGACATCATGACAAACAAGTTCGTCAAATGAGTTAAAACTACTAGAAGCAAACCAGAGCGCATCCTCTCTTCATGCACGGACATCAGAACTCACAAGGTTTCTCACAAGAACAAAGTATGACCATATCAGTCCAGCTTTCGCATTCAATTTACACTTTTCCTGAATAACATGTAAAACCCTACGGTTTAAAATAAAACGGTTTAGCTATATTCAAGAAAGCTTGTTCCATTACTAGCCATTGCAGCGCTGCGCTCACAACATTTAGGCCAGTTAGTAATATGAAAAAAAAATTCTAAAACATAAACAGGCGGAAGATCTTGTGAATATTTAGCACCTATACTCTGAAACGTTCTGCCTAGCGTGATTCAAGGTTCAGAAACAGTCAGTTTAGATCTAGACTGAAAACCCATGATCGCAAGTGACATAAAACGTGTTTAACTTCCCCAATAAAAATCCCAAATAAGTCTCTGCACATTGTAAAGTTAGATTCAAAGACTCCCAAAATGCTAAATAAATGACGAGGGAGTACGGTTAAGTACGGTTATCCTTTTTCTCATTAGCCATCTTATTAAACCTGCTCCATGTTTGCTATCACCCTGGATGGAGACATGTCACCAACCTGCATGTGGTTCAGGTATTAAGCGGCTCCACGCTGGTGTCCGAGCTGCCCTTGTCCCCCAACTGCTGTGGGTTATCAGCAGGGGTGATACCTGGAAAGCCAGAAAATAAACAGGGAAACTCATTAATGTTCTAGAAAGATCGCAATGTGAAAACACACATACTGGAAAAACATTGTGTCTTCATCCTGGACCGTCCATGCACATGCAATGCATAATTCTTATATTTCTCCATGAGAGCAACAACATGGTCCTCGTTGGTAAAAGCCATGAACTCTGGTCAAATCGAGGAGTAAAGGCTAAATGAGACCTGTAAGGATGTTACAGTGGAGAAACACAGAGAGTGAATAATGACTGTTGCTGTGTTGTGTTCACAGTGTTCTTTCCCTTACATGGTGTTAATGAATCATCATGACACTTCAGAAAGCAGCAGATGTTAGTGCTTTGCAGACTCAGGGCTGCACTTTATCATTTATCTGGGGGAGATCCTCCCTATCTGGACGTCTAAGTAATGAGAAGACCTGTGGAATTCTCATCCAAACAAAGTCTCTGCTAAAGGCTGAAGTGGGATGAGACCCTTTAAGTAGAGCAATAATCCCATCATCACCTCTCAGTTTTTTAAACAAGCCACAAGGCAGAAGTTAAACAATAACCAACTTACTTGATTATTACTCAATAAGAATGAGGAAGAAATGTTTTTCCTAACCATCACAAAATGAGAAGTCTAAAGGGTAAATACATCTTCTCTTTACTCCCTAAATTCATATTCACAATAATGATTTTATCTGAGCTGTTATCGAACATTTACATTCCACCGGTTCATCCTTCACATTAAACGCTTTGAAATCTCACAAGAACACGGGATTAAGATAAAGAGGTGAGATGTGGTTGGAGCTAAGAGTTCTAGTAGCTAAAACCACACCCATTGTTTACTTTAAATTAGCTTATTTTTAAACAAAACACACGTTGTGTTGATTAGGTTAGCTGGGGCCTTGTGGTCAAAGAGTTGCAATCAAGAGGTTGCAGTTTTGAATCCCAGACGTGCCCCAGGAAACCACAGCTGCCCACTGTTCCGGGTTTGCCCACCTCAATGTCCACCTCAACGTTTTAGTAAAATGCCAGGCAAACGGTTCTAACCGGGCCCTTTTTCCTCTCAGCATTTACAAATGTATATATGCTAAGCTTCAGTACAAAATATACAAAAATGTGTTTGGTAAAACAATACATTTATAAATAAAGATGCACCAATACCACTTTTTTGGAAAACGAGTATGAGTACGAGTACTTGCATTTCAGTACTCGCCGATACCAAATACTCAATAAACACATGGTATAAATTTACAGGTAGCAACTTTAGTCATATAACTAAAAAGGGGGGAGAATTTGAAATTAAGAACATTTATTTAAAATGAAAACATGTTGTTTGCAGCATATTACAGGACACATAATTATAGAAAATTCAAACAGTGACAGTGCAACAGGTTTTTTTTTATCAAAATGAAATAATATGTTAACATTTGTATTGTTTTAACTTATTTTTATTTCATGTAGATAACCGTAAATTACAAAAAAACGAGTTCAGCTAGGTTTTCACAGACTGGTCACCCTTTACCTTAGAAATTCATGAATTAATGTGTTGATAATAATTACACCGTCATCACCATGCATGAGGCGCTGCTTTAAAAAATGATAAAAGAGTACGGGACACAACCATATTGATTCAAAACGGGACGCGCAATTTCAATCTCAAATACGGGAATTCTATATTTCAAGGAACGTGTGGCGATCCGTGAGTTGTGTTTAAAAGCCAACTCTTTCTACTCGCGGTCATGTTGGGTTCTTAGGCGCTTGATTAAATCACTTGTGTTAAAAGCGCTACATTTGAGTAAAACTTGCGGTGACCGTTGGATCATCTTCATTCACTTTGAAACACACGCGGCTGATGAGTGTCTCACTGCGGAGCTCTGAGCTGTAGTGATGTTAGTGTGTGTGTGTGTGTTTGTGTGTGTGTGTGTGTGTGTGTGTGTGTGTGTGTGTGTCGTTCACGCTCCGCCGCTCTGAGAGCACAAGCGCGCGCTTGTGATTAACCCTTTTTACGCAGCTCTTTACTTTTCAGTCATTTGGCAGACGCTTTTATCCTAAGCGACTTACAAAAAGGGGAGCAAGTGAAGCAATTTGTATAAAACAAGCTACAGTAGATGTCTACACAGGCTATATAAAGAAACATACTCAAAACAAAATCACTAAATCAGCGTTAACGATCAAACATTTCACTTCCGGTATTGACTTCCGGTATCGGCGGACTTTTTACGAGTATTTTAGAACATGTGGTATCGAGCTCGATACCGATACCGGTATCGGTATCTGTGCATCCCTATTTATAAACGGTGCGTGCAAAAAAAATATAAATAAAATATATATTTGATCATACATAATATGTATGTATATACATAAAAAAAGCACATAAATATTTCACTGTCTCTCCAGTCTCATGACTTTAAAAAGCATTTTAAGAATACATGGTTAAAAATTAAAGCCACTATACAATTATGGCTAGGGATGTACCGAATTTTCGGCCACCGAAAATTTTCGGTCGAAAATGGCCAAAAAGTGCGAAAGTTGATGACGTAAGCAGAGGCCGTAAGAGCGGCGGCATATAGCGGAGCGCCGATCACAAACTCCCCGCGACAGTCACTTTTCACCAGTGGCTCTTAATAAAGAACATTCTCTCTCTTCTTACTCCGTTTGAGCAGCAAACTAAAGAGATCAGTTCATCTGATGCATCTGGAGCGGACGCTAATCCTTTAGCGCAGCTCTAAAGCGCCCAAAGTGGCGGTAAATACCACGGTACCACATGAAAAGTCCGCGCTTAGAGTCTGTCAGCGCACAATCCGTAGCAATATGTTCGAATCCTCTGGAGAAGCCACCAACTGCAGAACCGCAGAATGACAGTCTGAGGCGCCGAAAGTGGGCGGAGCAAGTATTGCCTTAAAAGGCTTTTTGTACTTCCGAGTTTGCTACAAAGTTTAAACCCCGCGTTAATAAAGTTATAATCATGCATTCTTTTTAAACGATTTAATTGGCCTTATTTAAATACAGTCTCAAATCTTTCTCAAATGTCAGTCAGATGACAAGCTCAACATCAACCTATTTATACTATTATTAAGACCTGCAGAGAAAATGTTGTATCCTTTGCACTTGTTCTGAATGCACTTTAAACTTAAATGCAATTTGTAATGGAGAAACATTTAATTTTACAACATTTCAGCAGGCCAGTAGGTCAAGTTAAACATTTTAGTTTGAATTATATTTTATACTCTTGAGTGTTGCAATATGCTTGATAAATATTTGCATATTGGTAACACATTTTATTTAATTTATTCTTTGAAACGTAATTATTAATTTATGGAATTGCAATGCCTTTGTTTTAGTAAATTTAGTACACCATCATAGCAATAAATGCAATTGTTTCGGTGTTTCGGTTGTCGGTTTTTGGCCAGGCTTTCATCTTTTTCGGTTTTCGGTTTCGGCCAAGAATTTTCATTTCGTTGCATCCCTAATTATGGCATTTTGGGGCTTCTCATCTGCAGAATTTTGAAGATTCTTTGTCTTGAACGTGATGATTCTTCACACACTTAACAAGCTTAAAATTTAACATGTGTTTGGTTCCAGGCTGTAAGCATGATATTTTAGTTAAAATGGATGTGCATGATATTTTAGTTGTGCTCTGAACCTTTTAGAAAAATAAACTCAAGTGGCCAGTCAGTGAATTGCACTTAATTATTTTCAGTCATTTCTATATTGATTATGATTTATCACACGTGTCTATCCTGACAAAAAAAATACTACATTCTTTGAGCAATACCCATGTCTGCACAAACACAAATCTTATATTGATAATCTTCTAAACAATATGAAATTTGTAAAAAAAAAAAAAAACAAATATATGAAACATAATGCACATGCTGCCCTATTGATCATAACGCCAAGAGCTTACTATTCAAGAGTAAAGCATTTGCTTTTTGATTGGAGACAGGTTTGTAAATCACTCAGATTTAAAAATAATTTTGTTTTGCTTGGGGGGAATTTTTCTTCTCACACTGTCAAAAGGGAACCATTTGGAATGATTTTGAAATATTGAATAAAACAGAAGGAACTTCATGGAAACTAATAAGTGCCTTGCTACAATGGAAAAACAATCACTAAACATTAAACACTAAATACAATTCTTCAGGCTGGGTGGAAACATTAATTTTAGTTTAGTTTAGTTTATTTGTTTGTTTAGCCCTTTTAAATCAACCAGTGTTGAAACAAAGTGCTTCACAGATAAAAGGTCTTACACAATAAAAACACATTTAGGCTGAAAAGACAAAACAGAGCATAGAAAAAGATTTCATAGTTCAAAGAGTAAAAACACCGGATACACTCAGACAGTACTGAAAGCCATTGAGAACAAGTGCGTCTTGAGCAGGGATTTAAAATTGGGCAGAGACGAGGTCTCAGAAGTCTGATGTTCAGCGGCAGCTCGTTCCATAGTTTCGGAGCTGCCACTGCAAAGGCTCTGTCCCCTCTGAGCTTCCACTTGGTCACAGGTACACTCAAGAGAAGCAGGTCGGCTGACCTGAGTGACCGTGCTGATGTATACGGATGTAGAAGCTCGGAGAGGTACAGAGGAGCAGCACCATTTAAACATTTAAAAACAAGTAACAGGAGTTTAAAATGGATCCGGAATCGTACGGATCCAAACTTAAAATGAAGGTGAAATGAAGTATAAAAGGCTTAAAAGGAAAGCTGACGTGTTGCAGGAAACAGGCATGTTAGAGATGTGACAATGGAGGTGTGTTCTGAACTTTTCAGAATGGAGGTGTGGCGGCTTCTACAGAGGGACTTTTGTTTACCGGTACGGCCCATGTAAAGGAGACTGGACTTCTTCCAGAAAGGAAATAAAAATGTTTGGTAATACATGGAAGCAATTATCGTCATTATTCTAAAACATACTCTACTGTGTGTGCATGTGTGTGTCCTGCTCTGTGATTGGGTGGCCACCGATCCTAGGGGTGTTTCTTATCTCTAGGCCCAGAGTTGATGGGATGGGCTTCCAGCAAAAATATATTTATAAAATAGATGGTACCATCTTGAAGGAAATTATTATTTGTGTTGTTGCTTACGCAGTATATGATCCTATAAATGTATAATTCACAGATGTATCAACATTCCGAAAAGCTAAATGAGAAACCCAGAAATCCTATAATCCTTAAAAATGCTTACAAATGCTTTAGAATGTCCACTAGCATCATTGTGAGGATGCTTGTCACCTGTTGTAATTACTCAAATACAAACCATGAATTTAAAGATCAATTTAAAAATAATGAAGGGAAATATACAGAATGTGAAGTTTAAATAAAACTGCAGCCTCTCCAAATTACTTACAATAAATATAGCGTATTTACACAAGGGAAAAAAAGAGGAGCTTATATTTGAGTAAATATGGTAATGCTGGGGTCGACAATATAAATGGCCCGGTGGCCCGGACGTACTTTCAAAACCAACCGGGCCACCAGATCGGTCCATCTGATGGCCCGGTGTGCCAGTAAAAATGACTCGATAGAAAAAAATCCAATTTCTCATTATTTACCTGAATTTCTGTTTAAATGTTTCGATCGCTAACTACTGCGTATCGTATACCGCGTTATGCGATCCCGACAGTCCTAGACTAATGTGCAGCGAGTTTTTGGTGCTCCGCCTCCAAACGGTGTGTCACTCACTCCTGCAGAAGTGCCGAGTCAGTGCGCGTGTGCTGCAGCGGCATGTATAGTATGTACAAGTAGCAAGTTCCTCGCGAATAATCTCGTCTGGACATCAAAAACGAAAAACAAAATGAAAAAGCAGCGCGGAAACTGCTTAGCGATAATTTATTAAAAGAAAAGTTTGTTAAATAAGGAAACGCTAACGCGGCTTTCTTTACGTTTTCACGACTATGCAATAACGACGCGCTTTACTATTAAACCATAATACAACAGCCAAAGTACCGTCATGAATATTACACGAAGAACAGAGTATCTGACGCATGATGTCCGTCACATTAAGACGAAGTCTGACGATGGTCTTTAATAAAAATATCCAAGCACTCTGGGAGTTAGTTTTAATTAAATGATAAATTGAAATATATTTTTGTTTTTCCAGTTATTTAAAAACATCATTCACTATGGCACTTTGATTAAGTCACTGCTGTGATGCTGCTCTTTTTATATGTAACATGTTACATTATTTGCACTTGGACAATAAATGTTCTTTTATTATTGATGTTTTTCAACTGATACTGATTCATTCTGAACAGAGCAAACCAGACACTGCAGGGGAACTATGACTGCCAAACTGCCAAAAACAGTTAAAAATTTCAAACTTTTTAAGATTGGGTGCAGAATAATTTGTGCAGTAGCAGCTCAGTCAGTAGAGCTGGGGTTGGAAACACCAGATCATGGGTTCGATTTCCAGTAAAAACTGTACAGTTTTTTCAAATCTTAACACATTTTTAATGACATGAAAGTTGCTTTGGATAGAAGCATCTAACTGACCGTATGAAGTAAAAAAAAAATAATAACAAGTGCGGTATTGGGAGCAAGACACAAAAATGTTTCCCACTGGGCGCCACTGAGCTAAGTGACATGTTTCAGGAAAGAAGAAAAAAAAAAATCACGAGAGGAATTGAGGGAAAGCAAAAGAGAATACGAAAAGAAAAGGCAGAGAATTGCACTTGTTCTGTTTTTGATTAGTTTTGCTGCACTTTGCACTAAACCTACATTAAACAAATGATTTTCATGTTGTTCAAGCTACAGTCATTTATTTCTTTTGTGATTTTTTGGGATCAATACACAACACGTCGACCTGGGCCAGTTGATTTGATAGTCGGGCCAGTAAACTTCAAAAGTTACTGGCCCAGAGGGCCAGTGGAAAATTTCCCTTATTGTCTACCCCTGTAATATAAGAAATATTTACAAGAATTTTCACAAACAGAATCCCAAACACATAATGTTTTGTAACACAACTCGATGGTTTTGAGGAGTATCTGCACAGCCTAGTGGGCATCATAATGGGTTTCACACAAGTGCGCAGGGCTTTCTCTGGTCATTTGCAGTCTATGCTGGGTTTGTTTGGTATACTCCCTAATGGATATGCAGCGTTCCTACAGTGTGAGAGGAGCGATAACATAGTGCTGAGTAAGGGTTGCTGCAGTGCCTGCATGATGCCTCACAGCCTTCATAAGTTTGGTAAGAGCTCAGCAGCTCCAGCTTTCCTTTCAAGCATTAGCCAAGGACACAAACTTGCACTGCACTATAATTAATAAATGATTTTTAGAATTTGTTATACACAAAAAGCCCCTATTCAGAAAATGCATAGATCCCATTGCCACTAACACAAAACTGTGTATGAGTGGACAAGAACTGTGTGTGTGTGTGTGTGTGTGTGTGTGTGTGTGTGTGTGTGTGTGTGTGTGTGTGTGTGTCAGGAGGAATGTGTGCTAGTTTACCTTTTCTTTTCCTCTCGGGTGTTTACATTCTTCTTTTGTGCTCACATTTATGTTTTATTTTTTTCCTGTTTACTTCCTGTACATGTTAGAATGCTAATATTTAGTATTTTTCTATATTTACATAGTATGTATATTTATGTACTACAGCCATTTTCATTGTATACTTTTTGTAGCCATAAAATTAAAGAATAAAATTAAAGAATATTTTTTAAACAAAAATGACAAAACTGTTACATAATCAGCCAGTGAAAATGGTTTTATTCTAAAGACATTTAATTTCAATTAAATTTAACACATTGCAATATTTTTATACTTGCAATCATATATAAAATTAGTTCATGAAATACTAAAATAATACAAAACAATAATTACGAGTTTTATTCCAGATAAACATTAAATATTGTGATTAACATCAAATATTGTGATAATGATATACTCTATTAAACCAACGCGGCCACAGATTGATTGATTATTCATGGCATATACATTTTTTTTATTATGTACAAATAAAGCATACAAGATTGTATCAAGCCAAGTTAAAATTCATATAAAAAACATTTCCATAAACATATACGGTACATGAAATATTCAAATAAACTTGACAATATGTACCTTTAACAAACACTACATTAACATGTAAAAATAAGTCTTTCAGTGTCTCTTGATTTAAAAAAGTCTGTCTCATGGTTTTAAAAACCAGGCCCTCCAGGACTGTGTGCTTGACATTTAAAGCCACTTTGCAATTCTGGCACTTTGGGGCTTATTCTCCAATGAGTAGATAATACGACATCTTGAGTAAATGACTTCTTCGTGTCTTTATTTAAAAGAGTATGTATTTCGTTTAACACGGCCACAGAAAAATGGAACTTGACATCTGTGTGACTCTTCCATGAGCATCTTATATGTTTGTAAAAGGTAATGTTGGAAACACAGACATGACTCAAAAGTCATGATGTTACCTTGTTATTTTCAAATATGCCTGGTCATGCTTGTAAAAAACAAAAGGTGGGAAAACTTTAATGTGTCAGCTAGAGAGATAAGTATGTGAACCATGTAAAGGTTTTACAGAATGTAACGGTAAAGTACAGTCGAATGCACAACAGAGTACAGTAGAGCAAGCCTGGATGGGGAAGGAATCCATGGGGATGGATACCTTACATATGCTAATATTAACGAGTCAAGAGTAATACTGACATATTA
The DNA here is from genome assembly GCA_028031935.1 of Paedocypris micromegethes. Taxonomy (NCBI): domain Eukaryota; kingdom Metazoa; phylum Chordata; class Actinopteri; order Cypriniformes; genus Paedocypris; species Paedocypris micromegethes. Next base: position 27,657,789 of record CM051493.1, read on the forward strand.
ATACAGATTAAAATATTGTCATGATTAAAAAAGGTGTTGCATCTTGAGATATTAATGAGATAACAACACAATTTAATTTTACGTTTGACACGTTTACGTCAGAATAAATCGCAAAACATCGCATGTGTGCAACCAAAATCTCAAGTGTATGTATTTTGCTAATAAATATATAATTCCCATCTTTTGGTAACAAGATACGACAAATGGTTCAAATTCTCTCGGATGCAACAAAGCAGCGAAATTACCATACACTGGGCCGTGATTCTGACACAGAGATCAACACACACACACACACACACACACACACACACATAAACACACACTTCTGCCCACCACCGCCCACTCGTCTCTAATCTAATTACAGATGCTTGTGTCTGCAAACAGCACAACTGAGGCCGGTGGCGAGTAGCAGGCAGATTAAAATTTCATGAACTGAATCTTGCAAAGTCAACCTGATACTGCCGCTCTTTTAATGAGCAGAATCATATGCTGCAGTTTCAGTTTTCACCATGAAAACCGATTAAAAAAAGCTACAGCACAATCTTGCGAAATGGATGGGACATTGATTGGTAGTATTAACAGTATAGACAAGACGCACAATTGAACTTCAACCTGTGTTCTCTTAAACAAAGCTAAAGGTGTGCTGTTTGTCAGTTGCTCAGAAGTACTGTGGGTCCAAAGAGTTTGCGAGGGTGAATTATAGCTTCTGAAAACTGTATTTGATGTGTTGGCTTCCAGATTCTGTAATGTATATATGAAATGTAAGGCATATAGAAGCATAACAAAATCCACAATAAACAAGTGATTATTGAGCCACCATAATAAATTGTAAATCTTACACAATAAAACCATAAATTGATGGATTGCTTTTAGTACAGTTTAAGATAAATACTACGTTTACAGTCATGTTTATGTTGTTAGTGTTATGTATGTTAGTGTTCTTGACTACAAACAGACCATTGTGTTTTACACCAACACTGTGTTTTACACCAACAGTATGAGATATTTTACTGGCTTTTAACATGCATTTTGTAGTTTATTGTAATGTAAGTTTTTACCTGACTGGTAACTAAAAAAATGTGTCACACACACGCACGCTCGCACACACAAACTTCTTACTGTCAAAGATAAAAGGCTATTTATTTTGATAGGCATATAAGATAATGTCCAGATAGACCATGAGAAAGAATGAAAAGAAGATTAAAAAAGAGAGAGAAAGAGAAGAAGAGGAGGTACGTAGAGGAAATAAAAAAGAAAGTTCCAGACGGATTAGCTTGTAGTCTTTTCTAGCACAGGTTAGCTAACGGCAGCGTGCCAACTAGCCGCATTGGCTACCTGGCATTAGCTAAAGAGCTTACAGCTTTAATAGCCAACACTTGTCTGGATATGTTGTTGCTAGTTCTGTCAAAAGTACGAATCTTTCCTCTTATTGAGGAACTTAATGCTGCTTTAATGAGAGGAATGTTTGCCTTACTACAAAAGAATGAGTGTTTGCAAGTACAATAATCCTGAAACAAACTAGCAAAAATTACTTAAACGCTCTGACATTCAGAACTGAAACTCCGCTTTAGGCCTGTGGAATGTTTCTAGTGTGGTTTCTAAGGGGGGAAGGTCGGAGCGCCTAATCCATCCATAAGTGTAAGAGTTTCATCTTTTCGCTCTAAAACTGTCGGAAAAGTCAGCATTTTTTCTTCATGATAAAACTAGTAGCTTGTTCCAGGTTAGTTTTGCGTTTTTCTTCCAAACACTCGAGCCATTCAGAAATGCGTTAAAGCAACTACTGTGTTAATCTGGTTAAAATGCTAAAACCACTGGTCTTCCAATGGTTTGAATTATTTTTAAGTTTATGTTTAAGGTAGGCAGAATTCTAAACTCCGAAACACCATTTTGTTCAGTTTGTGCTAAATTCTAACGTCTGGCTGAGGTGATTTATTGCTCTCTCCACATGAAACGGTTGGAAAATCGAAATAATCCCCCCATGGTCGTGTATAAAGAGATTAATTCTGGCAGTCACCCATCCAAGCAGACAATAATACAGGTTTGTCGGCCGTCCACCGTGAGTCTTTCAATATTCAGCCGGGCTCATGTACAAATTAGAGAGCCATCATGAACGCGTAATAAAAACGGATATGCGACACAAAAAAAAAAATTGAACGAGGCCAACAAACACTTACTTGCAGAAGAACTTTTCTGTGAAGCCCAGACAGTTATGACACATTTCCAGAGTTGTCGTATGAGGAAGCACAATATCACAGTACACATCTTTCGACATACTTCTGCCTCGTATCGATGGCAGTGGGACGACAGCGTCCTTCAAACTAAACAAAATCTTCTCCGGCTGTACATCAGCCAGTAACTCTCCTTCAGCCTCTATTAGTCTAATGCAGTCTGACTTCCTTCCTTAATCACAGGTCAACATTGAACTACTACAGTGGGATATTACTTTTCTCCACTTTAATGACACGTAATTGTCATAGGGAAAACCTGAGGACATGTGATGCATTTCCTCGAGGGTCACATGCAGTTATTGGGTAAAGAACAAAAACAAGCAGACAGAGACCCTGGAGAAAAGTCTTGCACCAATAAAATGGTTGAGAAACGTCTTAATCCCATCAGCAGAGATTGTGGGACAGATTTCAATGGGATTACGGAGTCATCATCGCTCTCACTAGCAACAGCAAGTACAAGTTAAAAAAAGCACAAAAAGCCAAAGAAAGGCCAAATTATACATGTACGTAATATACATAAAAGTAAATATCAAATGTGAAGGACGGATTAATGAGATTATTTTAAATTGGCCTGCACTGGAAAGGAGGAAATCATTCTTTTTATTGTACTTCTTTAATTGAGTCACAAATTTGTGATGTTTCAAAAATGGTAAATGAAAAAGAAAAAAAAAACGTCACTTAAAAATAACATTAATACCTTCAAATGCCCTGGCCTGAACATGAATGTGTTGCAATTCAAAATTGCCAGTTAGGGCTAATGAACAATCACATTCAACAAAACTAATGATTAATTATGCCCGAGAAAAAAAACATGAAAATATACACAAAAAGTAATAAAAACGATTTTTGTACAGTGTTGCTATGTTCTGTAATTATATCAGCTTTGAGACAGTCATAATTATTTCATAATTGCAGTAAGAGTGTTTCAGAGCACGGTTTACATGACCTACGCTGTAAATCGTAAAGATTCAGTGACGCACTGTAATAGATACAGGTTGACAGGAGCTTTTTTTCCTAGAGGTTAGACTATGACTCAAAAATATGACTCATACTGAAATCATGCTGCCAAACAAATTCAACATTACATCGAAAAGTTAGAAAAATACACTATTTACAGAAACAAATGATCGACATACACAACAGTAAACAAACTGTAAAGTTAACTGCTTCTCTTTCATGATTCCAACACTAATAAGCAGAATTATGTTATCTGCGCAAAGGGAACTGTGGGTAGTGCAGAGATGTCTGGCTAGATGGATGGATAGATGGATGGCAATGCTGAATCTTTAAAACTATACTCACTGCTGTTGTGGAGATCATATGTCCTGATGTTAGATTATTCTCACATATTTAGACCATTCAAAAGGATTTGAGAATATTCTCAAAATTACACTTTAGTTTAGCACATTCTGAGACATTTTCCCAACTCAAAAGTCAAAAACAACTGTACACAATTCAACCTGATAGCTAATAAAATAAATACATTTTACTTCAACAAAAGTGAATAAAGCGAGATAAGAAACAAATCTGAATTAATATCAGAAACTATTATTGTACATATACAGTACTGGAATCTGGCTTGCATGCATATTAATACCCAGTTAAAAGACTAGATTTTGGTGGCTGGACAAAATTAAACCATAGACAGAGATAACAAAAGCTGAACATAGTCTACTGTATAAAACTTCCAGGGTACATTAAGTAGAGGCTACATGTGGCTTTTACTACATTCAGTTGCATAGCAGGAAGTCTTTTCTACTGGCTAACACCAAAAACACATCTTTGAGCGACATTCATGTCAGCTTGTTTGGAACATTGCAAATATAGAAAAAGTTTTATTTAACAATTTAGTCTGAAATGTGATGGCTTCAGAAACCGAAACTCATCATTTCTTCATCTAGTACTGCATGAATTAGGTCAAAATGTGATTGGAGCTCATTCATGTGTTTGCGTAAATTATAACCTTTGTCTATTTTTTATGCAAGTGTTTAATTTGATATTTGATTGCTTATTAATTTACCATTACGTGATTTAATAAAAAAATAAATAATAATAATAATTCTGAAATATGACTACAGTATATTTGGGGAAAAATAATTTGACAATAAACCTTTTCTAATAACTTATTGTCATATACATCATTTAAAATTTTAATTAAATCATAATTATTGATCGCATATTTGAGGAATGAGACAATCAGAGTCAATCACAACATATGTACAAAGGATGTGGAAGAATTGAAAAAGAAAAATTGCAAATGACATAATGCATGCACAATTTTAGTTCGTTTCCAACACAAACATTATTCTTACAAAACTGCAGCACAAATCAAAAGATTAAAACAATCAAATTTAAGACAGTCTGGACTCTGGCGAATTTAAGCTTCTATCGAATGCAGGGTGACACGCAGCCTTAATCCTATTGTTTGTGCTAAAACGACTGGGTGATGACTGCATTTATTGCCTTATGGACAAGAGCTACACAAAATAAAGGTAAAAAAAAAACCACATTAAGACCAGACTTGTGAGAAGGCATAGTCATTAAAAGCTGGTAGAAGATTTATCTGCAGAAAAATAGATCTAATTATTTTGAACTAACTTGGGAGGTTTCAACCAATCACAACTTGAAGGGTCATGCCTTTCATCCCATTCAGAGGATTTAGGTCACATTATAATCTTCCAATCAGACAACATTTACATATTAAGCATTATATTCCAATAATTCTCAGCATTATAAATCTATCCACATAATAAAACGGTAAAGAAAAACACACACACATTTCTTTGAATTTTAAAACGTTTATCTTGTCTTTGACTGAATTATTATGTCTTGAATTTCTATGAAAACATTTATGAAAACAAAATCCATATTTCTTATGATGTCGTATTGCTTTTTCATCTTGAGACAAGGGCAGACTATCATCTTTTGACTTTTGAACCTATAGTTCAACCTTGGACATTAATATAAAGAAGAAAATGCATTTAGAAATCATCACTAAGCTAAACATTCAAGATAACAAATGTAAAATCAAGTTCAGTGAAATGTGAACCTTTGTTTATCATTGGAAATAAGCAGACGCCCGATTCACAACTGAGTGATATTTGTGCTTTCACTCTCTATCACAGATTTTCAACTTGAAACACAATTGTGTAATTGTTGCCTCTTGCCTCAAGTTCCCCATCAGTTTCACTCTGTCTTCACTTACAGACAGTGTATTTTTAGCAGCCCGTCAGTGTCGGGTTTTTGCAAGTTGATGTTTTATAGTTGACGTCATAGTACATTTAGGGTCTGGTTTCCACATTTACGCAAGAATTAAGCAGGAAGCTTTGAATTGGATCTACTGTGATCAACAGTACAAATCTCTCTACATCATGTCCACATTCTAAGAAATCAGCCAAAAATAGTGCGCATATCAGGAGCAACCCACTGAGATATTTCTAATGCTAAAGTAGGAGGAATATGACCTGGCACCTAACATCAGTCCCCAGAGAGTGTGCCATCTGCTGTGGAGCTTCTCCATAGGTCTGCTTTCATCAACACCTTCTGTTGAGCTGTTCACACTCACAGTAGTGTGGCCTAATCCTCCTTTAGCTGACCCGATGCTGGCACAAAGATTCCTCACCAGTTCATCATAAACCCAAGGTGATTTTGTGACCTGGCAAGACGAGGCCTGCAGTAAGTGCTGAGAGATTCAGTAAGGAACAAGCCAGAGCTCACGCGTTTCTGTTGATGGATTCGTCGAATCAAATTAATATTGTACAGCTACTGTACATGGTGTCTGTAGAACTTGTTTGGGATATATGACACAGTAAGGTCTCTAAATGCATCTGCTCTCGTGTTATAAAACGAGACCTGAGATTAATTATATAAGAGTTTTTGTAGTCACTTGTCAATTGTCCAGGGCTAAGTAAGACCGCCGTCGTAGCCAGATGGCCTGGGATTATGTTTGTTTACCATATGTGCATGTTCATTCATAACTTGCAAATCCAAAACCATTTTTTGCAACAAAGAACAGAGCTACAAATGTCTTCTTGCCAATTCCAAGATGTTTTGCACGTTCAAGTCACGCAAACAAGGTAAAAATAGTGTATTATTAAGTACCAAACAACCCAAAAAAAAGTGCAGAATAAATTTTAATTCGCTATAATGAAAAACATGAAATATTAAGAACATATTTTCATGCTATTTATCAAACTGTTTCATATGTACTCTTTATGAAACATGAATTTTAGGAACATATCGATGAATGGATGGTTGGAAGTCTCTTGTAATTTAATGAAAATCTTTTTAAAAATCTCACTGAGTTTTGACTGTATGCTTGGGATCTTTCATTACAAGTAAAGATTTCAAATTTTGGCTCCCAAGTCCAAAGCACATAGTTTGCTGACAGTTACACATCCTACACGTCGGAATTGTGAGTTGGCTGCAAGAGGTCTGACCAAACTTCTCTGGACAGTAGATGGGTGTACCTGCACCATTTTCTATACACACACACAGACACAACCTCAAAAAAACCTTTTGAATGTCCACCAAAGTGCCTGAAGACATGTAAACAATTTTTCTATGAAAGGGAAATTAATTAATCTAGCTAGTGACATCATTTGACATGCTATGAGTCATATTGGAGTAAACAAACAACTCTTTTTTTTTTTTTCTTAAATAGCATGAATAAGCATGTTTAGTGACTCTACAATCCTTTATATACAGTACATGTTTATATGCAGGAAAAGCTTTTTAACCAAATAAATTTACATTTAAACCTGTGGGTTTCAAAATGGATTTTTTTTTTATCTGTGACGAATTCTGGAAAGCCTCATCACAGACTGATTCAATTCTCCAAACTCAAGATCATTCAAACCAAACTGCTTGGGTATTGTGAGCATAAACGTTTGTGCCACATTGAGAGGGCATGAACATGCCACGCCCGGGCACATTACAAAGGCTTCTTGGGGGTCAAGCAATGCAGCTGCAGCTCCTATTGATGTATAGAATCAGACAGATGGGCTCAAACCGCCCGTAGAGAATAAACAAAACCAAAAAAATGGTAATGTGAAACCACAATGACATTATTACATCAGATGCTTTCTCAAAAATGTTTTCTGATGACTAAAATCCCCCCGGTCAGAGGTCGTCTCCACCAGTCTGTGTCACTGAGAAATCAGTCATGGTGTACAAAAAAGAGCTGATATAGTTGAGATTAAAAGCAAACATTCATCACAAGTGACAAGAAAAAACATGACTATAAAAAGATGGAATAAACAAAAAGAATAACTATATATCTATAGATAAGTATCTATAGATATATAACTATGGGGATAAGGAGAAAATAAATAAAAATAATAAAAAAAAATATACCACAAGTGTGTGTGTGTGTGTGTGTGTGTGTGTGTGTGTGTGTGTGTGTGTGTGTTCTGCTCTGCAAATGTGGAGAGGTGAGGTGCCAGCTACCCATTACCCAGAAAAGGATTAGAATTTAATCCTTCAAAATTATAAATCATAGAATATAAATTAGAAGTTCAAAATATGAATCATAAAATTAAGAATATATTACTAAGAATCATAACTTTTCTTTTAAAATAAAGCCTTTGATATAAAAATACTTATTTACACTTCATTTTAAATTGTATCATGAAAGATACAGTACAATAATAATTTAAAACAACACAGTATAATATAATCATACATCTTACTTTGTGAAAAATGTGTATTTTTTACCTGGTGTTTTTTTTTTAAGTTCACTACAAGATGCAATAACGGGTGATGTCCTCTTCATATAATCTCATACTCTTCAGGTCCTATTCACTCACATACAAACTCTCATTTTACATTAGTCGTAGGTTTGTATTTATTTGAATTCATGTAAAAATCATGAAAGTCCATATAATTGCTTCTTCATATCAAGATAGCCAGATGATCGTCAGCTATCTTTTAAAATGGGATAAAAATCCATTCGAGAAACAAAAGAAAGAGTGGTTTTAATTATAATCATGATCAATGCTTTGACTCACTAGGAAAATGGAAAATGTCTGACAATTTCCCACAACTGAAAAAATAAATTCAGCCTGAACGAGCCACTGAATTATCCGCTTAATTCATGATCCAATCGCATCTGGCTTGTGTTCGGGCCTGAGTTATGTAATATAAAGTGCCAGTATCTGAAATCTGTCATATTAATACACTGCTCTCCCAGTGTTGATGTTATGTTCCGTTTGTGGAGGTAGAGAATTAATGGATTTCAGCTTTGATTTCCTCAAACCCTGCGAGGAGTGCTGACAGAGACCCTGACTGCATTTTCATCTGTTAAACACGGTTCATTTCCGCATCTCTGCTGAAGTCATCGCGGCATTCCTCATATAATCATGGCTTTCCAATCCCGTGATGCATTTCCAGGCTCTGCTGCTTTCATTTTAGATCCATTTTCAAGCTGCTAGAGAAGCAAGATCTTGACATTCTTGTGCATGCATGTTGACCAAAAGCCCAAGCATTATAATTATTTTTGATTTTGAAGAAACAAAACAAGGGACTTTGCTTAACAAATTTATAGCAAACCAGAAGTCAGTGTTTATTATTGTAAGTCATTAGTAAGTCATTAGTAAGTCATTAGTAAGTCATCATTATTATTATTATTATTATATTATTATTATTATTGTTGTTGTTGTTGTTGTTGTTGTTGTGAGAGTTGTTAACATATTTCAGGTTTTAAAGGAGGGTACTTGTCACTTTTTCACATGTTGGAAACTTTCATTAACAATATACTGTAATTCACATTAGTGTGAATTCCATTCAACATTCCCTTCACCTCAGAATCAAGCGGTGACCCTTCCTCACTCACCTAAAAGATTTGTGCTCAGAAGGACGTCACTCCACAAAGGACGTCAGAACTCAAATGTCTTGATCAAGCACGATTAAAACATAGTCCTTTGCTTGCTTAGATGGTGAATTGCCATTGGAAAATTGACCATACAGTAGCTGTCTGTGTGTGTGCGTGTGTGTGTGTGTGTGTGTGTCCTGATCTGCCAATGGTTGGCCACCAATCCAGGTGATGTGTTCCACCAAATGAGCAGAGTTTCTAAAATTAGCTCAAGCTCCCCATGACCCAGGAGTGGAGTAAGCAGTAGAAAGTGTATGGATGGATGGACGGATGCTTACAAGACTCGTTTTATTGATGCCAGAACCAACTAACCAGATTAGGGTGGTCTGTTTTGACTGGTGTTGAACAAGAAACCCACTGAGTAACGTGTCCTTGCAACGCTGTCAATTGTTTTTCCCCCCATAAAAATCTTAAACTAATTCTAACTAAGATGATGTAAGACAACACCAAAATCTGTGATGAGAAGAAAGCTGGTGAGAAGCAAGGCGTTGCTAGATCTAGTTAGGCATGGTGGAACTATGTTAGTATCAGCTCTGAGAAACAATCAATAGTCCAGTCAACACATACACGGTACAAAAGCATCCAGTGTCGGACCTGCTGAGACAACAGGGTCATTTGTGGAAACACATCCCAACCACACACCTTGGAGCTTTTGTCTAGATCCATGTGCTCTTCAGACAGCAAGGTTTTAATGCCAATGCAGACCACATTGTAAACATTGACCTTACAGACTAAATTTAGCAGTTTGTTTTGTTGGGGAAAAAAAGATTTGGCTCCGTGTACTGTGTGCAACATGTCACTGCTGGTCATGGACAAAAAATTGGGTGTCTGCAGTTGAACAATAGGTAAGGGATGCTAGACTGTAACCAACCAGGGCTGCTCTGGGATGTCGCTTCTAGTATTCCGATAAACTGAGATATATATAGGAGACAACCAAACACTCACCATGAGTCGCAAAAACAGCAGATGAATGAAGATGTCGCGGTATATTTCCGTTCTCATTAGCTGTCGAGAAAACTGGGAGCTTTGCGTCGGCCAGCACCTACCAGTTTATTGAAACCCACTGCATCATGAGCCTTGGATGCGGACCATACCATTGTGGGAGGGAGGGGTGGACCCAAAAAAAAGCGTCATGATTGAATACAAGTTGAAACTTTTCGTTGTTTTATCTATATGGTGTAAAGAAATAATGTGATTTTAAAAAACACAAGATTCAAATTATGCTGTTTAGACAATGAATGCCAAGCTTGAGAATGAACCGCGCGCCCCTGCTTGAATATACTGCGACCCGTGTTTCTTAAAGGGACCGCTGCCGCATTATCGCAGCCGATGAGCACAGTCAGTGGTCTGTTAGCTCAAATGTCAATCATGAATTATAAAGTAGACCTGCATGTACATTTAAAATTATACATGCATTTGGAACAATATTTGCAATCTATGCTTAATCAATTAAAATTAAACCTTTTTGTTTTTATTTTGTTTTTAATGTGTCAAGCAAATATAATCTACATTTAGTTTAAATTATTTGTTTAAAAAAATGATGGCACTAAAACGCCTAAATTTGAAACAGAAAATATTAAAACTAGTCTTTAATTTGCAAAAATGTCTAATGCTGTTACATTGTAATAAAAAATTGTAATATATAATTTGCATAACTAATCAAAAAAGTAATATTACTAATAAATGTAATTATTGTCAGAAGTAGTATTAATAATACTATTAAGCATGTTTAAATAACAGATCCACGGTTTTCATGAACTGTTTCTTTCATAGTTCTGAACAAAGAAGACATTTCATCAAAATTCGAGGCAGGAGATCAACTAAACACTGACGAATTCTGTAGAGCTATTGTAGAAAATGCAACTCTGCATAATTGGTAATTCAATAAAATGTATGGAATTTTTATTTAGTTTCATTTATGCATCAATGTGTCCTTAGCATCCAGTTTTTCATAATACTATAACACACACACACACACACACACACACACACACACACACACACACACACGCACACACACATACATATACTGTATATATAAAATAAATAAATAATGGCAACAATTCACTATTAAACGCACTACAGATCTCAGCACGAGTTTCTGAGTGGTTTCACTTCACAGACCTTCCTGTTACCAAGCAACAGCTAAACTGAGCTGAAAATCAGAATTCTTGTTGTCAGGCAGAGTCAGACTCTACATCGTTTTACAGAACAATAATCCTTGCTTAATACTATTTCACAAGCATGATTTGCGTATTTCCATAACTCATCATAAATGTATACATATATGATTTTAAGAAACTATCCCACTGGCATCAGAATTGACAGTGATTATTGGCTGGGATTCTATTGTTGTTGCTTCTAATAGTCTGACTTTGAATCGTGATTGAAGTTCTGGGAAATGCTGCGGGAGACATTAGCATATGCTCTCCTTATGAGAGTTTGTTGTTCCAGGAGAAGAGCACGCTGCGCTGAAGAAGCCGCCAGACACTGTGTTGACATTGTGAGCGCAGATTACAAGTGACGTTCGGCCTCCAGCCCCACAAACCGAAGGCCTCGTGACCCAGTCTTGAACTAGTGCACTTACACGCCTGTGTTCCAGCTCCTGGAATGCTGTGTGTGTGTGTGTGTGTGTGTGTGTGTGTGTGTGTGTGTGTGTGTTTGTGTGTGCGTGCGTGTGTGTGTGCATGCGTGTGTGTGTTTAATTAAGCAGAGTTAATCCAGCATTTTTTTGTTTACTGCCCTCTTAACTTTGCAGAGGCGGAAACAAATTGCTCTACCCCATACTGTGTAATGTTAAGCAGCAGCTACAGCCAAAAAGATGCTTGCACAGACGCCTCCCCTTATCCTCTGCATTTTCCTGTTGTAGATTACTGTTTGTGTTTAGTTTATTATATTTTTAATCTGGTGATGTTGTTTGTGTGTTGTTGGTGCCTTCTTTCACAAACTTGACAGTTTGATGTATAGTATGAGCTCTGTTCATAAACTCATAAACTCCAAGGCAAAACAAAATTATAGTCTTTAATGTAAGTTAAGTAACTATGAGCGGAACTGTTATGACACATCTGTAAATGTTTTCTGTGTAGATTTTGCAAACTTCTTCGCGAGTGGGTTTTGTGCCTCACAGACTATTACATAAAATGTTCGTGTGTGTGTGTGTGTGTGAGTGTGTGTGTGTGTACTGCTCACTGTTGACCATCAGCCCAGGGTGTGTTTTGCCTTTGTGAGAATAAATCAATTATTTAAATCTAGACAACTCATGGTGTTACGTCGTTGTATTCATTAAATTAGAAGAAAACAACTACACATCTACATGTAGACCTACATACAGATCTGGGAAAGGGGGAAAAGAGGAAGGGTGTGGTTTCACGTGCTGATGAAATGGACAGTGTCCTCTGCTGAATTTTCATTCCATCCTCGGGCAACATCTCTTTCATATGTTTGTGATTTCAGAGGTTCTTGAGAAGGACTCAGGACTAAAGAGTCTCATTTGATTCTTAGGACCAGTTGTACATGCCTGGAATATTGTTAATGATGATGGCCAAAATAAAAATGATTGCTGTTTAATACTCTCTAGTACACAGATTACTTCTGCAAATTATAGTCTATATAAATAATGACTTCTGGAGTTCATTTATTGGTCTGACAGACACTGCAGTATTTCAACGGTTTGCTGAATCAATTTCAGGACCCTTCCATCTATTTTAACAGACAGCATCTGCTACCAATCCAACTCTATATAGGTCAAGTTCCCACCACCCGACATCAAAACTGGTTGAACACTGGCACATTTACAAAACCTCTTGCTCTCATTACACAAAGGGATTTCATCTGAAACTCAGTGCTGATCCATTCCCTTGCAAAAATTGGCTGAGAGCGAAACCGGCCTTAAACGCGCATGAGGTCATTACCTAAAGTGACACTAAATAAATCACAGAAGAAGAAGAAAACATCCTGGAGGTAACTATGAAATGACTCTTGTAGTAATTTTTTCCATGGAAATAAAGGCGAAAAAAGTTGGAGAACCATGCAGAAAAGATTGTTTTCACTGCTCTATACCACATTCCTCATGGCAGCAGCCTGGCTGATTGAACAAGGCCTCCCTTAGGAAAGAAGCACTACCGTCCCGAGCAGGGCAAAACAGAGAGACAGAAAGAGAGAAAGAGAGAAAAAGAGAAAAGAGGGGGGGGGGCAATGTAGAGACTATAATCTACTTTCACTTAACTTATCTCTATAGTAAAACAGATAGATACACTGACAACAAATTTAAGATTTGTTTAAAAAATGCAGTAATTTCATTGTATTCAATTGAATACAATATTATTCTATTAAATACATTTTCAACTAAAGGTCAAATCTGGTTTATGCTCATAACTGAGCGAAAAGGTTGAAGGGGAGTTGGTATTTTGCCAACATCAGTTGGGGGGTTGGTTTCTTTCTGATTCATGTTTAGTAACCCTGCACTATGTTCCTTGGGAAGAATCCCATTTAACTCATGGCTGTGATTCACATGCGCAAAAGTGCAACAGACAGTGGGAAAGGATTTTATGTGAATGTTCCAAAGTTTCCAAGTGTTCAAACAGGAGGCTACTGACAATAAAACTTGATGCTGCAACAACTGGAACACGTCCAATATTTAGAACATGCTGCATTAAGATTTTTGCATGTCTGTTTGCACAAGTTGATGATTTGGTTGAAAGGAGAAGAGATAATGAGGTGTAATGGAATAAATGTGCTGCAGCGCAGAACATATGGAACTCATCAGAGTTCAGGAGTGTTTACAGTTCTAAGCTTGGCCACAACTTACAGCATTTGGACCGCGGGAGGTACATGTTGTTTTTGTTCATTCGGAGAACAAAAAGTGAAAGTCAGTTCAGTTCTAACGTATCATACGCATAAGGCCTGCAGTGACGACGCTTCCCACACTCACTCGTGACACATTTTTCAACCGTTTGTGATTAATATAGTAATAGTAACGATAATATGAATTGTGAAAGTTGTAATGAAATGTAAGTCGCTTTAGATAAAAGCATCTGCTAAATGACTGTAAAGTAATATGATGTTCCATGTTCCAGTGCTCTATGTATGTGTTTGTGTTGGATGGCTGGATGCAGAGCACAATTTCAATAGTGTCTAGTAGCCACACAGACAAGTCACTCACTGAAAATGAAAAACAAAACTACTTGATCAAAAATAAAAAGAAAACTTTTAAAAATGTTTCGTTCAAAACTATAAAAGTACCAAGAGAGGTAAAGTACCGGTAACTAAAGACCAAAACAATCTCTGATTGGCGCATTATTGGAGCGTTACATCACTTCACTAAGGAATAGAGATGATTCACACAATCATCTGAAATCTTGAGATCTGAACACTGCTGACACCTAGTGGCAAAATGAAATTATACATTCCACACCAGTAAATGAAAAACAAAACAAATATGAAAAAGACATTTATTTTTCGGTACATTGGTGACATTTTCAGTTGGCGTTTAACAAAAAAAACTAAAAACGATAGTTGGCTCTCAGAGTCCCACCAGAGCAGCATGATTTAGACTTGCACAGGGTCTTCAGGTCTCACATTCCAAAGGTTTACTGCCAGACCTTCACTAACGTGCAAATCTACACAAACACGCGTTTCTGAGAGGGCCACACAAGCTCTTCTAAAGCAGGAAACATAACTTCCAAACCCCGATGAAAGTTCCCCATCTCAGACTGATCACATCAGAAACTCAATGATTCATACACACTAAAAAAACTGAAAGAAAAATAAAATAAAAAAGGCAAAACGTTTCTTGGGATGTTCAAACATAACATGGTCCCTTGTTAAATTTTCTAATTTAATCAAATGCATGAAAACGTGACTCTAAATTCGATCTAATTTTTCACTAAGAAATTCCTCCACGCTGTCCGTGTTCCACTTAAGGATGCTGAGTTCTTCAGCGATGTTCCCACTGTCGTCCAGAAGCTTCAGTACAGGGTCAGATCCTCGAACATACTAAAACAAAAAACAAGATTACATTATAACAAATGGAAAAAGTATTTTGTACATAAAAGAACAATAATCCACTTTAAAAACAATAGTAGACATAATTTTATTAGGAAATCCACTGATACCTTGATTTGAAGACCCCTGAACATCTTTGGCTTGTCACTCCTGACAAAAGCTAAAAGGAAAAATTCAAAGGGATTAATGTCTGCAAATCCAAAAAATGTTTTCCTTTTGTACAAAAAAAACATACTCCGTTTAACCGTTAGGACAACCGTTTAACAACCGTTAAACCAGTGTTGCTCAAACTTTTTTGGCCGTGCCCCCCTTTAATAGTTTGGAAAAATATTTTGTCTTCCCTTTTACAAACAGATCCATAATAGTGACGTGTCTTTCGTGAATGATTCGTTCGAAATGAACAAACTTTTTTTATGTCCTCAGTGAACAATTAGTTTATCACGAGTCGAGCCACGCAGGCTCTGTAGAGTCATTTGCAACTTCAAACGAACAGCGCCACATTCAGTAAAAAAATGTACGAAGAGTGGCCTCGAAAAGAATCATTTACTTCACTGTTCAAGAGTTAAAGAGAGATAAAAGAATCCTTAAAATAATCCAGTTAAAAGAATAACTAATCTGCAGGGCTTTTTACTCATTTCTTTTTTTTCTGCAAAAAATGGTCCGAGAATCACTGCGTTAAACTTACCTTGGACTTGAGGGAACCGCCCCAGTTTTCATCCACAGACCTCGAGGATGGCTCCAGGGTAGAGCTGGTATGAAAACAATTATTAGAGGCAGAAAAGGAATCTGGTAAATCAGATATTAGTTTTGTCACAGGATTATTATGTAAAAATTGCTGAATAACAAGAGTAAAATTATTTGATATGTGATTTGTCGGTTCTTCAGTTGGTTTTAAAGTTCATTAATTCCGTATTCACAGTCAGAGCAAAGTTCCAATGTCAAATTATAATACAATTCTGAAGTAATACAATTATTTTTTTTAGATATTATATCTCAGAATAATTATATCGTAATCTATGGAGGATGATATTGTTATCTAAACTGATCTTCAATCTAGACTGCATTTAATCTTAACTGATCATTTGTGTGGACGGCACTTGACAGGTCCTGATAAATCATAAATATTTACGGTCTGGTTTTAAAAACGTATCTTAAGGAGTGAAAAAAACATCCTTCCAATTCACAAATATAAAATGTCACATTGTGATATTTTTCAGAATTTACAAGCTCTTCTCACCATCCGGGACTCCAGCTGAGCCTCCTGTTGGCAGCACTGCCTGCAAGGTTGATCTAGCTGAGCCAGGCTGAACTGACTCAGAAGGTCACAAGAGCTGCACAGGAGGTTGCTGGAGAAGCCCAGCTCGCTGCACATCTCAGAAGACAGCTCGGCTCCATGAGACGCAACCTGGGGAACAGAACGGAGCAACGAAGATGTGAGGCAAAAATGGCCCGTCTGGAAGCCCAATTCTCAGCTGTTAACTGACAACTGCATGAAAATCCCTTTAAAATCAAATAAAAGGGTCAGACAGATGCAGAGTTGAGATCAAAACATAAGGCCAGTGCACACAATGACCCGGTTCTCGTCAGCTACTGATGCTGCCTAATTGGCTACTCAATGTACTAGTTGGATATAAACAGATTTTTCTTGAACTTGGCCCCAGTCTGGCCTTACATCTTATTCTATACAGTGAAAAATTGAAATGCAGGATTCAACCGGCTAAAAGATTGTGCCACGTCATTGCCAAATATGCAAGCGAGCTAATCACTTCTGTTTTTCGGTTTCACACAAGCGTTATATTTTTCCGTGAATTTGTGATTTTAAGGAAAAGTGTGTATTGTACTTTAACCTACCGTTTGCAACAACGACAGCAGCCAAAGCAGGTAAACCTCCCCCGCCATTACCCTGTTTCTCTTCCGCCAGTTGCTTAACAGGAAAAACGTCACAAATCGGCCGGTCAGATTGTTCATAAAAGCCTTTTGTTTAAAAGAAGTTTATTATTAATCGATTTCATTTTAAAAAGATTAGATTTATTGAGGAATTCACAGATATGCACATTGTAATATTTATTTATTGCAAATTGCACGTGCTTCTATAAAACCTTGAGAATGATTGAGGTAAAATGGAAAGAAGCAAGCAACAACTAGAAAAAAATGTATTAGCTATTACTTAGTTAATGTGTTGTTTTTACTAAGAATGCGACTGAGTTGTGCGTGAAGTTGCGTGAAAATATATACTGTATCTTCTTCTGCCATGTAGCGGAAACTGGGGATGTACGTCATAATTCGTGAATGCGCATGCGTACTGACCCAACGTGACTGCGCTTCTCAGGATTTAACAACAACTGAGCGTACATTACTGTTACAGCTCGAGTTCAACGCAGTCGGAGCTTTTAATGGACTTGAATTGGACTTTAACAGGTTATACAAACGTTTGGATTTGCGTAAAAAGCATAGACTGCAGTGTAGTTTAGAGCATCATAGCGCCGATTCTGGAAATAATGAAATAACAAACACCACTCGTAGCATCAACAAGCTATGCCATAAAGTTTCCCGTTACGGCATGTCCAGTGTGTACTTGATTCTTTGATGGGGCTTTTAAGGACAAAGATGCCGCCAAAGTTTCAGCTCCTGGCTCTTTTGGCCTTCGCCATCGTAATGATTGTCCTGGAGAACCAGATTCAGAAGCTGGAGGAGTCGCGGGGAAAGCTGGGTGAGACTCGCGCTTTACGACAAACATCTCACAATTAATGCGTCTGATTTGTCGATTGACAACATCAGATACAGTTTGCATGTTTTTTTTTTTCATCCTGGTTGGATTAACATTAATCCACTGATGACCATCTAGTGTTCGGGGACTCTTTGGAAGAGTAAATTGATGTGTGCATGTTACAAATTGGATAGTTGGTGTTACATGTCATTGTATCCTTCTTAAATTATCCCTCAACTTCACAATTCCTGAAGGGTTCTTTTATTTGAAAGAACGATCTATTTATTCAGGTAAACATCAGGCCGGGCTTCTTCTGTTGCATAGGTTTTATTATATATAGCAGGGGTGGCTAACTTGTCAGAAACTAAGAGCCGCAAAGAGCCACATCATACACACGGGCACACATAAACATCACCCCATTTCTTAATCTTGTATGCACACACACACACACACACACACACACACACACACACACACACACACACACACACACACAGTGCTCAGCCAGGCTTAAAATAATAAAGTTATGAAATTATGAAAAATTGTGAAAATAATGTTTTTTTTTTCCAACAGTTAACATTGTGTGCATATGTGACTCGTGTCTTAGGAAAGCTCCTGAAGAGCCGCATTAAACTAGTTAAAGAGTCGCATGAGGCTCAAGAGCCACGGTTTGGCCACCCCTGATATAAAGTTATATCATAGTTGTGTTATAATTTACAAGTTTCAAGTGGAATTTCTTATCTTATTGTCTTATTAATCTTGTTGTTTCAAAGCAAAGTTCAGATGCCAATATATATATATATATATATATATATATATATATATATATATATATATATATAAAAATACTAATGAAAGCAATATTAGTAGGAACACAATCAAGTTTTTGTTTTCTCATTACATAATTCCAGAATAAAGGCGTTTTCACTTATGGTGCAACAAATGCAAAATACATATGCTTTTCAATGTGGGACGTTTAGTAACGTTTATAATCAGATTTTTTGATAAACCCAGAGTGAAGTTGTCATCACTACGTTATAATTCTGTTACTTACAATTAACGATCATCTGCTTTGTGTAAATGCTGAAAATAACCAGCCGAGCATAGCTTGTGTTGTTTTGGAGGTGTGATTTCAGCCCACATGACTGAGATGAGTCGAATGTCACAAGCGACTGGATACTAGCAACCAAACTGTTCTGAGCACTTCAACCTTTTAAACTTCACGTGTAACTCCTGCATGGCCTGCAAACGTCTAACTCTGGGGTGAACTGTACTGTGATAGAGCTGCCGGTGCGTTTGGTTGGTGTCTGCTATGCTGTGTTGGCTTATTTTCATCACCTAGCAATCTTTGACGCTATGAATAGTTGCACAACTGCAGTGGAATACGAGACCAGGAGGTGTGAGGAAGGTTTTTCCACCTGGCTGAAGTTGAAGAAAGCTGTCAGGCTCCACACTACATAAACCTGCAGTGTTTTCAAACCTGTTGCATGTCTGAGAACTGACAACAAATGAAGCCTGTAAACACGTCTGAGCACTTTAATGCACTTTTAAAGAGTTTTTGGTTTGTGGTTTTTCTTATACGTGACATATATAGGAAACGTCAGTTTAGAATATTGATTTATCCATTTTCCATTGGCTAATTGTGGCAGATGACACGAATGTGGTTCATCACTAGACGAAAACGTTATTTGATATCTCACTTGCTCTCAGTTAGTGGAAGGATTTCCTTTTCTCACACTGCTGTTTTTAGTTCTGATGGAGCAGGTCTTCAACACATTAGCTGAATAACAAACATAGTTTTTATAAAAACACTTCTTAAACTCAAATTGTCCGAGAGGTAACAGATTTGTATAGTACTTATAATCTATATGTATGCTTTTTTTTTGTTTTTTTTTTTTGCAATTTGGTATTTTATTTACATGCAGATATAGTAAGTTGTGGTTGTAAATACACACTCAGCTTTTTGTACAGTAATACATTAAAGTACATTTTTTTAGGATAATTAAAAAAACGTGAACTTCAGATAAAATATTCTTTGAGTGTTTAGGGTTAGGGTTATCATTACTACATTATGATATTTGTTGTAACATTTTTGTGTTATAAAGTGTCTTCATTACTTTGACTTACTTTGAGTATATTAAAGATATGTCATTACACACCTTGTATACATAAAATCTCACACATTTAATTAGTTTTTAAGTAAATAATTTCACAGTTTTACCACAGTAAAACATCAGTGTAGTGTGGTTTGTAAATAATTAAATTAGGTTGTTTTTATTGAATTAATCAAAAACTAGAAAGAAAATCATCTAAGAATCACAACTCATTCAATTTAAACCAAAAACAATTATAAAACACTTACTTCACTAACACAGTGGTTGTCACATTAAAATAAAATGCCTGTGTCACTATTATAACTAACAAGATCTGACATAGTTGTCTCTTTGTGTTCCTTTTGTGTTAGATACAGTTTAAGAGACAAATCCGACACAAGACGTCTGTTCCGTCTAAGAAAAGACTGCGAGAAATCTCTGCAAAGACATCAGTCTGATGTGAACTTGTCAGCTTTGGCAGCTGAGCGCAGTAAATCAGGAGCAGCCTGACTCTTCTAGATATTCAATTTCATTCACTCATCTTATTATTTTTGACCTTTACTGGAACAAGACACCCGCTTTCCCATATATCTTGACAGTGCAAAATCACTTGTAGATTGTAATGTTGACGGGTTACTATTCAATTGTCTCCTGTTGCAAAAAGTGGATTTATTAAACAAGATTAATTATTAATTATTAATTTTTTAGGAATGATTTTACCATCTTGTGCTTTTTTATTTTTAAACTATAATTGTACATTAGACCATGTTGCTGACAGATTAAAACATTTTTGTGTACTATTTCACAATTTTTTTTTTCCTTAAAAATCAAATTTTAAAATGTTTTTGTTTCTTTGTTCAGTTTTGTTATTGGAAAAAACATCAAAGATTTAAAAGAATGCTCTAGGACAGGAGTCGGGAACCTTTTTGGCTGAGAGAGCCATAAACACGGCATATTGGTAAAAATTAAGTCCAAAAGAGCCATACCTGTTTAAAACTAAATACAAGTAAATATATGCATATTTGTAAAACCAATATGAAATGCAGGACAGTAAGTCTTTCAACTCGTTTTGATAACGCTGTTATTATATGTAAGCAGTCTTCGTACTCGTGTGGCTCGTTTTCAACTTTTAATTCTGACAAAACAAATGTGTGGTCACGACCAGAAACACATCCAGAGCTTGTTTCAACTCTTTCAGGACCCCCAGGTCAAATAAACTCAGACATATACAAATGCAAATACACTTACAATGAATCACAATTTAATTTTTCAATAAAAAACACAAATAAAACAAATTTAAAATCGGGATGGCATCCATTTAAACTTTACAACTTTTAACTTATTTTACCCCATGTTAAGCGATGAACTGAATTGAAATACCGGAGAACGTTTTAAATTTTTTACGTTACTATGTATTTTTAAAGCTTTGTCTAAGAGCCATATGCAGCCACCAGAAGAGCCATATATGACTCGCGAGTCATAGGTTCCCGACCCCTGCTCTAGGAGGTAAACACTTTTAATACAATGAGCAATTATTACGTATATATTTGTTGAGGTCAATATGTGCATCTCCAGTTTTTGAAAAAAAATTGTGTCTTTATCATTTATCAAGTGAATTGATTAATTACCAAAATAATCAATCAAAGCAAGATTAGTAAGTTATTTAATAGATTAGTAGATTAGGAATATCAAAATCTTTATTTGTTCCCTAAAACAGCCGTACAGTAGCGTTTCATTGCTCATGTAAATTTGAACAGTTGAATGTATTTGTTGATTTATTCTACATACTGTAAATATATCGCTTGGCGTCTTCAGGGTTTTGTGTAGTCTAGTCTTCTCATTCTCTCATCACTCTTGTTTCTCAAATCAGCACTGTAAATACTTACTGTTAGTTTCAAGTTAGTCGTATTTTACAGATTATAAGATGAAACTTTTTAGGTGTACAGTGGTTTATAGAGGTTTATGGATCTAACACGTCATGTCACACTAGAGTTGGAGTAAAAGGGCGGCGTTACATCTGAGAGTGCATCAGCTCCTTATGGTTTTATTTGTGGAAGTCAGCAGTTGTGCTTCTTTGTGTTAATTGTTCTAGGAATTGTGCATTTGTAAAAATCACTTGAGGGAAAAAAAATGTGTGATCTTTGTTCTTAAGACGGTTCAGTTCCATTAATTGATCAATTAAAAAGATAATTAATTTAAATTGTTACATTTTCTTCCTCTCTGGGGGCAATTTGTTTCCAAGTTGCACTTCTTCACTCTTCTTGGTTATGTGACCGTCTCCAAAACTGCATGGACCAGAACTTGTCTGGCTTAAACTGCAACTCATCAAACTGTAACCAATTTTAATATTTTCTCAAAATGTTTACCAATATTATAAAACGAGAGGCTGAAAAAAAGAATGATGAAGTTGTTGCCAACTAGTTTGTTCAATGGCGTTCAGATGGTTTTATTATTTAAACATTTTTAAATGATTGTTTTAAAATGATTTTGTTTAAAATATCTTTTAACTAAACATTTTCTGTGCTAATAAAATAAAAAGGGACAAAGATGTATTTCTTTTTTAATTTAGTGGGTGCGGCTAATATTTTGGCATATCTTGTGATTTATCTTTCTTGCACAGAACGAGCTATTGCCAGGCATGAGGTACGAGAAATAGAGCAACGGCATATTCAGGACGTGTCAAAGGAAGGTCCAGGAGAGGAAGATGATCTGGTGATCATCTACAACCGAGTGCCCAAAACAGCCAGCACTTCTTTCACCAACATCGCTTACGACCTGTGCAACAAGAACCATTACCATGTGCTACACATCAACACAACCAAGAACAACCCTGTCATGTCCCTACAAGACCAGGTCAGCTTCAGAGCAATTCTCTTCATCCAAACAAGAACGCTTTTAGGTTTTACATCATCAAAGCTTGTAGCTTAAATGGGCGTGTTGGTATATGCTGAAATATTCTAAAAAGGATTTAAATGATACATCTCTTTTAGAGTTGCAGCTAGCGTGATGCTGAACAACAGCTGATAAACGTAAAAATACAACTAATATTGTCAAACTTTCTGAACATAACTGACAGTTCAGTAATCACAAATCTTTCTTCTCAAACTCTCATTTCTCAAAAGCCATTTCAATTTCTCGTTGTACAGATTTTTTGTACACTTCTATTCCATCACAAAGTCTCTTTTTCCTGCAAACACAAGTCGAACCTGCCCTGTTCAATAAATGACTCTGAAAATTGTGTGAGGATGTCAGCAGCTCAATTCTGCTCAATTGGTGTAAAGCAATCTGAAGGCAGCGGCGGGGCTCATTTTCTATTTACTTGCATGGTAACAAATGATGGGAGCAACCATATAAAAATCAATGAAAGAAAGTGGTAGGTTTGGAATTGTAAATACTTATTGTACTTGAGTATTCATGGGCAAATTATAATTACCGGTCCTCATCCAGTATTTTGAAGGCCATGATGGCTGCTACTGCATATCATGGAAGTGTGTAGGGGTCTTATAACATGTTACTCCTACTCTAACTACTATTTGTTGTAATTGTTGTATAATTATTTGTTGTTTTTATTTTTTAGGTACGCTTTGTTAAAAATGTGACCTTGTGGAAGGAGATGAAGCCTGCATTCTACCACGGACACGTTTCTTTTCTGGACTTCACAAAGTGGGTGCTTTGTGCTGTAAACATGCCTTTCATCTGAATGAGTGATTGAACTGTATTGATCCCACATTGGGGGAATTCAATTTACCGGACTATAAGCCACTACTTTTTTCATGTTTTGAAATATTCTTCTTATACAAAGGTGCGGCTATTCTGCAGATTTTTTACCACCTCTAGGGCCGCTTTAAGCAGATATAATTTTTATACGTTTTAATCAGCAAAGTTGCTGCCGTGTTAAAATACAAGTTAGGAAAGGTCATATTTAGTTACATACATGTACATTTACAACTCAAAATCGTTCTGTTCCTGTAGTAAATACAGTGAAGCCTGGTTTATCGTGGTAGATAAGTTCCAAGCCCGACCTCAATAGGTGATAACCCACATTTACGTATTTATTTAACACTTATTCAGACTTTTAAAACACTTTTTTTCACTAGTATTCTTTATTAAAGTAATGTTAACAAACATCTCAGTACAAAAATCACAGTAACAGATGTCTAGTAATAATGACAAGTAAGTGCACAAAATAAAAAAAACGAAAGATTGTAAAGCAGTATGTACTAAAGATTTTAGATACATACAGTACAACGAAACGAATGTCAAGCAATAAAACTAAACAAAAGTGTTTTATTGTTTTATGCACCATGTAAAAAACGAAAAATTATCATGCTACCAATACGATAAAATGTCATACATTCATTCATTTAACGAATGCAAGCAAAAAAAAAATTATTGCACCATGTAAAAACGAAAAATTGTTATGCGTACAGTAACCGAACGAGACATTCATATATAATATACCCTGCTTCTCGCTAGCACGTATCTGCAGAGATATTAATTTTCAAAGTGTTTGAATGGGGGAATATCAGGCGCGAGCGCTGGGGCCACGGGGGATGTCCGACATTGCTGACGTCCGACATTCGCATCTCTGCGCCGAGACCTTGCGGCCGTGCACGAATATCTCGATATATTTCTTTGTTAATTTATGCATACCTAATTAAAAAAATCTGCGAACATATGTAATAAAGAGAAAAATCTAATCCAAAAACATACATATCTGTGGCTTGCAAAACTCTCCAGGTTTCGACTGAAACTCTTGTTCCCTGTCAGGTAATGTTGTCCCCAGTAGTGTCAAGTGAACAACTGGAAAGGGAACTTTTTTTAATAGAGTGGATGCGGCTTGTATGCAGGTGCGGCTTATAGTCCAGACAATACGGCAATCTACTGTGAACAATTTGTTTTTGTGGAATGAAAAATAATTGTAGTTTCAGTTCTTTCCACCAGTGGCAGCAGCACCGTAGAGTCACCAATGCTTTACATCCTGAAATAATCTCTTACAAATGTCAAAAAATTAATAGTGTCCATAATGAAATCCGGTTCTGTGCTGACATCTGGTGGCTGGAATTGGATTTTCAGTAGTGTTGTCCACAAAATACTTCACCAATGACATGTATACTTTGCTTTGTCAGGTTTGGAGTGAAGAAAAAGCCAATTTACATCAATGTCATCAGAGACCCTATTGAACGCTTGGTGTCTTACTACTACTTTCTGCGATTTGGTGACGACTACAGGCCAGGTCTACGTCGCAGGAAACAAGGAGACAAGAAGGTTAGTGTGGTGTTGCAGAATGGTTTTGGCAGGTTTCTGTCATGACTAATTTTACATTTAAAAAGCAGGTGCTTATTTATTAATAGGTTTAACATTTGGTACTTTTTTCATTCATAACACCTTGTCTAATAATACATTGATTACACAATTGTATAATGCATTGTGAAAGTTATTTTTGGAAACAGCAAAAAGGTGGAAGGAACATTAGCACCAATGTTGGTAATAATGCTAGTATTTATTTAATTAGTAATAAATTGTTAAAATTACTGCATAGTTCATAGTTCAATTGTAAATGATGCTTTTAGAAAAAGCATTTACCTTTTACTGTATCTGATGCAGTGCTCACAGATCTACTCAGATAAAGAATCAAAAGATAAAGGCTTAATCCAGGACAGTTTTCATACAATTTGCTTTGTTTCAGAATCAACATCAGAATTGTTCTAAACCAAGACTGTAAGTTTATCTTTTTCTTGTGTTCACTATGAACTCAGGCTACTGTAAGTTGCCAGCTATGCAAGTTGATGCTGATGGTAGAAATTTATTCATTTAATCGTGAATCGTTTTTAGTGATCAGTTAGAAGCTTCTTTGACAGTGGTTGATCATTTATTTTTCCACAATCACATTGGATAAACTGGGTCTTTTAATTTATGGCAAGCCAATTTTCCTTACTTTGAGCAACTGTTTTTCCATTTAACTTTACTCCATAATGTTCAATCTTCAGTTAATAAACTGAATAGTTATATGCAGCTTCCTATACGAAAGACTTGATAAATTCCTGCTTAAAATTCCAACAGGCTGATAATGTTTTATTTTTCTGTGATATAGAGAGTAAGTCTATTACCAAGCCGCATTTTTTACACAATTGCATTAATTCTTACTTGGCTTATGTAGTGATACTCCTTTAGATCTTATGTCTTCTCTTGGTCTTTTATACTAATTAGTATAATATATATATATATATATATATATATATATATATATATATATATATATATATATATATACATACGTGTATATATACACACGTTTGGTAATATATCTGTTTTTATTGACATTTTAATTCTAATGATGGATTTGAGATGAAAGATATGATGCAATAAACATGCATTTTTTTTAGATGGCACACCTCTTCTCAATAATCACAGTCTGTTGGGTTTTTTTTTTCTCAAACTGTGAAGTCCTGGACTAGAGGATAGAGGATAGAGGAAACTAGAGGATAGTCGTGTCGTAAGAGTGATGTCCTGTCACAAATCTCACCAATTTTGGTTGGACTCCACACGTTAAACTAAGCTTTACTTTCAGAGGAACATCTAATACTTACTGTCCTGTACTTTAATCCCACAGACATTTGATGAGTGTGTAGCTGCGGGAGGATCGGATTGTGCTCCAGAGAAACTGTGGCTTCAGATTCCCTTCTTCTGCGGTCACTACTCTGAGTGCTGGTAGGCTCCTCGCCGGAATGAACCAGTCTTACACTGTCTTAATGGTGGCTTTCCCACAGGAACATTGGCAGCAAGTGGGCTTTGGAGCAAGCCAAGTACAACCTGGTGAATGAGTACATGTTAGTGGGAGTGACGGAGGAACTGGAGGACTTTGTCATGATGCTGGAAGCCGCACTTCCTCGCTTTTTCAAGGGGGCCTCGGAGCTTTATCGGACGGGTAGGAGAACATCTCCATCACTGACGTTCATTTTCTCAACATTTGACTTTCTCTGTCTGCAGGGAAGAAATCTCACCTGAGGAAAACCACAGAGAAGAAGCCACCCACCAAAGAATCCATAGCCCGACTGCAGCAGTCAGACATCTGGAAAATGGAGAACGAGTTTTACGAGTTTGCACTAGAGCAGTTCCAGTACGTTCGGGCCCATGCAGTGAGAGAAAAGGACGGGGAGCTCTACTTACTGCCACAGAACTTTTTCTACGAGAAAATCTACCCCAAAACTAACTAAGACTCGCTTGGCAAACTGTTGTCAGACACACTGGAGAGAAAAAGACCTTGCGTCCAATTGCACTGTTTCCATGACCGTTCTCCATCTGAACAAGTAAAAGCTGAAACTAGTGCCACGGGGACAATCTATAGGGGCCAAATCTCCTCTAATGAGCTGAAATACACATTTCAAAGACTTTCGAAGCGACGTTGAGAGTCAAAGCAGGCGTATTCTTGCCACATGGATTTTCTACTGGTGCTGTTGCTTATGGCTTGATGATGAGTGTTCTCTTTATATTTAAAACAGTAGTGAATGTTCTTGATGTTTTTTCACCTGGATAATATAGCTGGGGGGGGGGGTCATATTTTGAAAAAGAACAAATGACTACTTAACATTCTGTATATTTTTAACCCAGCTAGACATTAAGGTACATGATGGTACATTATCATACAGATGCTTTTCTAAAACCTCATGGAGTTTATTGCAATAGAAAACATTGTCTTTGTTAGAAACTTATGTTGTTTTTTTTGAAAGACACACACTGTCTTTTCACAGAGAAATGGTTCATTCCCACATCGCTTTTGGTCATTAAATACAGAAAATATCTATTTTAAGTAAACGTGTGTAAATAGTGGTGGTCACGTTGGACCAAACGTTTCAGATTATGTGATTTTTTTTTTATTCAGTGCTTCTGCATGTAGACACAAGTTCTGCATTTAAAAAATGACTTGTAAAGGTTTTAGTTTCCGTTTGCTTTTGTATAAAGGTTTTAAAACTGCACTGTGGCATATGTGGCACATTTCAAACCTTATTTTGTGCATATCAATCTTCTAACGACAATATGGTTTTCTCTGTTGTTTACTGGCTGGTACTGTCCCAACAAAACACAAGATGAGATTATTGAGGAGCAGGACCGTAGCCGTCATAATAGTGACTGAATTGTGTATGTGTATGTCAGAAAAAATTATTGTAGGTCAGTGAAATGGGATTTTACATATATGATGATAATTTAACACATGCCTGAGATTAGACTGTGCTTTGAACAAATGAGAAGTTGGGCCTTCGTAAAGTGTCTGGAAAGTACAGCAAGGAATTTGTGAGTCTGATGGCCCCTTTTTTTCTTTTTAATCTGTTTAAGTGTTTTTTGTGTTTTCATTGGCTTTGTGCTTCTACAACTGGTTCTAGAAGGATTATTATCAGATGCAGCAAAAGGGAGTTTTATTTCTTTTTAATTGCTTTAGGACCTTATCGTTCCACCACATGGTCAACACTTGCCGTGTAAAGTGTTCAGTAAAAAAAACAGGAGAAGGCTGCACCACTGCACTGTTGTTTTGTTACAAACGCATTAAAACGGTTGAAAGACTGGACACGAGTTTTGTCACTGCATGTTGTCTCATCTGCGACGATATGGTTCATAAACATCACGGTGCTGATATGCTTTTGAGTATCTGTAATTGGAAATGTAATCAGCAACTCAATTAACGGATTATCCAGTCGTTCCCTCAATGGTCTGGCCTAGATAATGGTGTAAATAATTAATTTTTCTATTAACCCATTGTTGTCTGTTCATCTGGTCTCTCTCAGCAGTGGGAACAGATACCACGCCGCCTTTCAAGGGGAGAATTTTTCTAATTAGCGCTGAAATGAACGGCGGTCTGGTCATTGTCAGTGGGTTTTAACTCCCCTCGGTTCCATCAAGATGGCTGATTGAGCTGTCACTGCCACAAATAAAGGGCCTTTCAAACCAACCCGCTCTGGATTTGATGGACAGTTGAGCTTTCCTTCATTTTTAATGAACATCATAATTGTCAGTGGGAAAGCAAAATGAGCAGTGGGACAAGTGTCCACTTAAATCGGACTACTAAATCAAGCAGATTTTATTTGTTAATTCCCAGAATGCAAATGTGGTTGATCAGGGGATCACATGCCTCGATTTCTTGTTTTT